>LNAC01000116.1:3869-30703 GCA_002007465.1 Ailurus styani
CCCGGCCACGGTGTCCCCCCTGCGGCTCTGGTCTTGTCCAGCACCTCCTCCCACCCACATTAGTGACACCTCCATCCTGGGGGACTGTGGAAATGGAGATGTTGGTAGCATTTTGCATGAACTAGTTTGGGCCGGTTATGGTACATCACACTAGAGTAGTTCGTGCCAGGATGGGCACTTGGGTTAAGCCAGACCAGTCAGTAGTCAGTGGAGAAGACGCTCTCTTTCCCGAGGCACTGGGAGCTAGAGGGATGTTCCTGTGGGCTTCTAGCAGCTGTGTTTCCTGCCGCAAGGAGACAGAGTAAGAAGGGCAAAGGCAAGGAGAAATGGGAGAGAATAAAAGAGTACCTTTGTCTGTTTCACCCCTGGCCTTGTCATCTTATGGAGCTGATGAACCCTCCTTTGTGTGTGAGCTAGTGTTGGCTGGGTTTCTATCACTTGCAACCAAATCACTCTTATCTAGTCCACCTGGTGACTCTGCCATCCACGGACTGTGTAGTAGGTCTCTTACTCTCATTTTCTGCCCCTTTCAACCTCTAAAGGGTGTAGCTTATGTTCGTTCCAGTCAATTCTATTCTACAAATATGGTAGGAGGTGGAGTTGGGCCCCATTTAGAGTGATAGGGCTCAGGTCCTGCATCTTTTTGGTGACTGCCTGTGGTCACACTGGTACTACATGGGGAAAGCATATTGAATTTGGATCACAACCACTTGGTTTGAATCCCAGCTCAGCTTCTAAGTGGATGCCCAGCCTCAGCCAGGTAATTAATTTCTGAGATGACACTGCATACTTCATGGATTGTTTAGTGACTATGCTAATGATGGGGAGCTCTGGACACAGTGTCTTCCCTGTCACAGGTTCGTATACTTGAGTTCCCTCTGTGCTGTCCCTCCCAACTCCACTTGGTATTGACTTGGAACCCAGGCCATCAGGAATCTGATAATCAGGTGGCTTTCTCAAGGGCTTTCACTTTAGTCTGGAGCCTCTGGTCTTAAATGTCCAAACACTGAAGATGAATACCAGCTTCAGGCTTACTTGTTTCATTTTCTATTTCCTTTTAAAAGACAAGATTGGAATAAAATACACTTTATGTGCTCCCTTCTGAACCCCTGTGATGAGGACTAGATGGGATGAGATCATGCTGCTGGACCACAGGGTCATCACCCATCAAGACTAGTACCACCAGCCACATGGCACCGTCAGTGAGAATTAGGAAAGGTGCCCCTCTTGTCCCATGGCGCACAGCCCCTCACCAGCCGGGCGCACAGCCTGGTGAACACAGTGCAAGCTGGCAGACAGGCCCCTTGCCACTTAGACCATGCTGTTGAGTTGAACTCACTAGCTTGGGTGATCTTCCTCTGGTCACAGGTAGGGAATGTAGAAAAATATACTGCTGCCAATCGAAAATAGCAGAATAATGAGTTTCTAATATATGTATTTGAGCTTCCAACAGAATGCTCCAAAAACATGTCATATGGTCTCAATATTTTAGAAATTTCCATTTTAAAAACCTTGGAAACCTGTTTCTTACACATTATATATAACATCCCACATAAATATGTTAATTCCATTTTATTCCTTTCGATCTCTCTTTTTTTCTCCCATACATGATTGCTGTTTTTAGAGCTACAGTTTGGTGGAATTAACATGGATTTCCTACATGGAGCAGGTTGTGGATAGGGATTTACAGCAAGGCAGGTTCTTGATCCCTGGAAGGGATGCCTATCTGAGGCCCGATTTGAGAATGGCATTTCAGAGCAGTACAAGGAAGACTGGAAAGTGCAGCTATGTGGAAAAATGAATTGGAATAAGGACTGGAGTGGTTCTCAGAATTTCCAGGGTATTTGACCACAGGAGCAACTTACCTGAGGAATGATGGAATGTTTGTGCTTGGAATATTTTTAATTAATTCACTTTGGTTATATTGAAAGTAGGGCACAGAGGACAGCAGTTTGGTAAGGAACAGTCTACAATTATAGGTAGGATAACAAAGATGAGGCTGTCTATTTATCTTTTAGGGCAAGTTAGTTAACCTGTTTCTGTTTCTTCATATATAAAGGGAGAATAAGGGATACCTGGGTGGCTCAGTCGCTTAGGCCTCTGCCTTCGGCTCGGGTCATGATCCTAGGGTCTGGGATTGAGTTCCACATTGGGTTCCCTCCTCAGCAGGGAGCCTGCTTCTCCCTCTGCTTGCTGGGCCCCCTGCTTGTACTCTCGTGCTCTCTCTCCCTCTCTCTTTTGTACTCTTTCTCTCTGGTAAATAAATAAAATCTTAAAAAATACATAAAAGGATAATAAAAATAAGCCCAATGTCCCTGGGTTTTTGTGAGGAAATAGTGAGTATTCATAACAACTTAGAATAGTATGTGGCACATAGTAAACACTTCATAATGTTACTGGTCTTTTGCTTTTTTCTTTTTAAAGATTTTATTTATTTGACAAAGAGAAAGAGCACAAGCAGTGGGAGCAGGAGGCAGAGGGAAAGGGAGAAGCAGGCTCCCCACAGAGCAGGGAGCCCGATGCGGGGCTCAGTCCTAGGACCCTGGGATCATGACCTGAGCCAAAGGCAGATGCTAAACTGACTGAGCCACCCAGGTGCCCACGGTCTCTTGTTGTTTTCTTTTTCTTTTTTTTTTTTTTTAAGATTTTATTTATTTATTTGACAGAGAGATTATAAGTAGGTAGAGAGGCGGGCAGAGAGAGAGGGGGAAGCAGGCTCCCCACTGAGCAGAGAGCTCGATGCAGGGCTCAATCCCAGGACCCTGAGATCATGACCTGAGCTGGGCTTTAACCCACTGAGCCACCCAGGCGCCCTCTCCTGTTTTTTTCAACCAGTGACCATTTGTTACTCTAAAGCTCTTACTATCGATAGTGGTTGAAAATGTTCTCTTCCTTGGCCATGTTGTGGCAATAACTATTAAAAAAAAAAAAAGCTTTTATCCACTAGTTGAGAATTTATTATGGTCCTAGTGCTGCTATAGTTGAATATGATGAGTTCCGTGACTTACGTAAAACACACCAGTATGATTTGAATCTTGTAGTAGAAATCTAATTGGCACGGATAGTGTATGAGTTAGCTTTTGCTGCTGTAACAAGCAATTCCAAAATTTTCAAGGGCTGACAAAAACAAATGTGTATTTCTTTGCTCATGACACATGAGGGCTGTGGTTGGCTGTGGTTCTGCTGTCTTAGCTGGGCTTCTCTGGGCCATTTCTCATGACTTCTCATTCCAGGACCTAGCTTGCAGGAGAAGTCAGTAGGGCCATGCTGTTCTCGTGACAGAGGGCAAAGCTCAAGGGGCTTTTGTTCAGACCCTGATGTAGCTTACGTCTGCTTCATATTCCAACAGCCATATCAAGTCTCATGGCCAAGACCGACATCAGTGGGGCGGGAAGGTGTATTCCGCCTTCAAGAAAGCGTAGCAAAGGCAAGGAGGGAACACTAATTGTGAATCCAAAATACAGTACCCCAAATATGGTTTTCTTAACACTGGTACCATTTATCTTTCTTAAAATAGTGCTTCATCAATTTGTTTATCCTTTTATTTTAAACTCTTTTTATTTTTTTATTTTATTTTATTTTTTAAATATTTTATTTATTTATTTCACAGCGGGAGAGAGATCACAAGGAGGCAGAGAGGCAGGCAGAGAGAGAGGGGGAAGCAGGCTCCCTGCTGAGCAGAGAGCCGGATGTGGGCCTCGATCCCAGGACCCTGAGATCATGACCTGAGCCGAAAGCAGAGTCTTTAACCCACTGAGCCACCCAGGCGCCCTTAAACTCTTTTTAGTAGTTAAAACTTAAATACACACATGCTGAAGGAAAGAGGGGAGGGAGGGAGGGAGGAAGGAAGGAAGAGCTGAAAGAGTCAGGAAAATATTGACCGGTCTTGTTTCTGAGAATGAAACCAGTGGTCTTTGCAGTGACCAGCATCCCATTAACCTAGCAGTAAAGGCCTACGTAGGAAATACCAGCCCATAGTCCTCAAAAGAGGCATCCAGATTTACGGCCTTTCCCAGACTTCTCTCATCGAGGGTGCTTTCCCTCTAGATGCCTTAGTCAATCAGTAATTAATTTGAAATCCAAAGTTTCATTAAGTGTTATTGAGTTCCCTCACACTGAGGTTTGTAGTGCTATATTTCTTTAAAATCACAAACCATTTTTCATACTGTTGTTTGCATATTTTAACAGAAAAGATTGCAGTTCTGGTATAAGTGACCCAGTTTTCTGGATATATTTACTTGGATGTCATAAACTTATTATCCTCCTCTTCCACTTCATTGCTTTCTGCTTTTCTCAAGTATTTTGAAATCATATTTAAAACATCATTACAGCTTTTGAATTCTGTCTAAAGTATAAATAAATTTCACCCGGTGACTATTTTCAAAACAACACCAAGTAGCGCTCTTTTCTAGCTGCAGCACCATGATACATCCTATGAAAAATACGAATGTTTGGAGGATGGCAAGACCTGGAGTGAAATAGTATCAGTATTACAAGGGGTTTGCGTGAATACAGTTGCTACAATGAGGAGGGGCAGTCTTAGCCCAAACTAATTTTTTTTATTTTGTTGTTGTTGTAAGTTTTGGAGGGCCGAAAAGTGAGAGTGAAGACATACCTTTTTAAGACTTACTTTTGAAAACCAATATGCTGCCCCTTTCAAGTCCATGAGCTTTGTGACCTTGGTCTCCTGCAGATAGGTTTACTGTAGCTGCTTTCTGGGTGACATGTTTGTGTTTTAATTAAAAACAAAAAAGATACCACTTAAGAATCCCCATTTCTGGCTTCTCCCAAAAATACTGGAAGACATGGCAAGAATTACCTGGGACTGAGTAGCAGCTCAGGCAGGGAGGCCCTCAGTCCAGCCCCCCGCTCTGCTACTCCATGAGTGCTACTCCTGCCTGGTTCCACCCTTACTCTTGAGCTTCGTAAACTCGCTCCTCTTTATTCTTAGCACTTACAATGTGCTGACGTTTTATTTAATCTTCTCATGTGTTATATTTATTGCTTCTTGACTGCCTCCCCCAGTAGAATGTGCGTTCTCATGGAGGACAAATTTTTCCAAACAGCAGGCCCTATTTAATAAATGTTCGTTGATGGAATAAGTGAATTGGAGTTGTTACCTGGCTGACATCTGCACTTGGAGCTTTTTCTGACTTCTGTTAACTAAAGATCCTGCTGGACATTCCCCGACCCAGGTCTGCAGACCCATCAAGCTATTCTGTGCCCCAGTACCTTGGTATGTGCTGTCAGTTCACCTGCAGAGCTCCATCCTTCTGTTCAGACCCTGAGCCTCTTTCTGCGTCTTGAGCATTATGCCCTGAGTGAAACTTTTCCCAGGGCCTGCACACTGACTGGAACCTGCCCCTTCATTAAGCCTGACAGGTTCCTCCCTGTCACAGTTTTACCAAAGAATACCTGAAATCCTTGAGGAATAGGGATGTAACTAATCATCTCTGTGACCCAGCTCCCAGTTCCCCTTCCGGTGGTTCGTAGGGGGTGACTAAATGGCCTCCAAATGTGTTAGCTGCTGAATGGTCCTGACCACTGGCCTCCTTCTAGAAATTTTCACATGTTACATTTGGGAAAGATGTGAGGAAAAAACTGAATTCCATTCCAAATCAGCTTTTGAATTTGTTTCCTCACTTCTGTGTCTTGTGCTCAGGAATGGAAGACGTAAACTAAGAAAAGATAGAAGTTTCCATTATTCTAACATCCAGTTTCCTTTTATTAGACAAGAATAGAGATCTGTGTTTTATCTCAGATGGTCACCTTTGCCCTATCAGGGCACTTTTTGGCAGGAGAAGATCATGTGGAATTTATTGTGAGGGCATAGAAAATCTTATAATACTGTATCTTAAAAAAAAAGTTTAACTAGATGATTGTACCTTTTAGCCATATCTACAATTAATTTGAATGTATTATAAGCTGGCTAAAATATTCCATTAATGAAAAAGGTAGGCCTAGCTTATGGTAAATAACACTACTAAGTGTTTATAGTACATTTCATATTTTACATGATTTCCTTTATAATTCTGCTTATCTTTTCATTCTAATTCCCTGAAGGACATATAAAGGAACCCCTAAAGAGAGTAATTACTGTTGTACTCTTTAACCAAGGCTCCTTTTGCAAAGAGAAATCTGAGGTGCTTTTTAAAGAAGGCCGTTTTTAAATAAAAATGCAAATAAGCTACTTTGTAACCACATTAATTACCCACCTAGCCTCTTATTACCATGTTTGTATTGTTTGCAAATACTATTTACAGTCGTGTGGAAATTAACATTACTGGTCCTGAGGAAAGATTGTGGTGGGGAGGTTGTGCTTTGGAACCAATTAGGGCGAACCTTGTCTGCACCGAGACTCTGGGGAGAAAACACAGCCTTGCAATGTCAAATAATAGCATTAGCTCTGACTGCATAGGCAGAGCGCTGTAATTATATTATTGGCCCTATTTTGCTTCTGCAATGAATTTCATTGCCTGCATTGTAAAATCAGCAGGCAGCAAAGTTTCTGCTAATGATTTAATGTACTCTCTGATCATTTTGGACAAAAGTCATGGTAAGATCCATGAGGCAATTTTATCACCCCCACTGACTGCTGCCTGGGTTGAGCATTTTAAGTGAGGGCAAAACATGATTCTGATCTCCTTGTTCTCTTAGTGGAATCCTTCCCACATGGAAGAGAAAATTACCCGTGTAATATGTAAGCGTGAGTTGAGGGCCAGCCCTGTGTCAGGCATGGTACCAGGCACTTGACCTCCATTACTCCTCATCCCTGAGTACCTCTGTGGTTGGTGGTTTCATCTCCTTTTTATAGAAAGGATATTGAGATCCTGTTTCAGTATCAGCACACTGTGTGGATGACAGCATGAATAGTGATTGAATTAGCCCCCTCTCACATCAGGTATATTATAAATGATGCAAGCTTTTTTTTTTTTTAATTCAGCCAATTAGTGACTGAGCTTTATATTTTGTGATGTTTTAAAAATTTTACATCAAAATATCTTTTGGACTTAATGAATGCTTTCCATGTGCTTTGAAGTTAATTTGAATCTGAGTTTAATAAACATTGCCATGAAACATTTGTCCCATCCTTTTAGGAAGTGTCTATGAATAAACTCGTTCCGTGGTGGAGAGCTATGTATTCCAGCATTCATGCAAGGAGAGAGGTGGAGAAGGGGAATTTTAAGTCTTCATTACATGCCATATGTTTACAGGTATTATCTAATTTACTCCTCGTGTAACGCCACAATATGGACATCAGTGTCTCCATCTGACAAATGAGGGAAAAGTCAGTGGGAGAAAGTGAGCAGTTTGCCTGAGGCTATGCTTCTGAGTGCTTGGCAGAAGTAGAATTTGAAAACAGAGCCCACATATTTTAACTAAACATAGTAAACTGACAGGGTCATAGACTCCTCCTTCCTTCCCCCATACTAGTTTTTTTTTTTTTTAATTTTTTCACTTCCCTTTTTTTTTTAAGTAAACAGCAAGTACGTGGTAATTGTGGAACAGATGGCAATTTTCACTCCTTTGCCTAAATCTGTAGTTTATTAGCCGAAAAGTTACTGTTGTCCCCTTGCAACGCTTGGTAAGCCATTCTGATTTCTGTAGGTGCTTACACTCCAGCCCTCCATCCCCAGGCTGCCTCCTTCCTCCAGAGGCAGGTGCATTTGGGGGTCATAGCCCAGGCTAACTTGGTAGTACAGCTGCTTTGAGACTGATCACTGCCTCTTGCATTTTCATGCAGGGAAATCTCTACCATTCAGAGGAGGTCACCTCTCCAGAACCTGTGAACCAGGTTCTTACCAGAGGAATAAAACTAAAATCAAAAGCCAAAGCAACAACAAACCATGCCCCTCTGCCCCCAGGCACACACAAGAAGAGTAATGTTTGCAACTATTAGAGGAAAAATCAAGTAGTTCTGAAGGACTAACAATAGCAAGCAGTAGCTGTTACCCTACCCTTCTCATGCTCTGCTTTTGTCCATTCCTTCATTCATTCAACAATTATCCATGGAGAATGGATTCTGTGCCGGGTAGTTTTGTGGATGCTGCCTTATAGGATGAACAAAGGCAACCACTTTCAACATTTGGTGTGTTTTTTGTTTTTTTTTTTTTAAAGATTTTATTTATTTATTTGACAGACTGAGAGATCACAAGTAGGCAGAGAGAGAGGAGGAAGCAGGCTCCCCACCGAGCAGGGAGCCCGATGCGGGGCTCTATCCCAGGACCCTGAGATTATGACCTGAGCCGAAGGCAGAGGCCTTAACCCACTGAGCCACCCAGGTGCCCCCAACATTTGGTGTTTTTGATGCTTCCAGGGGCTGCCTCCTGTTTTGTTTTTGTTTTTTTAAAGATTTTATTTATTTATTTGAATGAGAATGAAAGAACAGGATAGGGGGGAGGGTCCCAGGGAGAAGCAGACTCCCTGCTGACCAGAGAGCCCGATGCCAGAGTCCGTCCTGGGACTCCAGAACCATGACCTGAGCTGAAGGCAGTCGCTTAACCAACTGAGCCACCCAGGTGCCCTGCCTCTTATGTTTTAATGGATTGCTATTTCTTGATCTGTCAATTTCAGGGACTTGCTAATGATTTTTGCTGTTATGAATGTGGATTCAGCTCACTTATACTACCTATGATGGTTATATCTCCTTCCTCCCGTTATGTTTGTAATTTCAGATTTGTATAGTATTTATATTGGACATTCTGTACATTATAAACACGTGTGTGTACGCATTTATGATGTACATATCTGTTTACGTGTGTGTATGTATATGTGATATGTTTGTGTGTGTTTTCTGTTCTGTTCTTGACTCTGTACCTTTTTAGATGAGCCTATTGGTGGCCCCTACCAGTCCTTACACCTTTCCTTTTCCTCTTGACCCCCTTACTTCTGCTACTTCTATTTTGTCATGGATAATAACATTTACATTCCATTCTATAACTGTAATTAAGCCTCCTGTGAATATCTGTGGCTTGATTCTAAAAGATGAGAAAAAATATATATTCATATCCTGTGGTCATAGAAATATTTCTTACCCGAGGGCCAATTAATGTGGCTCTATTATATCTCCTTTTCTAGGCTTCCTGTGTCAAGACCCTTGGACAATGAACCTAATGTTCACATGGGTTCTCCCTTCTTCTGCTCTTCCAGTGGCTGTGATCATGGCATGCCCTTAGTTCATTAGAGCCATTGGGGGTGCAGATTCTGAATTGGCTTAGTGCCAGGTCTGCTGATATTTTTGAGCCTGAGGAGGTGATCTTTTATTCAGATGTCTGACTCATGTACACCTGTCATCAACCGCTTGTTCTCCCCCTCCCTGGAACCCCCCCCCCAAGTTACATCTGGTTATGTGTCTAGCTTAGGCTCATTTCCAGGCTCAAAGATCTCTCTTCTCTCTTGTTTAAATCAAGCAGCTGATGGCGTTTATGTATGTAGATTTCATCATAAATCAATCATTGATAGACTAAGCAGCCTGTTGGATGGAATGATCAATTGCAGGAGGGAAACCACTAATATATGTAAGAAGAGCCATTCCGAGTAGAAAAAATAATTATGGACCTGTGAAAGTAGTGGATCGAAAAGAAGACACCAATGACCTGATAGCCAGTGTACAACCTAATTTTCTTTTTAAGCCTATTGAGACAGCAAGGAAGGAAATAAATAATGTATTTCTTAGTATCTCTTCTTTTGAGTGTAACCATCAGATTTCAAAGGCTAATCTTAGACTCAGTGGAAGAACTGCAAAGACGGAACAGCAGTATTTGCCAATCATTGCCTTGGCCCCTGTGTTCCCTCAACACATAGTAGGCATTTACAAATAATGCTCCAGCCTGCCAGTTGTCCTACTGTCTTGTTTCAGATGAGTCACTGCTAAATTAACTGGGTTTGATTTCCTTTCTTTCACCTGGCTGACACGTCTTTAATTGGTTTTCTGTATGGTTGCCGCATTTGCGTTTGCAACAGTAACAGAGAGGATGGAAGGAAGAAGAGAAAGACAAAGTAAAGGAATAAAAACAAAGGCATGGTCCAGGCACTTGGCCTCTCTGAGCCTCAGTTTCCCCCTGTGTAAAATATGGTATTAGTATCTGCTTTGTCATGTCGTTGTGAGGGCCCGAGGTGGTACTGCTGACATCTTAGCAAAGTGTTCATTATATCCTAGATTGTCACAAGCATTTATTATTGTCATCCTTATTACTGTGCTCTCATTCCAGGGGCACTTGTCTTCTTAGGTGACTGCATAAGGTTTGCCCTCACTTGATGTTTATTCACAGTTAATCCACGTACTGAGAGATCCAACTTCACTGTTCAAAGCCGGAGGGAAGCTTTGTTGTCTGTTAGGGCTGGATTAATTTTAGAGTGTGGTGGCCTTTGCCCAAGGTGAGCCTGCCTGTTGACATAAAGCATTGCCACGCTCTGTGTTGGACCAGCCCTCTGTCCTCTTGCATGCCTTCTCTGGTTGGGAGTGCTTTGCACGTGTGCACTCGTGATCCACAGTGCTGGAGGGGAAAACAGGCATCACTCCCAAATTCAATTCAGGCTATTAAAAATTCATCCCATTTTTATTTGTGAGCGGGTCTGAGTGCACAGCGGACTGCAAACAGAAGAAAAGCTTACGATTAAAAGGCAAACATTTACCTCTGCCTTCCAAATGGAGACCATAATTCTTTACTGTCACGGAAGCAGTTAGAGGGAGCATTGGTCTGAAAACAGTACGATTGTTTCTGGTTTTTGATCATGCCCCTACTAATCTACCCTGCACAGTGGGGGCTATGCTGTTGGGAAACAACCGATAAAACGTTTTATTATAAGGCGCAAAAATATGCCCACTAATCGGGCAGCATGTTTCCTTTCTTCAGCAACCACTGAAGTAGGGAGGGATTTTCAACTAAGAACCAAAATGCTTGTCTATTAAGACAGTTATTTTTCAAGAAGGAAAATTACTATAACATCATTATGTGCGGAAATGGGCAAGGTTGAGGATGTAATGAAAATGTCCTAATTTTACAAGAATATCAAAAACATGTGAAGGCGTGATGAGAGCGTACTAGTGATCTGAACTTGATTATTTTAAGGCTGTACTCGAAGTCCAGAGTGTTAATAGATAAGAGGTATGATGAGAAATGTTTGGCTAGGCCAAAGCAGTCTTTTATGTGAATAACAGGCTGGGAGAAAATGTAAGAGAAAAGTAGACATTCATAGTTTTCTTTCTTTCTTTTCTTTTTTTTTTTTTTTAAGATTTATTTATTTAATTTAGATAGAGGGTGCTGCACATGTGAGTCAGGGGAGGAGCAGAGGAAGAAGGAGAGAGAATCCTCCATCAGATTCCCCACTGAGCCCAGAGCCTGATCTGGGGCTAGATCCCAGGACCCCTGAGATCATGACCTGAGCCAAAACCAAGATTTGTCCGCTCAACCGACCAAGCTGTCCAGGAGCTCCAATGCGAAATTATTTCTGAGTCATTATTAAGTTTGTACCTCCTCTTCACCCCATTCACTGGGCATTCTTTTCCATTTATTCTTCAGCTTTTTCATTATTTCTACTTTTTAAGCTGCTCTCTCGATCCCTTTGATTTCCTAAACTTTTGCTAGCTATCCTGGTCTGGCAGTCTTGTCTGAGAACTTGGTAAGGACCGCTTTTGACTTGGCTTCTGGATTTCCCCCAGACCTGTTTGGCTGGCCAGATCAGGCATGTTCTGGGCACATTGGTACCCTGTCTTCCTTTCTAGCCTGGGTTCAGAGAACTAGCTTAGCGGAGGAGTAGTTGGTCCTGGGCCATCCTCCATGGGCCACATGCCATTGAGGCCTCTGGTATGAATGAGAAGGAATGAAGCATTGTTCTCCAGATCGTGTCTCTTCCTCTCTTTCCTTTCCTTTTCTAGGAATATAGCTGGTCACATTTCTTCAGCTCAGTGGACCTGAGCTTTGGCCATATTGAGGTTTAGATGTTGGAACATAGCTAAGTTTGTCCAGTTTTTAAGAACTAAATATCAAAGGAGTGATCTTGGTCTTGGTTATAACCATGAAATTCATTAAATTAGTCGTGGATCTGCTTCTCAGATCAACTTTTGGTTGGGGAACACTTTTATAATCATATATAGTTTGGCTTTCAATATTTTAAAAATAAACTTTCATTGGAAAAAAAAATTTGACTAGAATACCAGGAATTTCTCCATTTGTCAGTAAATATTTATATCTTATCTAAAATGGTGCCCTGCCCCTCAAATCTCTATTCTGTATTATGTCCCCCTTTAAATAAATGATAGTCCATCCTCTCATTATATTTGATATTTACTGGTTTACCTGCTTTTTTTGGTGTTTCATTTTTGTATGGAAGCTCCACAAAGAAATTTGTGTTTCCCTCTGAATTCCTGAAATAGCTTATTTTTTAAAAATATTTTATTTATTTGAGAGAGAGAGAGAGAGCAAGCATGAGCGGGGGGTGGGCAGAGAGAGAGAGGGAATAGGGAGATGCAAACTCCCTGCTGTGCAGGGAACCCCATGCGGGACTCCATCCCAGGACCCTGAGATCATGACTTGAGCCGAAGGAAGATCCTTAACTGACTGAGCCACCTAGGTGCCTCCTGGAATAGTTTAGAACAGTTTAGAATAAAATACGTCTCCAGGGTACCAGTGCATCACAGGCTGTCTGCCATGTATAGGAGCAAGAGGAATAGATTTAGGCCCATCAGGTTTGGTTTCTGGTAGGAAAACAAAGCGATGGAACCACATTCCTACCTCTAAGCTTTCTTGAACTAGTGTCTTTGGAAAGAGGAGGCCAGGTGGAGCCCATAAAGGCTAAATGGTGGAGAAGGAGCCCTGGAGACAGGTAGGAAACCGCAGGCTCTTGCACAGTTCACTTACCTTCAGTGTGCTTCCATTGGGCCCTCTGCAAAATTCAGATAACCACCTCTGCCTTGCCCACCCTTTACTACAGTAGGTCCCAAAGGAGATGATGGGAGAGTGCATTTGTTGAAGTGTGAAGCACTGGTTCATGTTGTTGTGGGGTGAATGAATATTAGGGAAGAATGTTGATGGGTAGATTCATTTGGAAGGGAGATGTATTTTAATGGAGAAGGGAAATTTGTTGGGTTGTATAATACATGTTCTGAATGTATTTGGATTTAGAAGTTTATAAAGGAAAAGATAAAATTCTGTGTGTTTTGGGGGGTATATTCTATACTTATTTTCTTTTTATTTGGGAGAGAGAGCAAGCGAGCATGAGTAGGGGGGTAGGTGCAGAGGGAGAGGGATAAGTAGACATCCTGCTGAGCAGGGAGTCCAGCCTAGGGCTCAGTCCCAGGACCCTGGGATCATGACCTGAGCCAAAGTCAGATGCTTAAGTGACTGAGCCACCCAGGTGCCCCATGTTTATTTTCTTGGCAGAGATAGAGCATATTCAGTAATCGAATTAGGCAAACTTCTCTTAGTTAACAAGAAGACCAGGTCTCAGTCTATGAGATGAGGGCATGATCAAGAGATTTGACCTTTAACAGTCATTCTTCGCACCACAGGTTGGGGGGGTGTCTAGGGGGGATTTGTGGACAGCTGAGAGAATGAAAATTGATGAGGAAGGTAGAGGGCTCGGGGATAGCTTACAAGATACCATGCTCAGTGTTCATGAAGGCCTTGAGCATGACACAGCCTTACCATTTTCTCCACTGGTGTGGTAGTGACACATTATTCACATTTTGCCCATTATCATCACATGAAGGAAACCATGTCTGGAATAAGCCCTAAGCATGGCTTTTCAGAGTGGGTGTGAGTTAATGGTGTTGGTGAAAGCTCGCTGCCTTTGAATTCTCTCCAACTGTGGGGCGGTAGAAGGTAGCACATTCGTATGTGTGCTCTCCTTGGTCGTGACCGTGTTGCCACGACCACATGTGTCTGCCACCACCTCGAATCCTGGACAGGAACGGTGAGAGTGACTGGGGAAGGTTCTGCCTGTAGGCAGAGCACTTCTTTCAGAGCTGCTGAAATTGGCTTCCTATCTGGAGGGGACACAGATGTGAAAAGCCATTATTACCACCCATGGGCAGATTTTCCAGCCCTTTTGTTCTTTCAAATCCTAATCTCATCCAGTGCAGTGTTAGACTCATAGTGGCTTCCTAGGTCAGGGTCATCAATTTGCATTCCTCTTCCGTTCTCATCTGAAATTTGGCACTGTGGATTGGGAAGGTAGAAAGGCCCTTACAGATCACCTGCTTCCACACCTGGATAGTGTGTGGGTGAAGAATATGCAGGGACAAGAGAAGAACCTTGCTCCAGATTGCAGAGCAAGTTTGGGGTAAGAACAAAGCTAGATCCTGCTTACCTTCTTGCCATTAGTTAGGTACATTTAGACCACTAATATTCTAAAATTATAGAACAGAGGATTTTAAATTCTGGGTTGTTTTCTTTTAGGAATGGAAAATAAAAATCGAAAGTTACTTTGAATATCCAACCAATTCATGAATAATTATTAATTAATGAACTATTTTGTCTTGGACACTGTGCTAAGTGCTGTAGATGGAATGAAGCTGGTGTTTAAACCAGCCCTGCTTGCCAGGAGTTCAAATCTGGAAGGCAGGGAACTTACTTGTAAAAGAGCTCTGTGATGAGGAGGACAGGATAAATGACATAAAAACTATGGAAGTTCGGAACAAGGATGGGGCTTTTTCAGTGAAGGGGTGGAAGAGGGGGTGAGGGAAGGCTTTATGGAAGAGCTGGGCTTTGAAGGGTACCACTGAAACTGATATATGGAATTTAAAATTTAAAATTTAAAATTTAAATTTAAAAACAGATGGATTCTTTTTTTTTTTAAATTAATATATACTGTATTATTTGCCCCAGGGGTACAGGTAAAAACAGATANAGAGATGGGAGGTAGGCAGACAATCAAACAGAACAAAATTCCATGGAACAGCAGACGACGGGAAAGCTCCATCTGTGCATCAATCTGTCCAACTGTCCATCCCACTAGCCATTCATTAATCCATCTGTCCATCCATCCATCCATCCATTGAATTGCTGGTATTTTAAGTTTCCCTATTGCAATGAATGTGTCAACAGATAATTTTAGTGGAAGTAGGAAAGAGATGAGGTGAAATCTTTGTAGGGTCTAGAATATCAGGCTAGGGAGTTTGGAATTTTTATGCTAGGAAATGTGGAACATTACAGGGCTTTTAAGTGGTGTGCCTGAGAGATTCCTCTAGCACCATACTGGAGGTGAATGCTATAGGCATAGATCTAGTGAGGAGGCTTCAGTGAGAGACAGACAAGACCAGAGAATATGATCTCTAGAACCAGACGACTGATTGGATGTTAAGGCCAAAGACGATAGGGCTGGAGAAGGTGACTCTGAAGTTTTGAGTCTGTGTGGCTGATCGAGGTGTATGTCCACGCTAAGAAACTGATATATGGAATTTTAAATTTAAAAACAGATGGATTCTTTTTTTTTTAAATTAATATATACTGTATTATTTGCCCCAGGGGTACAGGTAAAAACAGATAGATTCTTAAAGAAAATGAAACAGATGGATTTTTAGTCACATGAATAACAGTTTATCTTCTTAATTCAGGTAAGTTATTTGTATAGATTTCATGGAATAGCAGTTCCTGTTAATTGTTGTCAGGCCTGACAGTACCATAATTCACCTCTCCCTGGTCTGTGGCAGGTACCACTTTTGGTCATGGTGCTCTTCTGCTGAGTGTGGTGATCGCTTCTGAATCCTCAGTAGACTGCTGCAAGCAGAAATCACCTCTAGTTTGAAGCCCCTCTGCCCCCCACTGTGTCAAATAAGTTGTTTGGTTCCTGAGAGAGACACGGAGACTAAAATTCTTAACACCCTAGGAATAGCAGTGGAATGTCAATCCAAAATGAAGATCAGTAACTTTGGAAATGAGCCAGTCATTGAAAAATATACTTTATTTTCTCTTTGCAGTCATCAGCAGCACAAAGTATTTTAGTTGTTGGAATAATGAAATAAAACAACAATTAGGAAGAAGCAAAGAAGAGGTGGAAAAAAGAGATAAAATACCCTGGTTGGAGGGCTTCTGATATTAGGATCACTAAATGTTGGCCCCATTCTGGTCTTTACCTTGAGAAGATGGGACGTGAGGCTGAGCGAGCCGACAGAGTGGACGCCGGTTGTAACTCCTCTGCAGGAGGGCTGCGGAGCTGTCTGAATGCTCTGACCTTCTGGGTTTCAGTAAAGAGACCAGACAGAACGTCATCTTCTTTCTGTATTACTTCTGGCCAAAGACTGAGGAAGGTTCTTGGTTCATTCTTTATGTGGATGTAGTGAATAGTCTGAGAGCCACTGTTGAGCACCTGCTGCTTTCCTAGACTTCACTCACCCTCAGAAATATCTTTTGGAGATACAAGTATCTCCATTTCCTTAGACAAGTCAGGCAAGACTCTCAGTGTTTAAGATATATGTCCAAGGTCACAGAACTAAGAAATGGCAGAGCAGGGTTTCAGACCCCTGAGTCTTTTTTGTGTTGCAAAGCTAGGATAATACTAGCTAATAATACACCCACTTCCAGCCATCGAACATTGAATTTTTTTATGGTTTACCAAGTTTAATCTTTGTAGTGCCTCTTTGAGATAGATTCCTTATGATCTTCATGTTGCATTTGAGGAAACTGAGGCATGGAAGGATTAAGTAATTTTCTCAAGGCCATACTGTTAACAAATGAGGGACTCGGGATTATTTCTATGGTGCCTACTGATAATTTCATATTTATATCACTGAACTATTTTATGAGCATTTTCCATGTCATTAAAATTTCTTAAAACATGGTGTTCTTAAATATCCACATGGACATGTCCTATCCCATAGACAAACCATAATTTATTGAATTATTATTTTTAAAGGTTTTATTTATTTGTTTGTTTGTTTTTGAGAGGGAGGGGGAGAGAGAGAGAGAGAGAGAGAGCGCTCACACAAGTGAGGGGCCAGGGCAGGGGGAGAGGAAGATGGAGAAGCAGGCTAGCAGGCTCTCTGTTGAGCAGGGAGCCCCGTGGACATGGGGCTCGACCCCAGGATCATTACCTGAGCTAAAGGCAGATGCTTAACCAGCTGAGCCACCCAAGTGCCCCCATAATGTATTTGATTATTTATTCATGTTAGATATTTATGTTAGCTTCCCATTTTTAATAACATTGCTTTGATGACAAATCATTACATATTTGGTTACGTCCATAGAATCTTAGAATGAACTTGTTTAAAGCATATACATAGTTTTTATACGCATGATATATATTGCCAAATACTTTCCAGAATTGAATCAAGAAGGTCTTTCATCAGCATTACCTAAGAAGGCTTGTATCATTACAGCCTTGTCAACACAAAGTATTATCCTCTTACCTTTATTTATTTTGATCTTAGCTCTTTTAATAGGGTTAAAGTAGAATCTTATTTTTTTATTTGTTATTTTTATATATTTATTTGACAGAGAGAGAGAGAGAGAGAGCACAAGTGGGATGAGCTAAAGGCAGAGGGAGAGGGAGAAGCAGACTACTCGCCAAGCAGGGAGCCCAGTATGGGGCCTGATCCCAGGACCCTGGAATCATGACCTGAGCTGAAGGCAGCTGCTTAACCAAGTGAGCCACCCAGGCGCCCCAAATCTTAGTTTATTTTTAAGTAACCTGAGCATTCGCAGGATTGGGGGTTGAGAGAGAGAGAGAATCTTCAAGCAGACACCCTCCCTGAGGATGGAGGCAGACTTGGGGCTTGATCCCATGACCCATGAGATCATGACCTGAGCCAACTCCAAGAGTCATGTGCTTAACCATACTGCCCAGTTGCCCCTGTAGAATCTTATTTTGATTTGTACTTCTTTAATTGGGGAGCTGAAAAAAAATTTATTTATTTATCTGTCTATATGTATATTTATTTATTTTGGGGGTGATGAAAATGCCCCAAAACTGAGTATGATAATGTTTGCACATTTCAGTGAATATACTAAAAACCTTTGACTTGTATAGTTTGGGAAAATGGCATGGTATATGAATTATCTCTCAATAAAGAGGTAATTTTATTGGGGGGGGGAAGACCCTTAGAGCAGTAACTTCCAAAATGATGTATGGTCTAGCCTCTTGAAATGTTGTTATGGATACATGGCAATGCCTTTATTCTTTCTAAAGTGAATAAATGTAAATGTTTGTCTTACGATAACATCATCGTAGAGCATCCATGTAACTGGTTTGAGAATATCTTAGATATATTACCTGTAGTTCTCATGGTGTTGGTTCCTTTGTTCATAGATGGGTTCATTCATCCATCTACTATCTATTGCTCAAATGTTTGCAGTTGTCACCAATTTGCCAGGTTCTCTGCTGGGTCCTGGAGACGCAGAGGGAGATGGAGGGTGTGGTGGAAGCCCACTGGAAGGGTGTCTGTAGTCATTACTTTTGCTGCGTGACAGATTATCCCCAAAGCTACCCTCACAGTCCACACGTATCGTCCCATGGAGTTCTGTGGGTCAGGAGTTGGTGTGTGGGGAGGTGTTCTCCTAGGTGGTTCTGGCACAGGCTCTTTCATGAAGTTGCCGTGAAGATGTTGTCTGAAGGGCCGCCTGGGTGGCACAGTTAAGTGTCTGACTTGTTGGTTTCAGCTCAGGTCGTGATTTCAAGGTCATGAGGTCGAGCCCCACATCGGACCCTGTGCTCAGTGCGGAGTCTGATTGAGTTCCTTTCTCACTCTCCCTCTGTTCCTACCCCCACCTCCCCATGCTTGCTCTCTTTCTCTAAAATAAATAAATAAACAAACAAATAATTCTTTAAAAAAAAATGTGTCATCTGAAGATTTGACTGGGGCTAGAGGATCCATGTCCCAGATGGTACGCCTACATAGCTCTTGGCTAGGGACCACAGGGACCTCTGCATAGGGCTGCTGGGGGAGAGTCCTTTTAATTCTTCCCAAGTAAGTGATCCAGGAATGAGAGAGTGAGGTAGAAACCACAGTACCGTTTATGCAGTGCGGTTCATCAGAAGTGGATCACCTCATGTGGTTCACGCTGAAGAGAGGGGAGTTAGGCTCTACTCTTTGATTACCACCATAGTATGTAACTCAGTTGGTCAGTGGGAGAAGTCAAAAAACATGTGGTCAGAGAGGTGAGTTTTGAAGAATTAGTAGAAGTTAGCAAAGAGAAGAGAAGAAAAAAAGAAGGCGTTGCAGTCTGATGGTGCAAAAGCACATTTGGGAAGACCGTGGCTCTTCAGGAGAGCTGGGATATAGGCAGACAGTGGAGGTGTGGCAGGAGAGGAAGGTAAATAGGAAAGGTAGCGCATATCGCAAAGAGCGTTGATAGCTTGCTGGGGGTGTGAGTTTTATAACGGGGGTGAGGTGTACAGCGGTCAGTAATGAAGCAGGCTTTGTCCTGGCTCCAGGGAACATTTGGAAGGTTGGTTCTGCCAGCATTTGGAGCCTAGCCTGCTGAGATTGGTATAGGAGTCTTGCAGTTGTCACAGAAGGCCACATGGGAGCTTGGGGAGGTAAGGGCGGTGGCGATGGAGAGGGCAGACTTGGAGAGAGGTGTAAAGGAGCACCCTGAGGTGGACAGTGGGATGGCCGCAGGGGGAAAGGAAGAGATCGATGCTCTGTCCAGGTGGTGCTTACATTGTTGCACCATTCCCTGAAGGCCAGAGTGCAGGAGGAGAAGGAGGGAGAGAAACGAGTGAGCGTGCGTCCTGTTGAGCTGGAGGTGCCTGGAGGAAGCCACGTGAAGCAGTGGGGTCTGAAACTTGATGGAAGGGAGTGGACAAGGCTGTAGGCTGCGTCCCCTGCTCACTGTTTCCCATCCCCAGGGTCCTGGGAGAGGATGTTGCCTTACGAAGGTGAAGTCAGGCCCTTCTTGGATAGACTGTGCCTCACCTCCAGTCGTGATAGATCCCTCTTATTCTGGCCAGCAAGGACAGGTCAGGCAGGGAACCAGGGAACATTGTCTGACTTCCCAAGGTGGTCTGTGACCTGAAGAATTTCGTTCGTTTGCCAGGGCCGGTGACAGAACAGAGGCAGACTTTGCATGAAGTGACTACTTTTCTTCTAACCCAGACTCTTAAACCAGGTCAGAACATGGACTCAAACACACACTTCAGGTAGCTGGCGTTTCCGAACCCGGGAGTCCTCTGGGCGCATATGAATGACTCAGTACGGAATATGCATTGACTGGGGGGCAAAGGGAGAGATTATCTTCATCCCAGACTTTTTTCCTTTACCTTGAAAAAAATCATACTATTTCACCATTTTCCATGCAGGAAAATACCATTCTAAACAACAATGATGTAGGATTACTTTTTTTTTTAAATATATTACACATTTTTGGGGTTCTGATTTTTGCATCGAAAGATTATATTCTGTCCGTTCCTGCCATTTTCTTCTTCTGGCTTCAACTGGCTTCAACTCCTATCAATGTTTTATTCCCCCTTGTATAAGACTAAACTTATTTTAATGGGTGTATCCTATGATAAGCTAGGTGATGGCCAGTCACTTAATTTTGTGTGTGTACTGCTCTGGTCACCAAAACATTGTCTTTGGTAACAGCATAGGAGATGAGCAAGATAGAAATAATATTTGAGTAATTCTTTGCCCTCTGTCTCTGGATCTGGAAATAAATGCTCCTGAATTTATACATTTTGGTCCTTTAGGAACCATAAAAACATATCCTTACATATATATATGAAATGGCAAGAAACTGCATATTTATTAAGAATCATGACCCTTAGGACTAGACAAGTCAAATTAAATCTCATAAAAATTTGTTATGGAAAATGAATACATGGCACTATTTTTTCTTTTAGGGTCTACTTATTAACTTTGTCATCTTTAATATGTTGCACTTGCAAACAAAGGCATAAATGTATGGTTCATTCCTAATTAATTTATGTAATTGGGTTTTATAAATTTAGGTGTTTAGGAGCTGTGCGTAACACACCCCATTTGCTGTGTGCTGTAGCCAATAAAAGCATAATAGAAAGAAATATAGTATGAAGCTCACTTCAGTGGTAAATATAGATTAGTTGTAAATGATATCTTTGTAATGTTTATTTTAAATTTTGCAATGCTGCAGATTTTCTGAACATACCAGTTAATGTTCTTATTTGAAATAATGACTAGTTAATTACTATAAATTCTAAGTGCTCTGTCTCTGACAATTAAAAAGTCTCTTACAGCTTTTGTGTAGTTCCCTCTAAATTATATAAGCAGTACAGTAGCAGGGAAAGAAGACTAAGAATGGAAGGAGGACATTTAAAATATGGGTAGTTTTGTCAGTTCCTGTTTTGAATGCTTGTTCTTTTGTGTGTGTATATATATATATATATATACACATGAACACATATATGCATATTTATGTGTAATTTCTATTTCATGCTAATAGGCACTGAACGAGTTGAAAACTCGGAAATGTATTTTGAATTTTAAAAGTAGGTTATAAATTATAACATGAAGAATACACTGGGATAAAACCAGTAAATTTTAAGTAAGTCATCTGTCACTGTGATGTGACTATGACGTTACCCAGCTTGGCGACAAACCTTCTCCTGTAGCCTAAAAAAGACCTACTGGAATGATTTGATCAGAAAGTGACTGCGGTTTTAGCCAGTCTCCCCTGATACTTTGTTCACGGGTAGAGGGAAGGCCTTCTGCTCTCCCCTAGCAGCTCAAAGAGACTGTGAGAAATCCAAGTCACTGCGACTGTGCTGCTACCCACAGCATTAAGCGTTGTCAGGTCTGTTTTTATGAATATGTTTAAACGGAAGAAACTGTCTCTGGTCCAAAGTGAAACAGTTGCCTCTTTGTGACCAAACAGCAGGCACATGGAGCTGTTTGAACACTGCCTCGTATACCTTCGAGAAATCACTGGATTCACAGCATTCTTTGTAAATATAATACCTTCCACCCAGGGAGAGAGTATGTGTTGCAGGGTCAATTGGGAGCACCTTTTGTACATTCTATTTTGTGCCTTATAGGTTAAAGGAGAATGTTTGATTTGCTTATGAAAGTATGGGCTTGGTGAGATTAAAAGAAACCTTGAATAATCATGTGTAAATATAAATACTGTATGTGGATAAGTGTTATGGATCACATTTATGATGAAATATGTATGTCTTTCCAAGGGTAAGACCTTCATAATTCATTTATAAGTTACATTCCTTACCTTACTTGTAAGTAACAGAATAGTAATTTTCTTTGTTCCTTCTGAAGAATTGTCACACAGGGAAGGGGGGAAAAAGGGTAAACTTTTGTCCAACAGCAGAATGCCATTCAGGGATAACTGGAAAAAAGCATTAGGGAAAAGCCAAGGGGGGGGGAAATTGTAGGTTCTGGTGATGCTGGAAAAATGACGTGTGAGTAGAAGTGCCAGACGCTGAGCTTCATCTCTTCTGTCATGTTATGACAGAAATCATTACAAGTGNGACGCTGAGCTTCATCTCTTCTGTCATGTTATGACAGAAATCATTACAAGTGTGATAGGTTTATTTATAAAGACTTGCTTCAATATTCAAAGTACATCTATTCTAGCATTCCTCATTTTGAGCCAGGCTGTGGATCAAGATGAAAGAAAAATTAAATTGTATATTGAAGAGCCGTTAATTGAGCTCTGCTGTATTTAACGGGCAAGCATCAGCTTCAGGCAGTCGATACCATGGAGGATTTTTAATGTAGTGCATCATGAGACCGGCGGTTTGCTTTGGAGAATGCAAACAGGGCTAATGACAGAGCCCTGCAAACTTGGGTCACCGCTGGTCTCTTTGGAAGGCAAGTGTTAATGTAGCCACAGACGAAATCCTGCACACACACGTTCATAATGGAACTAAATACTGCAGTTTCTAGCCGGAGGACTAATGACACACCATTTAGTCACCAAAACCTATTTCCTGAGGAATCATTTTGGGGCTTGTTTAAAGTTTTTAATGTAAGGCCTTCTGTAATACTGGATTTTCTCCCTCTACCTTAATCAATGTAAATTCAATTGCATTTCGGAGGGTGGCCGCGTACTATTTCATCATCTCTAATATCCATTTAAAAATGTTAGGTCTACCCAGTTATAATTCTCAGAAGTAGCCTATCAGTGGCTTTAATATGTTATCTCCATTCTCTGAGGCGGTGTTAATTTCCTTTTGTAGTTAATCTATCCTACTACCAAATTTAGTATATTTATAGTTAAAGATTCTGTTAAGAGCTAAGTGATTTAAGTACATCTGGGATAAAGTGGCCTTGGCTTTAACTATGAAACAAATTTTCTTTATTTCATTCTCTTCACTGATAAATCCATAGTATCTGGAGGCATTTCTAGAATTGTGGGCAATTTGAGCCTCTAAAGTTTGATTAAAGATACTTCAGATATTCCTACTGAGAGGCTAGAGAGCTGGAGACCATTTATTTTTGGTTCTGATTCTGGCCCTGGCCCTGGCCCAGCTTTGTGGCACAGTCACTCTGGGCTCAGTTACGGTGTTGCCAATCTCCTGTGAGTCTGGGCTGGTGGGCGTTACTTAGGAAGCTGATGGTAGAAACAGCTGGGTCTTCTCATGGCCATCACATGGGACTCACACATCATAAGGAGTCCACAGACTTGGCTTTGAAGGGCATTTTCCATCCATCCATCCATTCATTCCTTCACTCATCAGATATGTATTGTGGGCCTACTGTGTGCCAAGCATGGATCTTACTAGGGTTTTTGGAGAAGGCTTCATTGGTGAGGTGACATTGGAGCAGAGAGAGACAGGTATGGAGTGCAGGAGAGAGCCCTGCAGATAGGACTTCATTTGTGTGAACTGCTTAATAACGTCCCCTCACCTGGAGGTGCCCGTGGGTGTTGGCAGTTGGTGTTGCCACTGCCGCTGCTGGTGCGTTGTCAAGACCTATGTTATGAAGCAAAAGAGTGGTACCTTGAAAAATTAGAAAAAACAGGCAGCTAGACCATGTGCCTACAGTTAACACACCAGTTCCGTTGCTGACTATTATGGGCTGAATGTTTATGTCCCCTCTGGATTCATATGCTGAAGGCTGAGCCCCCGTGTGGTGATATAGGGAGGTGGGGGCTTTGAGGAGGTGATTGTGGTTCAGTGAGGTCATGAGAGGGAGTCCCTTGTGATGTGACTAGTTCTTTTAGAAGAAGAAGAAGAGAGAGAGATCTTGCTCTCTCCGGGCATGCACTGAGGAAAGGCCTGTGAGCACATAGTGAGGTGGTTGTCTGCAAGCCTGGAATGCATTCTCACCAGGAATGCATCTGACACCTTGTTCTTGGACCTCCAGCGCTGTGAGAAATACATGCGTGTTACTTAAGCCCCCGTCTATGATATTTTATTGTAGCAACCTGAACAGAGAAGTCATCAGCACTGCAGAAAAAAGGTTCCAGAAGGAGGGGTTCAGGATGGGTGTGGATAATGTGGAACATGTGATGGGGGAAACAGGAACAAGATTTTTCAGTATGGATATGATTGGAGAGGATCTTCCTGGTAGGAAGAATAATACAAAAAAATACCAAAGAGAAAAAAAAAAACAGAACCAAAAAGTATGAGGGATGGAAGTTTGGTGGAGTGGGAGAAAAATGAGCCTGGCATTGGAAGAACCTGCTTCAAAACTGGACTCTGCCTTTTTACCCCTCTGAGCTTCACTTTGCTGTGGGCATCAGAAATCATGCATATTAGGTCTCTGGCCCATCGTGGTAGCTGTATTTATTTGATCATACTTTATTATTTTTGGGTATTTGGAAAGGGTGTGTGAGAGTAGCTAGCAGGTGGGCACCCTGCTTGGGATACAGGGCTGTGAACTGTCCTTCCCAGTAAGATGCTCAGCAGAGATCTCATCCTTATTCTGGAGAGCAACATCAGGCCTCAGCACAGTGTACCTGAGAATGTTTCAGCTTTCTGTGCTTGGGCCACCAGCTGCTATTACAGGAGTAGGAATGCTTCTCTGAAGATGCTTCTCTGGAGGCAGAGATTGATCAATCTAGGTTGGTGGGACAACCTCAGAGGAAGTGATGCTACGGCATTCAGAAAGGACTGCGGCCCCAAGAAACGTGGTGATTTGTCAGGGGAACAGAGGAGTGACCCCTTCTTTGACCACATGTGTGCCCCATGTTAGATTCTAGAAAACCTTGGGAGGACTAATAGGCTAGTTGTGCCTGGATTTGCATTTTGTAACTGAAATGTTGGTGACTCCACCTGTAACCCTTTCAAGATGAGGTGGGGAGAAAACTGAGGTCTATTTCTTGCTCTCTCAGTCTGGGTTAGGTCCAAGGAAGAAGTTGTGCTGGTGTGCTGCATAGAGAGGGAGGAATCAAAAAGGATGTGGGACTTAGGATGCCCGTCACAACCTCGGTGACCTGCCCAGCCCACCCTTGATAGCTCATGAGTGGTCCCATGCTGTTTGGAGGCAAAAGGAAAGCCAGGTTTGTGATGAGGAGGTAGAATATAAGGACAGGACTTGAACTGGTTTATAATGGCTTTTACCAGTTAGGATGCATTAGGTTGTGCTGCAGTAACAAAAATCCCCAGATCTCCATGACTCAATAAACAATGAATTTATTTCACACTCATGAGAAATGGGAAGGGGTGGGTGTTCTCAGTAAAGTCACTGACCTTGGCCACATCTCCTACACATGCCTCTGTTATTTGCAATATAGAGAAGGGGACATGGCAAATCAGTGCCTGGCCTTTAAAAAGCTTCCACCCAGAAGTGTTACTTCCCCCCACAGTTGACTGGCCCAAACAAGTCCACAGCCATGCCAAACTTCGAAAGGACAGGGAAGTAAGTGCAAGCCTACTGTGTGCCCCGAAGAACTAAGAACAAAAAGAAGGACAGCTGTGAGCAGTTTTAATAACTGCCACCGTGGCAGTGGAAATGGCATCTATTTTTAATGTGGGTTAGAAAATAATTGGTCAGATATTGCAGGAATTTTTTTTTTCTTCTTTTTGGGAGAGGATGGAAAAGCGCTTACAGATTTAAAAAGACCTGGCATAGCACCTATGTTTTAAACAGAAGGAAAAGATGACATCGGGGACCAACGACACAGAGATTTCACTTCTGTGCCATGACAAATACCAGGGAGATGTAATTGCAAAATGAAGCTGCAAGTGTCTTACCCAGGGAACTGGGTAACAACCTGCTTGGCTTCATAAAGGAGGAATAATATCCAATTAGACTAAGTGTATTCGGTGCCTGAGTGACAAGCTCTGGAGACCTCAGGGCCTCTGGGGCCCCCAGGGCGGTTTCAGGAAGGCTGTCTGAGACCTGTCCGGGGTGTGAGGGGACGGGCCCCACCACACAGCAGGAGCTGATCAACATGTCACGCTCTGCCGTGTGCCTCCCTTGTAGGGCTGCCTCAGCGCTTTGGAGCCCTGAAATGAGGTCCACCCTATGTTCTGGGGCAGAAACATCTTGTCTCCCAGGCTCATGGCTGGTGCCGCGCCGGTCCCACAGTTCAGACTGACCTCCTAGGTCCTCGGGTCCCAGGATCGCTCTCCCTGCCACAGGCTTGTCCAACAGTCACAAGTTCCACAGTAACTCTTGCCAGGAGTATCAGTACTTTCAAGGTCAAGACTGAAGGGTCCAAGTCCAAGCCCCTCCAGTTCCGAGCTCTGTGACCTTTGGCCAGGTATCAAACTTCTTTGAAGTTCAGTTTCCTCATCTGTAAACTGTGGTTTATAATTGTTCCTACCAATTAGGGTTTGTGGGAGGGTTGGATGACAAGCCCTGTAAGTCACCAAGCACAGTGCCTGGCACTCAACATGGCTGTCATTAGCGCATCCCTCTAGTCAAGTCTGACCTCCCCTGAAGCCCTTCTGGTCCTCCATCCCCCCCACCCCCTCCACCCTCTACCTTCTGTCCCCTCCACCCTCCATCCCTC
>LNAC01000116.1:31264-128543 GCA_002007465.1 Ailurus styani
CCACCCCCCAGGAGGGCACTTTCCTCTGAATAATAGCATCTCCCCAGTCCTGCCAAGTGCTTTCATTTCCTATCACTCATGTCTTCATGTCTGCAGTCCCTGCTGGGCTTGCGGAGCCTATGGAGGGCCAGGCTAGGTCTTGCTTTCTTTGTAACTACAGTGCCCTGCTGGGCTTTATGCAGTTTGACCCTCCCTTGGTTTCATAGTTTGATTTTACGTCTTTGTTAATGAGTCACCTTATCTTCGTGAAAATGGGTCGAATGTCAACAGGCAGTGAACACATACCCTTTTCTGTTTGGTTTAAAAATTCGGAACTAGGGCGCCTGGGTGGCTCAGTGGGTTAAAGCCTCTTCCTTCGGCTCAGGTCATGATCTCAGGATCCTGGGATTGAGGCCCGCATCGGGCTCTCTGCTCAGCAAGGGAGCCTGCTTCCTCCTCTCCCTCTGCCTGCCTCCCTACCTACTTGTAATCTCTCTCTGTGTCAAATAAATAAATAAAAATCTTAAAAAAAAAAATTCGGAACTAGATCAGAACCTGTGCCTTGGCTTGGCATGTTTTAGTCCTGTTGGTGTGACAGTGTTTGGTACTTAATTATATTCAAACAGCTTTATAGAGACCTGTGTGAGAATGGGGTTAAATTAAGAGGATTGTCCTTGGTATTTAAGCCAATGTGGACTCAAATCCACCAGTTTGAGTCAGTGAAAAGTTCAGTATTAGATGCAGGGTATTGTAGGGGAAGGTGGTTAGCTGGGGAAGGGAGACCGCATTGTATTTCTGTCTTTGCCACGTAACTCTGCTCTTTGGCAAATCACTTAAGTCCCATGGATCTGTTTCTTCCTCATTTCAAACGCTTACTATATGTCAGGTGCCGAGTTGAGCACTGTATGGATAGTGTCCTATTTTTTTTACATCCTAATGACCATTCTTGAGGTGTTAGGACTATTACTATTTCCATTTTACAACAAAGCAAACTCGGGCTTAGGTTAACTGGTTGAAGATAGGACGGCTAGTAAGAGGCATGGCAGAGACAGGAGTATGCGGCTAGTCATTGCCCTCATCCTTGGCACTCTGTCTACCTTGGCAGGTGACCTTTGTGGGCCATTCCATCTCAATAGATTTCTGATTCTGATCCATTCAATATGAATAGCTGAAAAGCCCAAATCATAAGGAAACCATGATAAAAGTAAGAGGATAACAAACTTAAAATTTCTTTTTTGTCTTCATAACTCCTAAAGTCTGACTTAATTATTTTAAAGCAGATGGGCACTTGATTGGGTCATGTGCCAATCAGACAACCAGTGGGTTGACTGAGGAGTTACTCATTGCATCCAGGTATGTTAGTTTCCTCTTGCTACTGTTACAAATGGCTACAAATGTAGTGGGAGATACAGTTCTTATCTCCCACGTCTGTACAATAGAGGTGAGATTGCAGGTGCAGGCTGCTGCAGCATTCTTTTCTGGAGGCTCCAGGGGAGGTCTCATTCCCTGTCTTTGAGGCCACTGCCTCCTTGGCGATGGCCCTGTGGTCACAGCCAGCAACATTGCATGTCTCTGCTTCTCTTTTGTAGGTGGGTCTTTTGCTAGTTCTCTTCACCTGCCTCCCTCTTCTGCCTTTGAGGAATCACAGGGGACCTGTGATTACCTTGACTACCTGGATAACCCAAGGCAATCTCCCTGTTTTAAGTTCAGTTGATTAGCAATCTCATTTCACCTGTAACCTGAATTCCTCTTTGCCATGTGACCTAAATGTGTTCACAGGTTTTGGGGATTAGGACCTGACACCTTCCAGAGAGGGAGTGGCATTGTTCTGTCTCCTACACAATATTAGCACATCGCCCTACATACACAGTAATAAAATCCAGCACTTCCTTCCTGTTTCTGACTTCCTGCCCTGCCTCTTGGGATTCATGCAGTGGTTCAGACAGTTCCCGAAGTTGGGATAATTGGTTGGTCCTGCTTTCTGGGTGGTAGAAATAGTAGGTACAACCATATATAGGTACAACCGTGGAGGGAGAAAAAAATAGTAAAGAGCATAAAGGGCAAGGAAGAAATCGCCTTTGTTTGAGCAGTAGAAAACAAAGGGTCCCAAATAATTGCATGGGCTAATGTACTATTAAAGATAGAGTGCTGCTGTTTGTAATTCCCTGCTGTGTTGAGCATGATCCACCTGATGAGATCAGGGCCTCACCAGACTATGCTGCCAGGTTCTGAGCTTCTGACTTTAATAGGCACCAGAAAGCTTACCAGGGGCTCAGAAGAGAAATCTCTTAAGAAAGTTATTACATGCCAGGTGTCACACAAAGTGTTTTGCACATGCTTGAAACGTTCAACATAAGATTCATCCATTCACTCAGCAAACAGTTATTTCACCTACTGGGACAGGGTGTGTAATATATAGGGGTACAGGGATAAATAATTCTGGATGCTGTGGAGGCCGTGGAGACTCGTCTTCCGCAGAGGTCAGGTTCCGAAGTCAGCATGTAAGCGGGAAATAGAGTGCAGTCAAATGACCCTCAAAGATCCTTCCAGATTGCACGCCCTTGGCAACTCAGAGCCACTTTGGAAACTCAGATGCCAGTTTCTTGCAATATTTAGCACCAGCCTTCTCTTCCATGGAAGGCAGAGGCCTACCCCTATCCAACCATCTTGATTTTTTGTGGACTGTGCCGCTTCTTGTCTTTGCTTTGATCAGTGCCCTCGTGGTTAAGAGGTGGTTTGTTGGTGGGTGTCATGGTTGGATGTACAGGGTAGGGAGCAATCTTGTATTGAATTCTGTGGTCAAACAATGTGAAAGCCACTCTTCTTCCTCTAAGGAAAACAAAACGTAACGAGAAAGTTACTACATTTATGATTGTCACAGTGAGGTTTTAAGGTTTCCTCTAGATTTTTGATGTCTAGAGGCGTGACTTCATGCACAGGGCATTTCATGGCTCAGAATGTCCTGAGCCAGTGTGCCATGCCGTGCAGCAGCACATCCAAGTTTATGTGCTATCTGTAGAGACAGTGATTTTTATTCATTAGAGTTTTTGAGTCTAATTCTTTTTAAACTGCCACTTTTGTTTGTTAAAGATACAGATGTCTGGCCAGAGAGGAAAACCAGGTGAATTTATTGTTGCAATTAGACGCTTCACAATTTGAAAACTTATCACTTAAATTGGTGAAGTGTCACTTTTATGCAACTTGACGTTTAGAAATCCTCGGAGCCCAGGACTAAACTCATACGCAATTTAACAAGATCCTGGTGAGATAAAGGAAGTCGCACTTGACGAGACACTGAGACAGACTGGATGGGTTTTCCACTTCCGTCCTGCATGGTCGAATAGGTGGAGGGAGACAGACCACAAATTGATTTTTGTGTAACTTTTAAATCAAGTGGAGCAGAGTTTAAAAAAAAAAATAAGTCGCTGGTTTTGAAGTTGCCCTATGTTTGATTGCTCCAAGGAAATTAGTTAATACGTTAATACGAATCTAGATGAACACTGTGTTTCACTCTTCATGTTAATTTGTGCTGCCTGTTAATCTCTGGGCAACTGAGAACAAGTCTTAGGTTGTACGTTTCTTATTTATGGGCATTAAGCAGTATCTTTAAGATGTAAAATAAAGCCGACAAAATGCACAGCCTGATAACAACAACAAATCTAATCTGAAGTGACACGGGGGGACTCTCCCAGACGTTTTTCTCTTTAATGTAACATGACTTTAAATTGATGCAGCCCCACAGTGATTGAAAAACTCTCAGAGCTTGTCTCCTGTGATTACATTTCTGATCTGTACAACTTAATTTTTTAACTCGGTGAGTCTCAGTTTTGCGAATGAACGGTTTTCTCTTGCTTTATTTGGTAAAAGAGTTTATTTGGCAACCAGGCGACCGGAACTCTGTCACCTTGGGAAATAGTGGGAAGTCCTCCAGCGACAAAGACCACGAGAACGCGCCGTCCATGATGTGCCTCTAAGTCTCTTGCTCCTCTTTTCCTTCCTTCTCTCCCCTTCCTTCCTTTCTTTCTCTTCTCTTCTCTTGACTGCGGTGATGGTGTTGGTCGCTTAACTCTGAATCCATGAAAACCCACAGAATTGTGCAATTTAAATGGGTGAATTGTGTTGTATATGAACTATATCCCAATAAAACAGTAATATGTTTTTTACAAATGTCTTGGGAAGTGTTGTCAGTATAATTACTCTATAAATTGTGTTTTGATAAATTCAAAAGTAATGTAAAATGGGTTATCCTTCTGTGGTATGTTGGGTAATGCCCAGTGATTGCTTACTGTGTGTTATTCAGGGCACTCACTCAAATTCTTGATCCAGTCAGTGGTGTGTAGAATGTGTTGGGACTTTGTTTGATGCTTACTTGGGTTTGGGGTTCCATTTCTTGGGCCTCCTATATGGGTGAATTTTTTGTGCTTCAAAGGTCGGTTGTGTCGTGGATGTTTCCATTTAAGCAAAATAACGGCATAAACTTGTATCATTCTGATTTCATACAGTCAAGCGCAAAGTTCTCCCCTTCCTCTGTAATTTGAGTTTCAAAGCTTTGTTTATTCAATCTGGGTAATTACTAGAGTGAATAACAATTATCTAACAAACGTTCATTTTGGTCATGACTGTATGACTGAAATGACTTTTACGAAGTAATCCCCGAAGGCCTTTTCCCTGTTCTTTTGCTTCCTCCACAGTCTCCAGTGATATCTTCAGATTAGAAAGAGAAAATCAAAGTTCTCTGTTCCATTTTATCACTTTTTTTAAAAACTTAGCTGTCTTAGCTTGGATATTTAATCTTTTACACAGCTATTGATAATTGTAAATTTTTATTTGAAATTTGCTTAATGTTTTCTTAAGTAAGACAAGAAATTTAAGGATAAGAAAACCGTTTACACTTTCTTTGACATGAAAAGCAACTTACAGATAGTGGAGTGACTCCGACCCAGAAGAGTGAAAGGATCGTGAGAGCAATTCTGAGCTACCTGGTGATGCTGAGGTGCCCACACTTACAGGGTAGGGACCTTGTTTTCATAAGGAAACGTGCTTGTAATTTCTTCCCTTCCCGTGGCATTTGCTCCAGTAATTTCTTTCTGGAAAAATCAAGATACAACATACCCACCAAGAAGCTTCCGTTTATTACATGAAGCAAGAAACCTTTATTCAAAAATTTTTAACTATTAGATCCATATATGTTTAGATTCTCTTATTTCTTTTTCTCTTACCCAGATGTACCATTATATCTTTAAGTAGGTGAATCCTGGAGTAGGTTTTATTATATATCACACCACAGAGTTAAGCTTGGTTCATTTGGATTTTAAAAATCTCCAGAGCTTTGAGAATGACTTTGAAACACTCTTGACTGTTGGAGCTTAAAGAAAATAAATCTCGAATGTCCTCTATATTAATTCACCTGCTTGGAAAGTTAGAGATTAAAGGGTTTACTGGGATTTTTTTATTTTCTGTAATTTCTATTTGTATTGGAGTAAACTGTTCTTTGTATGGAGTGGTTCAGCTTTCTAAAACAGAAAGAGGAAGAAAAAAAACAGAAAGAGTCCATTATTGAGAGAAGAAGAATAAGGAAAAAGGTACAGTACAAATACGTAAAAAATTCTTACAGTTTTGTGTTAGACATAAAGGAGTTAGTAAATTACTTTAATTAAGTGTACTTTGAAGAAAGCAGTCTCCTATTTCCATTAATGGTGAACTCTGTGAGCAGAGACTCGTGGGTATTCCTTTGAAAAGTCTTCTTTTTCTTCAAAAGGCATTTTTAGCAAAATGGAGGAAGAAGAAGAGAAGTGGATAAGAAAATGAATCACAGTATTGAGGCAGGACCAGCATGCTATATATAGCCTGTCTCAGATTCTGGTATCTAGAACCGAGGTTGCTAATTAATGACCCAGGAGCTAACTCTGTTTGATGAAATGCAAGACATAATACACACACTGAGTTTGACTGATGTGTGATTATTACCATCCATTCATGTGTAATCCTGTATTTGGAAGATTTGTAATTTGTTTCTGACACATTTCTCTCTGATTTCATACACTCATACATATAGGTCTCACCTTCCTCCAAAACCTTATTTCCAGAGTCGACTTTGTTTATTCTGTTTGGGTAATTTATTGGCCCCTACTTATTTTCCTTAATACGTAGTCTCTTCCCTGAACGCTCTGCTCTCTCTGTCTTCTAAACCGACAATATAAAGAACTAAGCCACAAGACTGGAACTTAAAACTTCTGCTAAGAAAGGAAAGTCAGGGCCTTTCAGCCCCTAAATGCCCTGTGGAGTTCACATCAAATGCCCGCCTTTTGCAGTGGTGGATGGAGAGTGTTTGAAAATCACCAGAAATCAGTGTGTGACTGGGAACAATGGCTGTTTTCTGCTTGATGGCTAAGATGCCGCCAGAAAAGATGCTGGTCTGCTCCCAGGGGGTGAAGCGGGGGGAACCGGGCTCATGAGAAGTTAAGGGGAGACCAGTTGTTTCCAGTTCATTTCCAACATGTACATCTCAGGGCCAAAGGCCCAGTGGTGCCTCATTAGGAGCAGGAGTTTGACTGTGGTACCACTTAACTCAATAAGAAAGAAAAGAAGGAAGGACAGAAAGAAAGACAGGAGGGAGGGAAGAGAAGAAACAAAAGAGAAAAAGCCCGGCCAGCTCAATGGCAACTGTCATCTTGGGACAACCTTTCTCTGGAATGTTTCACGTCACATAATGAGCGTGCCACCTGCGAGCTGTGGGGAGAAAAATGACATGGTATGCAGCAGTCAACTTTTTCCTGAAGAAAGAGAGGAAAAAGTTTATCTGTGCAGCCAGGGCACGGGTGGCGCCTGTTAACTTTAGGCGCGGTGCAAGTGTCAGCCCTGGAAAGCGACTCCCAGGGAACAGTGCTCTTTACCATTTAATCAACTTCGTCGTATTTATAGCCCTGGCGAGGTTGGCCCATTGTTACAAGATGAAATTGTGATGTTCAGCAGTTTATACCTTGGGAGCTGGAAGCGTTTCTCCATGGTGAATTTGTAATATTAATTGGCCATGTCAGTTCATGACAAATGTAGTGACATCTATTTCAAGTATTTCAGTTTTATGGTGCTGAAAAAGTGACACACGCTTGAGATAAGTAATCTCACAAAAGATCTTCACGCTCGCTTCGTAGTGCTTGCAGAACACGCTCTCAGAGGAGACGCAAATAGGCTCCGGGTTCAGGGGGGCTGTCCCCTTCCTTTTGCTCAAGGCTGAGAAGGAACCTGGGGAGGGAGGAGAGCGATGCCCTCCCTGTCATCCGTCGTTCAGTCCCATGAGACTTTGGTTGAGGCGCTGGCATGGACTCTCTTGTCAAGGCTCCGTGCTTGAGATGACTATTTGATCTACGTGCCTGCCGCTTAGAGGCCACGGCCATTAGTGACAAGAAAACAGTGCCATTCTCCCTGTGTGCAGTCTGTCTGCTTATCGCTCTGGGGTATTTGGCAATGTGTGGAGACGTTTGGGTTGTCACATCTCCCCGGGGGAATGAGTTGTTATTGGCATCTAGTGAGTTCTGCCGGGAATGCTGCTGAGCACCCTGCAGTGCACAGGACGGGCCCCAAGAAAGAATTGCCCAAAAGTCAATAGTAGCGAGGCTGAGAAACCCTGTACTTGATGGCACATGACCTTTGGTGCTTTTCAGCCTTGGCTGGTCCTCAGGAGATTGACGTGGCCCATGCGAGGAGTGCCCAATTTCTTACCCCGTGGAAGGTGGGGCACGCAGAGTGAGGGATGCATCAAGATGGGGCAGGCAGAGCATGATGATGCCACAGAAAACATGGACGTGGTCAGAGCAGCCTGGCAATGGAGAGACGGTGCCTTGGGAAACAGAAGGAGGGAGCCATCCCTGCAGCTAGGCTGGGCTTCTGGAAGGAGGGGTGTTTGAGTTCACTTGCAGAGACAGGACAGAAAGACATGGCATTTCAGCCCAACTAGGGTGGACACATTTGCTAAACAGAATTGAGCAACTTTTTTTTTCACATGGTTGGTATGATAATAGAGTTTCCACAACAACAACACAACAAAATAGACTTTCATGTATCTAGAGGAAGGATATTCATGGAATCGTGTTCTCAGCCTTCTCTATACATCTAAGATATGGAAGGTATTATTATTCTTGTTTTATAGTTGGGGAAACTGCGCCCCAAACACCTAAAGTGATTGCTGAAGCTCTCATGACCTGTCAGTGGAAAGGAAGGGACCAGAAGCTGCCAACTGCATTGTTTTTCCTTCTCTATTAAGTGGAACAAGTTTTTATTATTTTTGGTGGTTATTTCATGTGTTTAGTTTCCGATATCACAAACATACATTGCTTGTAAAAAGTTTAAAAATACAGTCAGGTCAAAAAATAGGAAATAGAATTGTCCTGGAAACTGACCTTTTCCACTTAACACTGTTTCCATGCTATTAAATCCTTCGACAGCATTGTTTTTAATAACTGCTCAATGTCCTAATGTATGGGTTGATTATCGTTTACTTAACAGATCCCCTGTTGTTGGACATACAGGTTATTTACAGTTTTTCTCAACTGTAAACAGAATTGCAGTGAATGTCTTTGTAGCACACACCAGTGAGTGAGTGCCGAGTGTGCCTGGAAGGGCTGGTACTAAGAGGGAGGGTGGACTTTGAGATTAGTTGCTAAATTGTCTTCTGGACAGATTGAGAGATTACTTGCTTGTATTTTTACTAAGTATTGTTTTTGAAAGCCAGATTGAACCTTGGGCTTACTTCTGCTGTGCATTTCCTCAAATTAGGAAAGAGAAACTTTTTTTTTTTAAATATATGTATATGACAATGGTGTCTTCTTTTGAGATGGTCTATTCCTGTCCATTGATTTCTGTCACTGTGCCTTTATGTTTATGAAATGATATGGACTTCTTATATGTTCAGGTCAGGATAGTAACACTTTGTTATGTGTGTCATAGATATTTCCTCACGATTTCTGCTTTTTTTTTTTTTTTGGTCTTAGAATTTTATGCTTAATTTTAATGTAGCCAAGTTGTCTCTGCTTTTTGTTGTTTATGCTTTAAAAATCCTTCTCCACTATAACATTCTATTCACTTACCTGTCTTACTGCCTAAATGCTCCTATGTTTGATCTTGAAATCATTAAATTATTATTATTATTATTATTTTTTTTTTTTGCCATGGGAAATGGGCTCAGGATCTGGTTTCTTTTTCCCTAGATGATTGGTCAGTTGTCCCAACATCAACTATTGGAATAATTTATTCCTTCCCTAGTAAGTACACCTGAGCTGATTAAGAAAACTGTACTTCAGTGCAATTATTCTGTGTTACCTCATAAAATATTAGGTGATGTGTAAAAGTCTTGGAATCCTTTTCTTGGGGTGTATATTTTGTTTTTCAGCTTCCAACAAACACATTTCTTTAGATTATATAGTCTTTTCCATTTTTAAAAAATAATTTGACTCACTTTAATGTTGCATCTAAATGTATAATTGTCTTTTTCCCACCCAAGATTTTAACAAATAGTCCTAGAACTGCCACTCCTTTAATTGTGACTTCTGCATCTGAAACCCAAAACAAAGTAAAAACTCGGCAGTTAGGCTCCCTTTGAGAATGAAGGCATATACTGCTTAGTTACCTATTCCTCAGCAACGCCTGGGTGTCCTCCAGACATCAGTGGAATAAATGGTGGGCGAGGGGTAGTCTTAGGCTCTCGGACATGAGCCCCACGGGGTAACCTGCTCTAATTCCACCCACCCTGGGGTCAGATCACTTCCATCACATGCACCCCTTGCCTTCTTAAACGTTTCAGAAGAAATTACTTGGGACACCAAGGGGAATTTATGCCAGTGTCTCTGTACCCTTCTTCTCTGTTTCTTCAGTTCACAGTGCAGATGGTTTGCCTTTTTGTTAGTGTCTTTGATGCCGTGTAATCTTTCTCATCTCTGTTTGCAGTTAGAGCCAAGTGGGCTCTTAATATTACTATGCAATCATTTTATTTGTGGGAACTTCTTCTTCCCCGTTGTTCATTTTTCATCCCAGATAGGGAAACGCTGCAAGTTTACCTTTTGTGGAGTATATGTTTTAACATTATTCGGCTATTCGTAATTGAATAAGAATAACTTTTCACGGAAATTTGAGGGAGTTTTACCATTTTAACTCGGGCTTTCTTTAGGAAGCTTGGGGAGCTAGGCACGTGTTACCTGGCCATTTCACCTAGGTGCCGTAATTCTCTCCTGCTATCTTTGTATTTGTCCATCGGGATAGATGGTGAGCAATGGGAGAATCTTTTTATTTCTTTGAAAATGCCTATCATCCCTCTACTGAAAGTGGCTGTTACCTTGTGTATAATCCCTTCTGGGGAGTGTTTTCTGTGGTGTGTGATTCAGTGTGTATGTCCCCTGGACCCCAGTGTATGCCTCTCATTTATAGGCCTAGAAGATGCTTCTCTTCAGAGAAGGAGGGATAAAGTCAGAAGTTACTCAGGTAGAAAAACAAAAGTGAAATCAGGTTTCTAGTTAGCCCGAATGCAGCCGTGGCTAGAATTTTAGGCTTATTTATATTCTGTTTCACCACAAGATGTCACCAGGACACCATACCAACATGGTCTGTGGAGCATCTCTCTGGCCAATAGAGTTATGGTAACCAAATAGCATGGGCCTAGGGCCATGGGGAAAGTGGGCTGGGAAAGAATCCCATTCGAGGGAGCTGGAGGACTTCGCAAATGCCTCGATGCTTTTTTCCGCTCCAAGGGCCCATCTCTTCCAGCCTTGCACTGGAGAGCGAGTGCTGGTAGCAGGACACAAGACGGTCATCATGAAGTCCAAGGTGTTCTCTTGCCCTGCAACTTTGTCTTCCGTGAATGGGAAAGAGGCATCTCTGAGGAGGAAGGACCAGGTGCATTATCATTCCCCCCGCCCCGCCAATAGGCATCTGATGCATGACTAGGAATCACATTCTCTTAGATGAAATCTAGGATTTCAGATAACTTAAATATAACATTTCAGGCCTTTTAAAATTTGAGCTTTTTGGCGAATGGCATTATTTGATAAATGTAACATTGAGATTTCATCTTTTGTCATTTCAGTGTCAGCTGGCAGATCATTCATTTAGTACTCTCCTCTCCCTTTTGGGGTTGTGTAAAGGCTCCGCCAGAGTGGGCTCTGAAGGCTTTCTGATCCAACTTAAGTGTTAATCCTAACTTAAGTGTTTTGAGTCCTTTGTGGTGCTTATATAGAAAGTCAGATCTAACAGCACTCTCCTTGTTCACCTGATGCCTACTCATTTTTATTCTTATACCTTAGATTATTTGTCATCCTGAATTATGCCAGGACTGGTTTGTGCTAAGAAGCTTGTCATTTGACTCAGTAAAATAATACCAGCTTGTCCCATGTGCTTTCTGTAGGATCCATCCAACCCGTGATTGTAGGTCTGCTTAACTGTTCCTACTAGTTGAGTTTAATGTACCAATGAAGGCAAATATTAATTCTCTGTTGCAAAAATAAAACTAGGGATCATACTGTGGATACTGAACAAAACTCCATAAATATTTTTTGAAGAAATAAAGAATCAGGACTGGAACCTTGAATTTCTGATTCTTGATCAAATTACTTTTCTTTCCAACTGAAGTTAAAATTTTCCTCTACTTTTAAACTCAGGAACAGACCTTTACTTTTTTCATCACCGTTTTATGATTTAACCTATATTTGGCCCTTTAGAAGTTTAGTTTCTTCTGTAATAATTAAAAAAAAAATAGTGATGTGGACTTTTTGTGACCTTGTGTGTATTTATAGGACCTGGAGTGATTAGCATGAGGAAGAAGTCATTTCTGTTTCTGGAGTTCCCGTAGGTCTCAGATTCCCAACCCACACTTTTTGTGTTAATTAAGTGGGGGTGTTTCAGTGTCTGTGGGTCATTTAAGCATAAGCATGCAGACCACATGGAATCCCGTTAGTGAAGCCTTACCAGCGTGGCCCCATCATGATCATCCTTCCTCCTGAGTTCTAGTAGCTGATGATTTTGTCTTCCGAGAGCACCTTCTCAGATGTTTCTTGCCTTGTTTACAGTTTAGTATCTCCTAATCCATCCAATATATGCTGCCAAGGAGGGTTTGGGGAAATACGTGAACTACAGAGTGACAGATAGTGGGAGGGTTTGCAGTCACGTCTGAGGGGCTGTCGTGAATTTACAAGAGACTGGGTCCAGGAGTTTAGCTGTGTCCATGGTGTCTTCAGTGGAAGTCCACACAAACATAGTGTATGCAAGCACTCGACAGATAAATTCTTTGGGCTGAGTTCATGGCAGTTTGGAATTTTAAGCATGGAAAATGATGAAAAAGTAAACTAAAACTGCTTTTGAATAATATTGATGACAACATTTGCCCAGTAATAGACCATTCTTATTGCAGCTTAAGTGACCTTCGGTGGTTGATGAAACTTTCCAATGAGAATTTTGTCAACTGCTGAGTGCCCGGTGTCAAAGCCGTGGATAATTGGCAAAGGTCTCAAATGGGAAAGTTGTTTTCTTCAGCTAAGAAGCACGGTCTCAGATCTACTTCTAAGTTTCAGTGTGCCAAGGAACGTAAACTCACTTTAAGCAGGGGAAACACGATCGGGAAAATAAATCAGTAAGGGGCATAGACTAGGGGGCTGATGGAGGAGAGGGACGGATCAGGATATGTCTTCCCAAACCAATGATTATATATTTTCCACCCATTTGGGTTAGCCACGCCACTCCTTATCTCCTTAGTGCAGAAAACGGAGAGCGAGTTCGGTGTTTTTAAGAACCTCCCATGATTGCATGTAGGCAATGGATTGAACAAATATCATTATCTCTTACTTAAGCTCTGACTGTGGTGCACAGGTCTGTTGGTGTGACTCATCACTGGTGTTTCTGGGTTTTATTAGAAACGCCTAGAGAGCAGGAGACAAGAATATGAACTGACAACATTGATGATTCTGTCAGCCTGACATTACCCAACTCTTCTCTTTGTTTGATTTTCCTTAAGACCTTGGTTTTTGTTGTTGTTTCAGTTTTGTTTTTTTTTCTTGTTGTTTTAAGAGAATGGGTAGGGGAGAGGGGCTTCCTCTTGCAGTTTTCTTTTCAAATCAGACTCTTTCCAAGCCTTTTGTAAAACTCTTTTATGCATTTTGCTCCCTGGTTGAGCAAGAGTTACACATGAGATGTGGCTTAGGCATTTTCACTGTGTCCATAAAGAAAATGTATATTACTATGCGTTGCACATTTGCCACTTAGAATTTCTGAATATAAATTAATCAACTTGCAGCTGTGAATAACAATAAAACACAAGATAATGTACCTGCAGAAATGAGGGCATTTGAAATCCGTTCTCAGGTGGCCGTCAAAAATAGCCAGGCAGAAGTGTTGCTCCCTGTTTTCCATAATTGCGTGGCTTTGCGTTTCCTTAGTTAATCCGTTTAATAAACTCCCCTGCAGAATCTAAATGCTCAAATTTAGTTTCTTTTTTGTCTTTATGGTGTTTATCATTGTTAACGTGGCATCAGAGTGGCTCAACTTTTGCATCATGATAAATTCATAACCCAAGAGAAGGCAGAAAACATAATTATTATCAATTGCCTCTCTCCTGGAATTGCCATTGGCTGAGTCGAGCAATGTGTGTACCTAAGGAGTAGCTGATTCAGAGAAATACAGGGTTGGAATGGGGCCTATCTGGATTGTGTTGCTGTTGTTTAGAAGTTCTTCCCATTGGACTTGTCTTCAGGTTTGCCCGTACAGTAAATTCTGCAAGGCATGTCAGTATTTTAAGAGGTCGAAACTTTGATTTTTTCTTTATCATACACAATATGGAATCCAGTGTATTCATTCAGTCATTCAGTAAGTCTTAATTGAGCACGTGCTCTGGGTCATGTCACGCCTGTGAATAAGGTGAAGTCTCTGTTACGTTCTATTAGGGGATATAAAATTTACACAGGATGTGACATAGATGATAGAAAGTGAAAGGGCGCCTGGGTGGCTCAGTGGGTTAAAGCCTCTGCTTTCGGCTCAGGTCATGATCTCAGGGTCTGGGATCGAGGCCCGCATTGGGCTCCCTGCTCAGCGGGGAGCCTGCTTCCCCCTCTCTCTCTCTGCCTGCCTCTCTGCCTCCTTGTGATCTCTCTCCCTCTGTGAAATGAATAAATAAAATCTTTAAAAAAAAAAAAAGTGAAAATAAGTACACTTTTTTTTTTAAATTTTAAAGGAATGCAGTATTTCACCCACTTTCCTGACGATCATGAGTAGGAAAACTTAGCTGCTGAAGAGTTTCAGTTCTTTACTGGGGAGAAATAGTGCCGTCCGGAGTGATTGGAGTCAGACAGACGTAATTGTCTATTCACTAACTTACAGCAGTAAGGATGGGTAAAGAGAGTAGCTGTGGGGTCTCATTTACCTGAAACTAAATATACCTAAATACCTAAATATACATGACATTGTACATCTAACTCCACTTCCATCCCTTGCTTGGTTGTAACTGTTCAGGCATTCCCTCTCCCCAGCAGCCTTGAACTTGTTTGTGCTGGCTTCAGTTAGGGGTTCACAACTAGGGATTTTCAGGGATTTGTAGAAGTGAACCTTGGTAGGTAAGGCTTTCATGAAAGGGGAGCTCACTGTTGGGCAGAAATTCTTGTTCTGACAGATTTGGTGTCATAATAAAACTGACTTTTGAAATCTGAGACACTTGGAGAATCTTTCAAGGGGGTGATTTTTTTTTAATGGGAGAAATAAAATTGTTTTAAATTTGAATTTAATTTTTCCTATGAAGACTTTTTAGAAGATTCAGTGAGATCTATGAAAATCCTTCAAAAAAATGTAAACTGCTTCTCAGGATTCTTACTCTCATTTATTTAGAGATTCAAAAGGAATGAGTATCTTTCGCTGTTTTGTTTGTTTCTAAAGGACTTGTCCCCAGTAAGTACTATTATCTTTTTAGAGATTTGTGGAAGGAAGGCCAAGAAAGAAATACTCATTAATTTTGGCCGAAAGTGGTCACTTCAGCTGAAACCAGTTCAAGTTCACAGTCAGACACTGGAGTTAGGTGTTTCTTGTGTTTCCACATATCTGAAATGTCCTTGAGACATTGTTAATGGCCAACATGCTTAGCTGACATTTCATTGTTGTATGGATTTATTCACCTCTGTTCAAGATACGTCTTCCCCTTGGTGCCTGGGTGGCTCAGTTGGTTAAGCAATGCCTTCAGCTCAGGTCATGATCCCGGAGTCCTGGGATCGAGTCCCGCATAGTGCTCCCTGCTCAGTGGGGAATCTGCTTCTTCCTCTGACTTCTCCCCTTTTATGCTCCCTCTCTCTCATTCTCTCAAATAAATAAAATCTTAAAAAAAAAAGGTACATCTTAACATCATAACAGCCAGAAGGAGGAAGATGTTTTTAATATGCTGTCGTGGCCTGTACCAGACCATGTGTGGCTTCTCTCCACGAATGTACTCCATGACAGACACCCCATTTCAGCTTAACCAAAAATTTAAGATGTTTTCCTTTGACAGTTCATTTTTCACTCCAGGATATACCTCAGTCTCACCAAAATCTGCCAGCATTTCTTCTCCTTGGGCTCTATGCTGATTCTTTCCATTGGGAAAAGGCATCCCCAGTGCTTGGCCCTGAAGGCATTTAAGTAATGGGCACTCCTCCTGGTCTTCCCACAGATGCTGTGTTTCCTAACATGCTAAACCTATAAATAGGAAGATGGGTCACAGGACCAGCTTTTTAATTACAGTAGGGGGAACTTAACTGGTTTTAGTCCTGAATATGGTAAGGGGTGGTTTCATATTCACTTTTTAATATCTAGATTTTATAATGAAGTCACCGTGCACACAGCTATTCTGTTTTTAAAAAAAACCCTTTGCGAATGCTAACTAATACCTAGCCTTTGTACATTGGAAGTCTAATGTTCAAAATACCCTAATCCCTGAATTCTCTGCTTTGGGTTATTATATTTTCATGAGCATTAACTTTGACAGAGGCCTTTTAAAATCAGTTGCTCCTTGTAATTAGAAATCTGCTTTATGGTATTTGCAGTGTATCACATGAGTGTACTTGAGGGTCATGAGAAGTTCACGTGTGCAGGATTGGGCCCCATGCCTTTCACCAAGGCACTGGTTCAAGCAGCCGTGTTTTTGTATATCTCTACAGGGTTTACACGTTATTCAATAGCTGGATTCCTATTGCGCTGTGCCCTTTGAGTTTTTGAAAGCCTTGAAAAAGAGCAGTCTAGAACTCCAGTATATCCGGAAGTCCTGGACTTGCTAAGGCATATTTGAATTTGAAGAGCTAGGAAACCATCACCTCAAAATGCTACTAATTTTCCCAAGTCAAGAGTCACTGTGATTTTTATTATGCATTGACCACAATCCAATTTCTGTTGGATTGACTTGGGAAAAACTCACACAAAAACAACAACAAACAAATCTCTCTCTCTCTCTCTCTCTCTCTCTCTCGCTCTGTGTGTGTGTGTGTGTGTGTGTGTGTGTGTGTATATATATATATGTTTAATATTTTATTTTTTTATTTGAGAGACAGAGAGGACAGGAGTTGGAAGCCTCACGTATAGTTTAAAAAATAGAAGTTAAATGCTAAAAAGTTGTAAGTCTTATCACCTAAGGGATTTAAAAATCAAATTTAACTAAAAAAAAACAAAAAAACTTGATTAAGTGGATAAGTGGATATAGCAGGATCTTCGATAAAGATTTTCCTTTTTTTTTTTCTTTTTTTTTTTTAAACTAGAGGCTTAGGATAGAAACCTAACTTCCAGTTTCCTGCTGGGTGGCCTTGAAAACTCATAAACGATAGTGGGTCCTTCCATCAAGAGAAGGGGGGAGAAGAGAAGAGATCCCTACCCCTTACCTGTTGGCTTTAAAATGAGAAAAAAAATACACACACACACATGCACGTAGTAATATTAATGATGGTGATGGAGGAAAATGTCATGAATAATTAAGAATTTATTTTAACTTGTTATGAAATATTCATTATTATTATTATTGTTATTGGTGGAGAAAGGGTCATATCACGTCTCCTCTCCTTAAATAGCTCAATACTTCAGAATGCGTCTGTGTTTCTCAGCCACGGTCTGTGTTCTTCGGTGTGTTTCACGTTTTGTTTTTGGGGAGGATGTGTCACTGCCCTCAACTTCTGGTGTAGTGAAACGAGGCTGCCTGGCCTGCTCCTGTGATCCCCTGGCGGCCGGGAGAGGAGGAGGTGCACTCCAGGTGCTCGTGGTTAAGGATGAGGAGGGCAGTCCCTGCCTTGACACTGGGAGAAGCCTCCAGACCAGCCTGCCGGCAACAGGGGCTCCTGACCTTGTCTCTGGTGCTCGCTCTGTCCCGTCAGTGTGGCCCGGCCCAGCCTGCAGCCTCTGCTTTCCCCTCTCGTGCCGCTTTGGTTCTGCCGCCTCCTCTCAGCTGCCTTCTTCAGGCCCTCGAAGGCAGTGAATCTGATTGGTTCTGTGTAGTTACTCTTGTACCTTTTGGACAAAGCACTCAAGTCAGGGTGGCCTGGCTACTCTCCTATCACAGGTGCTCCCTTTGTGCGGACAGCGTGCTCCAGGTGGTGGGAGGAAGGGGATCCTGGAGCCGCCCGTCCCCAAGGGTTGTCTGGGCGTGCATCCACGTCAGGAGCCTGTGAGTGCAGGCGTTTCCTCCAGCAGAGGGCTGTACGTAGGTTCCCACGGGGAACAAGAACATGGCCTTTCCGTCTGAAGGGCTGGACAGTAAACACTGTCAGCTTTGCGGGCTGTACAGTCTCTGCTGTTGGCCATGAACTGCATGGGTTTGAGCCGTGCGGGTCCACTTACACATTGCTTTTTTACAGTACAGTCTTATAGATGTATTTTCTCTTCCTTATGGTTTTCTTAATAACATTTTCTTCTCTCCAGCTTACTTTATTGTAAGAAGATGATACATGATACCTATAACATACGAAATATGTGTTAATTGAATGTTTGTTATCAGTGAGGTTCTGGTCAACAGTAGGCTATTAGTAGTTAAGTTTTGGGGGAGTCAAAAGTTAGAAGTGGATTTTCAACTGTGTGGGGGATGGCACCCCCACATTGTTGAAGGGTCAGCTGTACTCACTGTGCTGTTGGAGCATGAAAGTAGCCGCTGACAATATGTTAGATGAATGGCTGTGTTCCGATCAAACTTTATTCACAGAAACAGGCAGTAGACCAGGTTTGGCCCAGGGGCCATAGTTGTGTACTAGACTGGTGTATAGAGCACAGGTTTTGAGCCTCAGATCTGACACTTCCGAACCCTGCAACTTGGGCAAGTTAATTAAAATCCTGTGCCTCAGTTTTCTCTTCTGTCATGTGGGGTAACATAGCTTTTTAGCATGGTTTTTAAAAATGTTTGATGAAACGATGTACACAATAAGCTCTGAGTAAGATCTCAACAAATGCTCTTTTGTTCAGGACCTCCTTATGCACACATACAAAGGAAGGTGGGAGGTGTCTCTGGATCTGAGGCCGCTGGAGAATAAATAGGTGTTCCTGTGAAGCGTTTGAGTCTTCAGGTTGTCCGCTGGCCTTGAGTTTTTAGCAGACATGTTCAAGAGCTTTAAAGGTCATTTTGTGGTTTTTCCTTTTCCATGTCCGGGAACACCTTCTGCATTGCCATTTTAAACACTGGATTTGCCTTGAAGTAGTGTACTCACATGTGCTTTCTCTGTAATTATTTCCAACCCTTTTTGAGGCTGGACTGAACGTTTTAATTCAGGGTTTGTCTAATCTGTGACTCCATGTTTTTGGCCCAAGCAGGATAGGAGAATAGTATACCCCCCGAAACCAATATATCAAAAAGTGTGTCCAGCCTTAGAAGTTAATGTGTGCTCAACTTCACTGTGGCCATCAGTTGGGTCCTGGAGTCTGGGAATGGAGGGACTCTCCCCTGGTGGTGTTGTCCGTGTCCCCACCTGGCTTAGTAAGCTCACGGTCAGCCTTCAGAGGCTGCTAGGACAGTTCCAGGTCTGGCTGATTTATGTTCATCCAAGCATCTTGTAAATAGCATTCAGATTAATTGTGGCACCCACCGAACATGATGGAAGTACGTTTATAGCCCACCTGCCATACCGTATCCCAAGAGAGAAGAAAACCTTGCATTTGGCTTGTTTATATATATAATATTTTGAAAAAGTGTGTTTGTTGAACGAAAGTAATTTTGCCAAGTTATGGCATATATCGTATTTGGGATTTGGATTTTAAAATATTAAGTAGGAAGCAGTTTTCTCCAGAATGACTTGTAAAGTCAAAGGTGAGGGATGTCTTATTTTAGGAGCTGCTAGATTTTTCACTTGGTCCCCTTGTGGGGGAGGGCTGCCGGTGGGCCTCACTCTGGGGCTGGACCCTGCTTGACCAGGAGTGACCTAGAGCAGGGGACACAGACTGCTGCCTGCTGTTGGGCCAGATACAGCCTGCACCTGTTTGGGTACAGCCTGCAAGCTGAGAGTAGTTTTTACTCTTTCTCATTTATTTTTAAATGACTGAAAAAATAATCAAGAGGAGAATATTACTTTATGACACGTGAAAATTACATGGAATTCATATTTCAAGTGTCCATAAATAAAATTTTAAATTTTTGTCAATAAAATTGTGCAGAGGTATGTCGTCTCTCTATGTAAGTTCCTCCGTAGTATCCTTGGTTTTGCCTCTTGATCCACAAAGCCTAGAATATTTACTGTCTGGCCCTTTACAAAATAAATAAATAAATAAATAAATAATTTGCTACCCCGATATAGAGCAGTGATTTGCAGTCTGCTTTGTAGCTTTCAAAATCTTTGATCAAACTAAACCCTTTGGGGGAAGCCTGCTTTACAAAACAGGTACACGATGGAGCTGTTTGGAGCAGGGTGGCTGTCTGAGCCGTGCTGGGTGTCAGACTCCCTCCACACCTTTCCTCTAGGCTGCCTTCATTAAGTAGGTGCCTGTATTTGGGCTTGTAAACACCCATCTGCAGTCCCCTTTTTGCTATTCTAAAATCTCAAAAGCTCAGAAAACCTTTTTTTTTTTTCTGGTGAATTTACAGCAAACTCTTTTGGTGGTGAAACCGGACTTCAGCTGATTTCGTGTTGCTGTTTTTCCACTCTCCTGTGAATAATCCTGTTTTCCATACAGTGTTTGTTACAGGATGCTACCCTAAACCCTGCTTGGGGTTTTCACGAGCCACAGTCTGTGCATCCAGTCACCTTCATCACATGGACAAGTTGTGAATTACGGAAGCATGCCTGATGGGGTGGCCCTCTGTTGTGCCTGCGCCACCAAGGCCTACAAATTTGCATCGTCTTCCTCCATCATGGACTCCCCTTTGCCCACTGGACAGCAGGACGGCCTCTCTGAGGCGGCTGTGGATTCGCAGCTGCCCAGGGCGTGTGGGGTAGTGCCCTGGTCCACCTCGTGGCCTCTGACTTGTGTTTCTCTACCCTTTCTTTTCTCCTTATGACTTTAGGGATTTGGCTCCTCTGGCCTTTGGAGGTTCCTTCTCTTTTTCCCCGCAAGAACTCACCCCAGAATGGGACAAAGCACCTACTTGTCTGCGTTCTGAAAGTTCGTGACTGCAGGGCTGCCCTCTGCTTCTAAGCTGCATGGGGAGAAAGGAGGAAAGGGAGGCCAGTGTGGGCAAGGTGCAGAGTTCTAGTGGTGGGGGATGACTGGGGTCCCCAGAACCTCAGAACGTGGCCTTGTTTGGAAAGAGGGACTTTGCAGATGTCTTTAGTTAGGGATCTCAGGAGGAAATCATCCTGGATGTAGACTGTTATCCTTGAGAAGAGCAGAGGACACAGGCACGGAGAAGAGGCTGTGTGAGGTTGGAGGCAGAGGCTGGAAGGACACTGAGGATCGCCAGCAGACACCCCTTGCTGGGAGAGAGGCATGGCCTGCTTTCCCCCTTAGAGCCTCCAGAAGGAACCAGCCTTGCCAATACCATGAATTTGGACTTCTGGCCTCCTGAACCTGGGAGAGAGTACATTTCTGTTGCTTTAAGCTACCCAGTTTGTCACGGTCTGTTACGGCAGCCCCAGAGACCTAAGACACCTCGTTTCCCCAGGGAAGTCCCTGTGGTCTTTGTTCTTGATCCGCAACCTCCAGAAGTTTGAGCAGCTTCTTGCCCTCACCATTGTTGTCCTAGAGCAGAGACCTCATGATCTTCTCTTGTTTATTCATAAGTAAATATTTACTGAGCCCCTACCAGGGACAATCTCGACTGGACATTGCAGGCTCAGGATCTATAAGACAGTGCCCTCAAGAAGCTCCCAATTTCATTGGGAAGATAGTGGAGTTCTAATGAGCCCAGGTGGCCACTCTCCAGAACTTGCTTTTACACCTATGGGTTAGGGAGACACTAAGGTTTAGGGTCAGGCCACACATCCCTTAGTCTCGAGCTGGAAACTTGCAATTTTGGATCTATTTGACCCAAGTGACACCTGTCCTGATGGGTGTGTTCTTGAGCAGGTCAGCTGTCCCTGCTTACCACTGCAGCCTCGTGGCCCATGCTTAGTTCCCCCAACACCAGCTTTTTGGGGGCCAGCAGTGTCTCCAGTGGACTGAGGAAGACAGTGTGGCCTACAGAAGTTAGAACGAGGCTGCCAGTACTGTTTACCAGACTGTTTCCATAGATTAGGTGAGGTTTCTATGCTAAGCATTTAGCACAATTCCCAGCACCTTGTAAGCACTCCATAAACGTCTTTTGCTCATACTGTTGTGGTTGTGTTTTCTCTTTCCTCTTCTCTGCCTCTCCTTCTTTTCCTCCACTCTCCTCCATCATCATGAGGGCCCACGGGCCTCACCCTTGTTGCGGCCCTGATCATTATTACTATTAATGAGGATTATGACATTGTAGCTCAGAGTCACCCACTTCTTTGAGGTTGCTCTCCGCCTCGAGATCCGTTCAGCAGGTGGCCTCAGGCCGTCTTCTCTGGCAGTGTCACTCGGAACCCTCTCCCTCCCTGGGCTCTTTGAGGCAGACAAATGTCGCTGATAAACCACAAACGTTTTGGGTGAATTCCCCATAGCCACAGTAGTTCGGGGGCTGAGAAATGGAGTTCCTGTCACTGTTGACTGAAAAATACAGCCCTCCTAATAGAGTTTTGGTGCCGGAGCCGCTAGCCTCGCTGCCCCACAGACTTGAAGGATTGCGACGTTGGCCTAACATAATTTTGGTAACTCTGTCTGCTTCTGCCTCGGGTAGAAATAATTCAGATTTCACTCCACATTTTCTCTAATGGGCTAAACAGCCACTTTGTAATACCTGTATTTTATGGGACATAATTCTGGATATTGTTTCTGCAGCGTTTTGAAAAGACAAACCTGGGCGCCTGGGTGGCTCAGTGGGTTAAAGCCGCTGCCTTCGGCTCAGGTCATGATCCCAGGGTCCTGGGATCGAGGCCCGCATCGGGCTCTCTGCTCCGCAGGGAGCCTGCCTCCTCCTCTCTCTCTGCCTGCCTCTCCGCCTACTTGTAATCTCTNAAAAAAAAAAAAAAAAAATTTTAAAAAAAAAAAAAAAAAAAAAAAAAAAAAAAAAAAAAAAAAGAAAAGACAAACCTGAGAGAGCCGGCCGTTTAACTCGAGCAATTTTCAAGTTATTTGTAAAATGATATGCTGTCTTTTTTGACCCAGTTACTTTTAAAGCTACATTCTTTGGCAAACATTAACACAACTTCTCCGTGTGTGGGCTAAATAAATACTCGGGCAGCACTGATTGAGCGCTGCCTTGGGTAAATAATTCTCCTTCCACACGTTTCCTAGTTTATAACGAGAAAGTTTTCTTCGTGGTCTGACCAAATGTAACATTCCATTGAAAATGAGACATAAATCCTCGAGTGAGGGAGACACGGAGCCAGGGTTCGAGGAGGTTCACGAAGGAGGGGTGCTGGGCGGGGGGACATCCCGAGCGCCCCTCCTCTTGCTCCGCGGGCCCCTGGCCGGCGGGACGCAGGAGACCGTGGAGGCAGAAGCAGCCCCCAGGAGGAGTGAGTGACTTCAGACTCCTGCACCGCCGTCTCCGCAACCCAAACGCCCCCCCTCGCACCTTGGGTCCCTCCTTTCAGTGCGACCACGTGATGCTCTCCGGTTGTGTGACTTGTAGGAGCCCTTGTTCTTGCCCCCACCTACACTGTTCGTGGCGATCGCTCCTCAGAAAGCACCTTGTTTTGGCTGAGGCAGCGGTGGAAGGTCTCCGAGGGGGTTGGGGCATCTCCCGCTCGGGCCGTCTGTCCTGGCTCCCAGGTTCCGCTCGCGCAGGGCTGGGCACGTGACTTCGGCGCCCGAAACCTTGGTGTTCTCGTGGGCGATAGGGGGTAGTAGCAGCACCTTCCCTGGGCGGATTCAATGAAATCATCCTCGGAGGTTATAGGAGAAAGTGTACGACCAGGGCCGGCCTGTAAGGGGCCAGTTAGTAGCGGTCGCAGAGGCTGAGAAATTGCCACGGAAGGCGCATTTCACGTATGGCCTCACCGAAACCTCCTTGCAGTCTGTTGTTCCTCCTGTTGAGGGCGAGGATGTTGGGACTCCGGGAGGTTTGGCGGCGTGTCTGTGTCCACACAGCTGCGCGGCTGTGGCGGGGCCAGGACTGCTCCACCGGCCCTGCCTCGAGTGACACGCCACGCTGCCCGCTCCCCTGACCTTCCTGTTCCCGCGCCCCTTTCCAGTCCCGCGGCCTCTGTCCGGCAGCGCGCCCACCGTCTCTGGGCGGGGTGGATGGCGATGATCAAAGTCAGTAGGGAAATCCCGGGAGAAACCTGTCCTCCGTGAGGGGCCCTCATGTCTCTTTCAGGGCTTGATGCCCTGGGGTGGTTCAGAGTACAGGTGGCACATCTGCTTGGAGACCCAGGCGGCCGTGCAGTGAGGCAGGAGGCCAGAGCAAGAGAAGCATTTTTTTTTTCCTCCCTCGGAGTTTCCTTTTTCTTAAAATTAGTGACTTCCCATATAAAATAAGAACATGCTCATTAAAAAAGTGGAAAGTAGGGGTGCCTGGTGTCTCGGTTAAGTGGCCAACTATTATTTCAGATCGGGTCATGGTCTTGGGGTCCTGGGATCAAGCGCCTGGGTTAGGCTCTGCGCTCAGCGGGGAGTCTGCTTCAGGATTCTCCCACTCCCTCTCCCCCTCCCCCCGCTCATGGGCGCGGGCCCTCTCTCTAAAATAAATAAGTGAAAAGTACGTAAACGTTGAAGAAAGAGAAATAAAAGTCACCCAGTATATTCACCTCTAGCATTTTTGGCACATATTCTTGAGCACTTTAAAATGTACAGATTGTTCTGTTTTATTTTGTTGGGTTGTAACTGCAGCCTGTACATTTATGACGGCTCCCCTTACAGGTAAATTTTAACTCCGTGCTGCTACCCGACTGCAAATACCAATCCAGAGACGATGTTTTTTGCGTAGTGGTTACACATGTTATACAGAGGTTGCTCTGTAGCTGGTAGTTTCTTTTTGACTTAAGGTTGCAGTCCTTCCTGTTTTTCTAGACTGTTCTAAAGAAGCAATCTGAATGGCTGCCCACAGAATGGCAGTCAACCAACTGGATGAACCATGATTTTCAGTTCATCATTCCCTTGCTAACTGGAGTTTTAAGTTGTAACTAACTCCGTGTCAGTTAAAAGGTCATGAACATTTTTGGTTGTAAAGTTGTTCCCAGTTAAGACAGTTTCTATGGGATTGATTTGCCAGAAGTGGAATTTCTAGGTCAAAGGTACAAACACTGAGAACTCCTGCTACATATTAACTTGGGCCAGAAACCCACCCCATAACTGAGAGTGCATCTTGGGCTGCCGGGAGAGCCAGGGCGAGGGTAGGAGTAAGTGGGTCTTTTCATTGGCATTGTTCAGATAAGGACTTATTGTAGATGGGCCAAAATGATCAGCTTATTTTTTTGTAAAAGTCGAGTGAATTTTATGCTTCACTTACGTGCATGTCTTCCAAGACAGGTGGGAACTGGGTGGGTATTTGTCATCCATACAATGACAGGGCATGGAACCAGTCCCAAGGCTTCTGAAAAGGAGTTCCAAATTTGGATGCCTCTGAAGTTACTTCTTGCAGTACTGCCGGACAATACTTTCTTCCACAATGGCTGAGTCTCAAGTGCCAGGATGCTAAAGACGCTCCCAAGTCGTAATTAACCTTCTTCAAAATGAGAAGGGAGAAAGGCTGGTAAAAGGCTCCCTGTGCTCCAGAAAGGAGAACAAAAACGCGAAATGCTAACACTCGTGAAACCCCTGCTCTTTTCCATTCCTTATTAAGAACCAATCCAAAGAGGAGGACATCGGATTGCAAATGATCCGAATTCAGGATCATCCTCCCTGAATTGAAGGAATCTACACTTCCGCCACAAGTCCTACAGATCTGCCCTCCCTAATTTTTTTTTTTTTTTTTTTTTTTTTTTTTTTTTGGTACATGATCTCCCCCAGTCTCTTTATCACAGATCATTTGGAGCATCTGTGCATTTTTTTAAGGCTCCCACTGAAGACTGGATTTTCGTTCTCTTGCCGCTGAGACACTGTGTTTGTACAGTAAGGCTACTTTATAGAACAGTTTGTTGTTACATGGAATTAAATAAAACCCAGTTAAATCATGTACCCTGAAGCCCAGCAGCGGCATATGGTAAAAGCCTCCGATGCAACACGGTTCTCACCATCCTAACTGCTCCTCACAGGTACACTGACTTTGCACAGGCCTTCCACTTTTCCCCCTCTGTATAACAATACCCTGCTGTTGAAAGTCCTTGTTCTGCTAATTTATTCTTTAAACAAGAGAAGGAAAAAGTACTGGTCCCCTCATAAAACAGTTAACAGGAAGCCCGAGGCATCTTTTAGTGCCGGTTTTTGGCTGATGCTTGGATTGGCTCCATCAATCACTGCTATTCATGTAGAGCTGGTTTTTATGTCAGTTAAACCATCTTCCATCAAGTTGGTGAAGCAGAGTCAGGGAGCAAGATGAATTGCGAAGCGTCTTCTGTGGCGTGGAAAGGGCTCTGCTTTTAAATGCCGATGTTGATTTCTTAATATTTTCAGCTTCCTCTTCCGAAGCCCGTTCCCCTCTGACCGTGGCTCGGGAGTCCGTTCTTTTAACCTTGTCCAGGGGGCGGCGGAGGCGGGAGTGCCGGCTGCCCGTCTGTGAGTGCCAGCGGTGGATCAGCTGACGAGGGGGATTCATGATCTGCCCTGGGCTCCCGAGCGAGGGAAATAAATCCTGGGTCCTGGGAGTGATCTCTGTAGCCCTAGGACAGGCGATGCCGTTTCCGCTCGGCCCGTGGCAGTAGTGTCCCGACTGTGGACTGTGCTGGTGGAGTGTTGTGCCTTTGCACGAGACAGAGTGGCATGGTTTTTCTTGAAGGATGTATTTTGTATATCTCAGTGTCAGTCCGTTTACATGTTTTGTGCCCAGAAGTCAACAGGTTTTCTGCCCTTTCTCAGGCCCATTTAATTAGGTTCTGTCCTTCAGAGAGTATTTGTCGAGTGAGTGCAGTGTGCAAAACGGGGTGGCGGCGGTGGGGGGGTGATGGACGAGGGCCCTCGGCAGGGAGGGGTATGTTTTCTCTGACACTGTTTACAGTTGCTGACCGTGGGGATGATAAAAAGCATCTGGACTTTGGTCAGTTTTATTACTGCTTTGAAATTCCCTATGGACAGTGCACCCCTTTATTGCTTACGCCCTGAGTGGAGCTGTCGCCCCATCAGCCACTAGCCATTTTTTCCTGCCATGGCTGCAAGAGGTACCACCCATGCAAAAGTGGGATGCAAAAGTGGGATGTGGTCCCAGTCCTGAAGGAAGTTATAGTTTAAAAGGGGAGGTCATGCATGCATGTGGGGAGTGGGGGGGTAACCGTGCGGCCGGACCCACATTCCCACTGCAGTCCCCTCAGGTCTGTTAGGTCCGCTCAACCTCTGCTTCTTCATTGCCCTCCTTGGAGGGGGGGCATGGACCCCCTGGTTAAAACTCAGGCACACAGGTCCCCTCTGCCTCTTCACCCCTGCCCGTGGGCCTTGGGTTGGTTTCTGGATCACCCCACTGTTTTAAGGATGCTCTTTGGTCCTCACTGCGCCCATGTGGATTCCTGCTATTCCCTTATCTCCTGCACACTTGGGACATCAGACCATGGAAAATGTATGTGTGTAAACTTAGGTGAACCAAAATGATCATTTCAACAACATTTAGGACTTGATTATTTATATCGATAGGGCTCCCTTCTTCCCGAGAATTGCAAACTGCAAATTGGCGTGCAGCTTTTGAAAGGTGAACATTTCACAGACATTTTACAGCAGAGATGAGATGGCTGTGGGTGGGGGTTGGGAGCCTGGATGGGGAGAGAGGGCACCAGAAGGGGAAAATGAGAAGAAGAGGGCGAGTGAGATAAGCAAAGGGAATTCAGAAAGTAATAAAGTCCTACAGTAATCAGAGGGCTGAGGCCAGGTCCCTAGGGAGCAGCTGTACACGGAGTGATTCAAACCCCCTCCAGACCTGTGTTCTGAATCATTACCTTCACCTGGAGAAGCAGACCTGGCCTTGGGCAAACCACCCCCACTCCCTGGCTCTGTGACCTTGGCAATTTACTTCCCCTCTCTCTCCAAAATCAGTTTCCTCATTTGTAAAACAGCAGTAGCCTCTAACTCATAGGGCCATGAGGGGATTAAATGAGAAATCACACTTTGAGCATTGAGCACATTGTCCACCTGGCACGTTAGGGAGAGTTCCAGAAATGCCAATGTCATGGTTAAGAGCTTGGTTCTGGAGCTTGATGATAGCCTGAGTTAGATTCTCAACACTGCTCTCTTCTAGCTGTGTAACTCTGGGCACGTGGCTTAATTTCCCTTGTGCTTTCCCCCTTTCCTGTGTAAATAGGGGGAACAACGGACATTTTGTTGGCAAGGTGAACTGAGATGGTCCCTATAATGTGCCTGGGAGTTGGTGGTGCCCAGCAGATACAAATTGTTAGTATTGGAAGGATTGCTTACTGGGTGTCTGTGCTGTACCAGGCAGGGTGGCAGAGCAGAAATGACCCATCAAGGCAACTGAGGCATAGACATTGGAGTAAGTCTGCCCGAGGTCTCTCAGTCCTGGTTCCTGCCATCTGGTGTGACTGTGCCAGATGTTTGAAGAAAGTGGAAGCCCACTTTTGTTCCTTGCCCCGATTCCTCCTGGGTCTCATTTATGGTGCCTCATCGTGGTGTGGACGGGGCCTGACTTAGGGGAGGTATCTATAAATGCGAGTTCAGGTTCCCCCTTAGGGAAACCTCCTCTTCCCTTTGCTTTGGTCAATTCGTAGGCATCAGCTCTTGCACTTTCTGCAGATTTTTCTATTGCAGTTAGCTGCTCATTTCAAAGCAATGACCACTTGACTTTGTAAATGTGTTAACCTTTATCCCTATGCCTTCTCTCCATTCCTTTTTTTTTTTTTAAGATTTATTTATTTATTAGAGAGTGCAAGCATGAGCGGGAAGAGGGACGAGAGAGAGAGCGTGCATCTCTAGCAGACTCCCAGCCAAGCACGGGACCAACCAGCTGAGCCGCCCAGGCTTCCCTCCTTCCCTTTCTTTCTGTTCGAGTAGCAGCCATGCTAGGGAAGGAACTGGAAAGTCTCCAGCAGGTCATCCTCTGTTGCTACAAAACTATTCCAGCTAACCTCATTCTAAAAGCCGTCTAAAATATATTTACTTGTATCCAATGAGATACAAAAACATTACCGCCAAAGCCCAGTACCTTTGGAACACATGGTGCCCTGGGCCACTTCCATGCTCATTAGCTTGTCCAACAAATGACTGGCACAGGGCAGATGTGGACATCATGTAATTCTGTTGTTAGAGCAAGCACTCACACCCCCGCCCCCCGCCCCGCAAGGTTTAGTGAAGGAGAAGTTGGAAATTAATGGCCATATGAAGGTTTTAGGTTATGTGTGGATTTCATTTATCCATGCTCTCTCTTACCCCCATTAGAATGGTTAATTAAGAGTTGTCAATACATCTTTGCTGGAGTATTTGATTATTTTTTCAGCAGGGAAGATTAGAATGAAGTCTTCAGATCTGGCAAGTGTCATGGGACTTGTAGAGTAAATTGCAGGTTAAGCCCTCATTTTGATCTCCGGGACCAGAGCAAGCACCGTTTCATTGACATGTCATCAGCTATGATCTGAGGGAGCACACAGAGGTGCCCTTTGGGGACAGAGAGGCGTCTTGCTCTTGTGTCCCATATTGAAAGGGTTTATTGCACAGTGAGTGTGCACTGGTGAACAAGCAGCAGACTGGGGTTAGCGTTGACTGGAGCTAGCTCTAAAAGCCTTTTGATCTATGTTTTATTTAAAAAATATGTACACTTATGTATGTATGTGTGTTTATGTATATGCACACACGGATTCTTGTATGCATATTTCTGTCCAGGTGGAGGGTGTGTGTGTGTGTGTGTGTGTGTGTGTGTGTGTGTGTGTGTGTGAACTAATGACAGAGACGAGTTGAAGTTACCAGTTAGCCCTGCTAACCCCTTGATTTATGACTTATTAAAAAGTACATGTGTATATGTAATACACACTTAGCTCCACCATGCGAATCTCCCTTTTTGCCTCCCAGATAACTATGCTAGCAAACACTTCCTGCAAATGGCAAATGGCTCTGCCCTTTAGGTATTTCTTTTAGCCTTTGTGTTGACAGTGGCCTTTAGTTTTCCTTCTACTTTAGGGCTCTCAATTTCTAGGATAAATCTTACCAACAATTAATTATACCTTAAGATTTCCAGGAGAGACAGGCTAGTTTTTATTATTTTACCCACTAAATATACCTCTAGATAACTCAATACATATTTACAATGACAAGTTTTGTTTTATTTATGTGGTTATAACAAATCATCAAAACAACCCAAAAAGGGCCACTTAGACCAACATCCTTGTTTCTCCTTCTGCTTCATCAATGAATTATGCATGCATTACAAATGGCAATGAGGAGCAAAGGTCGGTTTAGAACAACACAGATTGGAAAATTACACCATTTGTTTAAACAACATTTATTATTGATTATTCAGCATAGGGGCTGGTAGAAACGCAAATAGTCGCGGTAATATCATCTATTTACGTAGGCCCTTTATAAATGTCGGACCCTACTCTCTGTTTAGATCCTAATAATTGTTCAAATTTTCCAGCTCTGTTTTGCAAGAGAGCAAAGACAAATTTGGCGTGTACTTTCTCGAGTCCTTGAATCCCCACGAGATCCCTGTTATTCTCCATACTTTGCAGAAGAGGGAAAATTGAGGTTCGGATGGATTAAGTAATTTGCTTAAGGTCACACTCCTAAGGTCATAGTCTTTCTAACACATAACATTGTTAGTGTGTCAGAGACCAGTGATTCATTAATGAAAGTAATGGTAATCATCGTCATCATCATAATCATGTATATTATAGGTTAACTCTTATTTTCCCAGACCCTGTCCTAATTCTTGTGTATGTGTTTTGTCTTCCAGTCTTTATGTGAAAACTATGAATAAATGTTACTGTAGTTGATGAGCTTGGGGCACTAAGGAGTTAAGTGCTCTGCTCAAGATCACAGGATTAGTAAGTGGCCGAGCTGGGATCACGAAAGACACCATTATGTCCTAGTCTCATAATTTTTGTGCTTTCCATAGAGTATCTCCTTCCCCTGACTCATGGGCACCCGTGATTGCGTGAACACATGTAAGCAGTTGTTGGGTCAGTGGTTGATTCAAGTTAGTCTAATATAGATTTCCTAAGAGCCAGGGAAATATATTTCACTTCATAAACATAAAACTTCATTTTAGTTTTAAATAATCATAGAGTAGAATGAACATTGCTTTCACTAAAATGGTATTTAAGAAATAAAACCCAAGAGACTAATTGCAGGAGTTACGTAATAGTGACCTGGGAAGGAGAAAGCTAAGGTGGTCGAATGTGGAGTGTGCTTTCACTGTGCACAGAGTTCCCGGCAGGGCCGGAAGCTGACTTTCCAGCTCTGCCCTCACCATCTCCATCTCTCAGAATGACTCAACAGGCACTTCCCCTATAGCACAGATCCTGGGCAAGAACGAAATTCATGCAGCTATGTACTCAGGGTATTTGGTCTACTCTCCTCACTTGGCTAGGGTTGCTTGTAAGAGATCTCTGTGTGGTGGGGTCACCTCCCCCTTTTAATATTCCGTAAAGAATTACCTGGAACATTCCAAAAAATCCATTTTGCCTTCTCGCACAGCAACTTGCCACTTCTACTCCATCACTCCGACGTTTGTTTCAGGCAGCTCTCCAACTTCCCCTCTCAGAGCCCTGTTGGAAGGCATTGGGAACAGTCTGGGACTCGTGGCCCTCCTTTCTCCGATATAATTGGGATTGAAAACTCTCCGTGTGTCTGTGGGCAGTGCCACACCTTGGCCTGTCTGTTGCGGGGGCCACTGGAGGAACCTCCAAAGAGGCATAACTTTGCAAGGGCAGCTGAGGGCAAGTTTCCAGCACGGTCTCTGACGTGTTTCGAATGCCACCCACAGCCTCCCTTTTCATGTTCCTTGACTTTACAGTAAGCTCTCATGTTGTTATTTTTAAAAGTCTTTTTCCAGGGGCTCTGATTTTTTAGCCTGTTTCACATTTGCCATAACCAATAAAGGTGTGACTGTCTTGGCACATTCAGCACCCCCTGTCCCCCACCGCCTACCATACCTTCTTGATTCTGGCGTGCTGTCTTTATGAGCCTATAGAAAATCCCCAGCTTTCCTTACTTCCAAAACAGTGGGCAGGGACAGCTACCTTTTAGAAGCGGGAGAAAGAAACTTCAACGAATAAACTTAAAGGACCTAAAAACTTGGAAGTCACTAAGAAACTATATGACAGAAAGAGAAAAATATCTCTTCTTTCAGATAAATTAGCTTTTGCAGTTCCCTCTCTCTTTGCTACTTGAGTAGAGGGGAGAGGGGACAAGGTCATATTCCTGTTCTGGGGCACACTTATTCTCTTAATGTCTTTTTGGGGGAGGCAGGCACAAAGGAAGAGCAAATTCTTCCCATACCCGCACACCTCACTTAGGAAAATGTACACCCTTGACATGCTAGAGACCCAGCCAAGAATCACACATCCCAGAACAGTACGTAATAACAGTATCCCTGGTTTATTGAACATCCATGACAGCGAGACGTTTTTCTAGTCCCTAGAAATCCATAATCATATTTATTCCTCAAAATGTCTCTGAAGTTTTATTATTCCCATTTTATAGATGAAGAATTAAAGCTCAGAAAAATTAGTAACAAGGCCACATCAAGATGTGAGCACAGTTCTTCTGCCTCCCAGTCCCAGGGCCTATCCGACACACCACCTGGCTCCATGCCTGCCCTGCGCCAGGTGAGCAAGAGACCGAAACTGCCATTGTAGTTGGCCTCCAGCACTGGTTTCCAAGACTACTGGTCCTCACCACCTCACTGTAGCCTCTCAGATCCTGCTTTCCTACCTCTGCTGTCCAAGAACTTGAGCCCCTTTTTTTTTCCTTTTTAAAGATTTTATTTATGTATTTGGCGGGGCTGGGGGAGTGGGGAGGCAGAGGGAGAGAGGAGAGAGAGAGAATCCTAAGTAGATTCCCCACTACGTGGGAGAGAGCCCGATGTGGAGCTCAGTCCTAGGACACTGAGATCATGACCTGAGCTGAAGTCAGACGCTTAACTGACTGAGCCACCCAGGTGCCCCCAAGAACATGACTCTTAAAAGTCATTGCTGAAAAAGGAACTTTTTGCCCTCATGAACGTAGCAGCTCGATTCAGTCTCAGAAAACACAGCTTTGTGATCCCCACCTCCAAACAACTAATCTCTTTCAGCCTCAGTTTTATCATTTGCTAAATGGGAAGAACAGTGTCTACCCAAAAAGCATTTGTGGGATTGAATGAGATTCACATTTCATTTGCATTTGGTTAGTATTTGTTGAATAAATGAATGATTGATGAGTTCATTCTTAAATATGGATAGAAAACAGAGCAGGATACTAATGAGTGATAGACTGGCCCAGATGCTCCTCTCTGCAGCCTTGTAGGTGCTATCTGTGATGGTATACCAATGCAGGACTCCATTCACATTGTAGTCCATGTAAATGGTGACCCGTTGAATTGTTTAGTCTACAAACTGAACAACCATACATGCAGCCCTGGTCTCCTGGGTTTTGATTCTAAGAATCAAATCTAGATACATTTGCTCCAGGTGAGGCAAAGGAAATCTTCGCTTCCCGGCACTTTTGGCTTTGGACTTGAGTCCATGTCCATTTTTTTACAATCCAGAGGAATGCCAGCCCCATGAACCTCTTAAACACACACAGGGGCTCCTGGCCTGGAGTCTTCATCTGGTTGCTAGCTTGTTTAAAGAAGGATTTTTGTGATTCTTCTGGGCTGACACACTGGCTGTCATCTGTTGTTTTTCTAATCTCCCAGTAAACATTTGGAAAGTGAAGGTTTAGGCGTGTGTGTTTCTCTTAGGTTGGAAGAGTAAATAAAGCCATCAGATTTCATGAGTTTTCTCCCATGTCTGCTCAAATGCTGCTGCAGGTCTGTAGAATGATTGAAATATTTGCAACCTGTAGAGCAGCAGGGTATTTATATGGCAGCAGGCAGTATTGATGGATTTGGGGAATGCCGTTTGACAGTTACAGGCTCCTGTGAGGCATTGCAGGCTCTTCAGAGCCAGAGATGGAAGGGGGGACCGAGTGACAAGACTCTTCCTGTGTGTCTGCAACCATATAAATCAGGGCAGAATCTCATTCCTGCAGGGCGAACCTGCAGGGAGCCCAGTGGGAGGCACTGCTGTTTACTCTCACCAGCCCCCTGCAACCACACAATTAAGACAAAGGAACAAAGTCAGGCCAGGGCAGTTTCCTTTCACCTCCCCCCCCCCATTCCTTGTTTATTGGGAGACTTTGTAATTAGATCACAGCTTCTTCATTCTTTTGGAAAGATCTAGAAGGGTTATCACACATGCTCTGATGCTTGGACTGGAAAAGTGATTTGACAGCTTTTGGAACTCTTGGGGTTCCAAGATGTAGATTCTGGGTCTTTCAACCCCTCACCGGCTGTGTGACCTAGGACAAATAACCGTTCTGTGTCATAGGATTTTTTTCTTACTTGAAACAGGAACCGAATATATTTCCACTGATTTTCTATTCACCTAAAAAATCAGAGACAGTGTATACAAAATGTCCCAAACTTTGTTTCCTAGAAGAAGAACCATATATAAATCCAGGCCGTATTGCATAGTAATTCTGCTGTAGGAAAAACTTAATTGTGTCAGTTATGAATCCTGACTTGCCCATTTATTAAGATACCCTTCCTATAGTTAAAAATACTTTATTTCAAAGGCATGGCTTGTGACATTTAAGATGTTTCAGACAGTAACCAATAATTCATGGACTTCCCTAATGAGGTTTGAAGGAAATTCAAAAAAGTATGTATTAGCTGCTTTTACAAAAGGGAAACCAGTCGCATCACAGTGTTAATAACAGTGAGGAGCAATTCCACTGTTAATTTAAAGTACCAGTAAATTCTGCAGTATATTGCTAGCTCTTCATTTTCTGGGATTAAAGAAGGATTACAAAATTGGCTAGATAATCTAAATATAGTCTTGCTGGGAGATTTAATAATGACACTCCCTTTTTGGGTATTAACATGTCACAAATGGTGTGAAACCAAATGCGTGCAGAGATGATCTTGCTCTTCAGAGAGCTAGGTTATCTCTCAGATTCTACAGCCTGTTTTGTGTTCCTGGCCTGTTTGCCAGGGGCCTGCTTTGGAGAACAAAACAAACCCTCTTTGAGGCTTGTCACTCCCGTGGCATTCCTAGGAACTTCCCTCGAAGGTGAGTGATGCAGCCCAGTTGTTCATTGTTTCAGTTTGGCACTTAGTGCCAGAGAAGAAAATACATTTGTTATGTGTTCATAGGGCAGTTAAAGAGTATTCCAGATTCTACTTGCCCCCCCCACTCCCAAAATGGCATGTTCCCTAGCCAAGGCCCACATGGCTTTTCTTTGCTTTAAGTGCTCCTCATATTATCTTGACCTTAAAGTTTACAGGGTAAAGGAAACATTTATGGAACAGTTAAGACCAGTTAGAACATAACGACTTGCCTCATTATCACACTCTACAAATCTCCACTTTACAGAGTTCACTTCCCTGTCTCCTTTAAACTTGTGTTTGGCCTGCGAATACTGGTGTTCACAGATGGAAACACAGGGAACTGCTCATTCTGTATCTCAAATGTGCCAAAAATAAGAATCTTTAAGAACTCATAAAGTAATTTAGCACCACATTAATAAAAGAAGCCCAATTCTGAATCATTTTTGTAAGTACGTATTTGAGTTAGTAATAGGATTTTTTTAGCTCTCTTCAGATATTTCATCTGCTTAATAAATAAACAGCTCCCACAAATCAACAAGCCAAAATTAAAAAAAAGAAACAGTAGTAGGACAATTGGCAAAAGTCTAAAATGTCATTCGAATGACCAATGAATATTTGGAAAACATTCAGGTTTATTAGCAAGGAAGAAACAACTTACAATAGAAACTGCATTCAATTCATGCATGTCAAATTAACAGAGGTGAAAACTGTTGATACCCTGTATGGGAGTAGCACAGCATGGGCATTCTCAAACAGTATGGGCAGGAAGTACCATTTCTCATCTTCGTTCTCACGTTCCATCTTGAGGTGTCCAAAAGTTTAGAAATGTTTTTCACCTAGGATTTCATAGTAGAAAAGTATCTTAAAGGAATATCTAAAGATACACCCACAAATTTATGTACAATGATGTTTATGCCCATAATATTTATGCAATGAAAAAAAAGAACCACTTAAAACATTTAACAATTCAGTTAAATTATGATGATCCAAAGCATAAAATACTATGCAGTTCACAAAAACGTAAACTAAAGCAAATGTAACAAGTTGAAATTTTTAAATTATGGTTATATACTTTGATATTGTTTCGCTTGAAAAATATGAAAACTAAATGAAGATTGTCAACATGTTTATTGATTCGTAAAATACTTTCTTCAAACAGTGGCTATAAGACTGTGTAAAATTATTTAAAGTTTAATTTTAAAAAAATTAAATCATATAACTTATTTTTCTAAAGAATAAAAAATGTGAAATTCTAGTGTGGACTATCTGTCTAGTGGAAACTGATGCCATGCTTTATGCATGTTTCATCGAGTCCTGCGAAAATACACATTTGAGAATTATGGGGATGCCTTAATATTAGCTGGTACCTGTAATTGTGAGTATCTGCCAATCTGTAAGGACCTCTCATATCACAAACTGTAACACAAGAAAACTGATACTCTGTACTTCGTGGACACAATACTTTATTATACAAGAATCTTTCCAATTCAAGCTATCTGAGAGAGAGGATTTGACAAGTTAATTAATTTGTCTTTCCTATTATCTAAAAGCTTGTAAGACTCAAATACTCTTGATATCCAGAAGCATTTTCTATTCTTGAACTTGGGGCAGCTCACCACAAACCACAAGGGCATTCAGATACAGTGGTCTTTTGTTTCAAAGATGGAGGGTAAGAGAGACGTGGAGCAGTGGTTTTCTGGGACCTGACCAGTGGCAGTCACCGGAGCGGATGTTTAGGGTGACAGGTCGTGCTCCACAAATGTCCAGGAGCAGATCTCAAGTCACGGAGGCACCAGGGTGTTTTCCCGTAAACGTATTTCATTGCGAGTTGCTAAACCGTGCTTTCTGAAGGTTGGGTCCTAGGACAGGTGTGCATGTCCTGTAGGTCTCAGGACAGTACTGCATTCAGGTGCCCGTTCAGCCATCCCGCCGAACATGGCACGCAGTGTTGTTAGGCACAATTTTAGGCATGGGGAACGTAGCCATGAATGCAGCAGAGACCCCCTGTTGTGGAGCTGGTGTTCCAAGGGATGTGCAAGAAAACTGGGAAATAAGTCGGGATCAGCTGGATGAAAACTTTATATTCTTGTTTTAGGAATATGAATTAGTGACTTAGGGGAATTAGTGACTTGTTTTGGTTTTCTTTTTCTTTTTTTTTTTTTTTTAGTTTTTATTTTTGGATAGGGATTATTTATATTTATTTATTTATTTATTTATTTATTGGAATAAGGAATTGTCCATTTGGGGAAACAGGATTTTAACAAGATTTATCTAATAGTATTATGTGGAGTCGTTACTCAATTGATCATAAGGATAACATTAAGTAATTTGAAAGCTTGCAGTTTAATCATATCAGTTGTAGACCAATTGGAGGACACTTTTTTTTTAATTTAAATAATACTGGACCTTTTTAAATACTGGACTCCTATGATGAGTGTCTTGGTACATGGAGATAAAAGAAAAGTTTAGTTTTCACACCAAAGCTTTGTCAGTAGGTTGCATCAGTTACTCTAGGCTCACCAATTTTATTTCAGTTTCTCTTCCTCCACTTACAAGTGGGCCAGCTGATTTTGCTCAATCGTTTCAGAGATAATGGTAATGTTTGCAAAGATGTACCCATGTTCCTAATTTGAGAGTCTGAAAACCTTAAATTTCATGGAGAGAGCTGACCTCTTTTTTGACCCAGGTAGGGCTGGGTCCTAGACAACATGCACAGAAACAAATGAGTCTTTAGCTTCGTGACTCCATGCATTACATTAAAGACAGCAAGTCTGGCATTTTTGGTAAGGTGACAAGGATAAGAAATAGGGAAAATTTAATTTTACTGGCACCCTAATTAAAATCGCGAGGTTTCCTAGGAGCATTTAATACTCTCTCGTATCCTGCTGTGGTTGTACTTACCACTGCTTTATTTCCTTTAGATGAAAACAATTTCAAAAGGAAACTGATAAAGACATACTGATCGTGGAGATTGCTGTCCATTGCTATCTCCATATTCAGTTTAGGTATTATAGAGCATATATCATGCGCAGTTCATATGAATTATCCTCTCAAAATGATCACTTAGGGTTTTTTATCTGGGTTGACTTGATGCTACAGTCATGAAGAGATTAGCTACGATCTTCTTTGTTCTGGATCAGAAATCCCGCATCCCTGGGACTTATTGGGGAAGTGTAATTTGTCTCTATCCAAGTCGTGTTTTATTTCCATGATGATTGAATTTCCATGATGATTGAAATGACCATATGTGCATGTTTTCCTTAAATAGCTAGTAGAAGTCTACCTTTCAGATAATGCCTTCTAAAATAAGCTGGTAGTGTTATTAATACATAATCAGTGATCCTTAGAAATCAGGAACTGTCAGTCAATCATCTGAGTACACGGGGTAATACACACCATGTCCTATTGACTGAACAGTGGCCTTCCACACGTTTTATCTTATCAATGGCTCAGCCTTGGCTGATCACCTTGGGTTTATTCGGTGGGAACATTTTTCATTTGATCTGTGTAATGTGTAGCTCAGAGAGGGATGAGTCTCAGTAAGGCAGAACCCCACAGTTTTAAGGGTGGGTACTCACCCTGGGTACTAATATCTCATCTATAGTGCCTAGTAGAGTTCTTCACCTTCACAACAAAAGGACCAACTGGGACCTCCTCTTTGAAATGGAATCCTGCCACAGTTAATCATGAATGTTTGTAACTACCATAAATTATATGCAGTGGGTTCTGATAAGTTTTAGCTTCTCTTATTGAAGAAAGCAGATGAATCCCTTATTGTGACTGAGAATACATCTCTTCATTAGGGTCTTGTCTGGGGTTCCTTACCTGGCTGATTCTATTGTACCTTTTTCAAGAGGCCCATGAATTCCTTCTTCCATATCATCTGTCCTGATATTGGTATGTTTGTTTCTGATCCCTTATTGTCACTTATGAATGCTTTGCAACCTCTACTTATACAATTACATCCTCATCTTATATGAAATTGGCCCCCTGCTTTATGTATATGCTGAGTGAGTCCCAGGTTCACTGGATTCTTTGCACATGATGCCCTGACCAGTAGTGGTCCATGCTGAGGCAATAGGAAGGGTATTTAAACTGCTGTTGTCTACAAGAGTCATGTTTTGTTTAGGGTCACACCTGAAAACTGACTCTCTACTCTGCATTTACGGTTGTCCACCCAGAGGAATACCTCAAGGTCCATCCTGTTTTCACTTTTTCATGTCTATGGCATAGGGGCTGCATTAGACTGGGGCTGGACTTTCTTAGCATCCCTCATATACCATGGAATCTTTGAGATTAGTCAGAGTGAGGTCTTACCTTGATGACATTGGACCATATGTTTCCAAGGAGACATAATTATAAATGAAACTCACTTGAAACTTTAGGATGGATCTAGGGCTTAACAAAGTTTCTTTCCTTTCTTTTTTCTCTTTTTAATGCAGAAAGCTCCCAAAGACGTATTCTGGAAATAGCATCTGGTTCTGAAAAATACGGGGGTCTAAAAACATATTGCCAAAAGATGGGAAATCTTTAATACAGATTCCTGGGGCTCTTGAGCACTCTGTGGATTGTGGAGATACAGTTCTCCATTTCTGAGATAACATGGCTATATTTTATTAGGAACTCATGACATGTTAATGGTGTGATTGTCAATACTCACTTGGTGTGTCTTTTTTTTTTTTTTTTTTTAAAGATTTTTATTTATTCATTTGACACAGAGAGAGAGATTACAAGTAGGCGGAGAGGCAGGCAGAGAGAGAGGAGGAAGCAGGCTCCCTGCGGAGCAGAGAGCCCGATGTGGGCCTCGATCCCAGGACCCTGGGATCATGACCTGAGCCGAAGGCAGCGGCCTTAACCCACTGAGCCACCCAGGCGCCCTCACTTGGTGTGTCTTAAGTCGGCCTTGACCCTGAGCTGAGTGACGTGACGATGATGATGGACGACAGTCCTAATATTCCCTACTTATTCTCTGACTGTTGGGTGCTGATGCTGGATGACTTGCTCTGCACACATTCTCACTTCTTCATTCTAGCAATCCTATGAGATGGGTAGAATTGTCTCAGTTTTCCAGGAGAGGAAATTAAGGATCAGAGAAGTTACAGCTGCCTAGAATTAGAAGTGAGGTTTGTACATGGAGTCATTTCTTGGGAGTCAGAATGTACTGGGAAGGTGGTGGCCACTCCTCAGTGGCATCATCACATCCCTGGTGCATCTAGATGGTATTAACAGAAGTGGCATACTTTTTGCCCTTTTGTAATATTTTGGGCCTGCTTTTGGCCCATCGCTGTACCTGAGTGGTTCCTTTCTGGTCTTCTGAGTGTGGTCTGTTGACCTCCTCCTGGACCCCAGGCGGCAAAAGTAGCTGTGGAGAGCCCAGCCCCTAAGGGTTATGCATGAGGACAGCTCAAGTAGGTAGTCCCTGGCTGCCTCCTCTGTTGCAGGGTCTTGATCCCGGGGCTGGCATGCTTCACAAACCCCAGGGCGGGGGGGCTCTTTTCCTATTTGCAGGTCCACACTTGTCAGCCATCCATGTTGTCAGGTTTGCTGTGCCCTTGACAGCTGTACCTCTAGGCTCCCTTTTCAAGTCTGGCTCGTGTAAAACTGCTGTGTCTACATACTGCCTTGTCAATAAAGTCTTCCAGGAGACTCAGCACCACCCAGTGATGGGTGGCTGGTGGGGGAGAGAGAGTGCTTTATGTTTACAGGATATCCTGAGAACTACATGAAAGAAACAGAATGACAGGAAAGTCACCCAAATTCTATTCCTCTTTTGCGGTGATTCTGTTCCCTTAGTTTTGCCTTTGATTTGAGTTACACTGGATATGTATTTTTACATACGTAATTGCAGCATTGGGCCTCCTGACTGTAGAAAAGCCCAGTGATTGAAACTGCATGCTGGGGAATGAGGGATACTGTGGGAGTCCCCATTCTCAGATCCCAGGCTGAGGCCACAGTGGCAATACCACAGTTTCTAGAAAACTGTATGCGGTCAGTTTTCATCTTTGTAGTGATGTAAGGCAGGGTCTGGTAGACCCACAGTTGTGACTCCTCATGTTTTTCTCCACCAGTTCTGGTGATTTGCATTCAGAATTTGCCTGGGTAAGTTATATTTTAGATCAATAATGCAGATTGGAAGGCCCAGTAGAGCCCAAGGCCTCATATCTGACTAGGCCTTTAAGAAATTGAGAAATAGGGAATATACATACTCCCTCCTCCCTTCTCCCCCATTAATTATAAACAGTACCGGTTGTTTATAAGTGAACTTGGAGGTGGTTTTAATTGGTGGTGGAGCACTTGTCTTCATTCGGCAAATAAATTTGGATCATCTGTTAGGTACAGAGTATCCTTCCTGGTCCTGTTGGAGGACTCAGGGCTATAGAAGTCTGCTTTTACTCTCCAGGCATCTTCACTGTATTTGAGGAGATCTCCTTGCTTATTTATTTATTCAGTAAATTTTCTTTAGGACCAACTGCATGGGTTTGCAACCCCTAGCCTATATGCCGGGGATTCACAGATGATAATCGAGGCAGATTCACTCACTTGGCTGTCTCTGGTTGTCAGCCATGTCCTGAAGATGCTTACTCTCTGGCAGATAAGGCATAAATCCCCCTTAACAAAAGGTTCATGCCATGAAAATGTTAAGAGAAGGCCAAAGGGGAAAGGATAGGGAATCAGGAGAAATCAAAAAGACAACGTCTGCATTAGATGGTCTGTGATGAATAGCTCCTGGGACTACTAAGTCTTGGGCTGTCAGCGACACTCCAGTCTGGGATGCAGGGAGGTGACAGGCTGAGAGAAAAGTTGTTTGCAGATGGCTTCACTCTGATGGTCATAAATGTGGGAGTTGATGTCATTCTTGTAGTATCCTGGGAAGCGATTTGCATCATTCTCTGAGGGCTTTTGGAAAACCGTCAGATAACTACCACAAAAAGTAAAAGTTAGCTCAGCTGGACCCAGAGGCTTGACCATGCAAGCTTTCATCCCTCTCCATCCCTTGACTCAGTTTTCTTCTTGTTGGCCTTCCTTGGGCAGCCATTTTCTACACTGTAGCAAGCCAGCAGTTAGGGGCTTGTACCCTGTTTTCTCAGCCTTCTCAGATAGTTGGGAGTCTCTGTCTCCTGTGGATCCAGTCAGCGCCCCAACCTTTACTCACATTCACTCACATCAGGTCGTCCTGAGTCACATGCCATCTCAGAACCTGTCATGGTGGTCACTTCTGATTGGTCCAGCTTGGTCATGTGTTCACCTCTTGATTCGGCAGGTGGGGTCAGGCCCCCCAAGAAGTCCATGGGATGGGAATGGGGTTGCCCTGAGGTGATTGGAGGAGCTGTTGTCAGAAGGAGTGGGGTATAGACGCAGAACACAGAACAGGTAAAAACAACAGATGTCCATTACAGCCCTGCGGTAATTAAATGCCTCCTAATGAATCCTGTTGGCTCCAGCCAATTTGTTAGTTAAGGTGAGGTTTTTATGGCTGTGCAGAGATGTGGTGCAGGGGCTTGAAACAGAAAAAGAGGAAGGACCACTGGCCCATTTTGTTCAACTCAAATGTAGATCATGATTTTCGGTTTTGTAATTACTGATGAGAAAGCCTGAGCTGGACCCTCCACCCCCCACCCCGGGATTATCTGCCACTCATCTGAAGTAAGTAGAAAGGATGCCAGCTTCCCCCTGCCCACCCACCTCCAATAAGGCCACTTCCCAGGCTCTAGAAACCTCTCTGCTGGGATGGACTTGCCAGCGTGCTCCCTGGCCTGGCAGCCGGGAAGGAGCCTCGATGTATTTCATCCTTTAAACATCCAGTCTGCTTGCCATCTCACGATTTTTCCCTTCATGCAGCAGAGAAGTGCGTGTTTGGCTGTGATACCTTTTTGCTGTGGAGCGGTGAAATACACATTTTTCTTTGGATGGCTTGTTTCTGGCCATCTGCCCTAGGTGTATCTGTGAATGCTGTAACGGAGGTCACTTCTTGGGTCTCTATCATTCTGAAGTGACATTTGGCATTAATTTACTCATCACCACAGAGGGCCCCAGGGACCCACTTGGGATAAGGTGAGTCATAGCCCACAAGGCAACTTTTCTCCTAGTGACTGAAAGGCTGTTTCAGGCCACTGCGTCAGGGTGTCGAGACATGAGTTAAGAAGTTTTATTCTTACATGTTTGGAGAAATTGTGCCTTCCTGCGTCATGCTCAGGAGATGACAGCCTTCTCTGTTTTCTCCCAAACTATTCCCATCTTTTTAGGGTAGGAGGAGGAACTCCTGTGGGTTGTTTAGGAGTGAGATGAAGTGGGGCTTTAGAACGCATGCAGGGAGGCTCTCAGCCGGGGGCACGGATCACGTCCCTGGTGCTCTGCCTTGAAAGCACATGGAGTTAGCTCTGGCTATTCCTCTTCCCCTCTTGTCATTAACTGCTTCTTTTATTCATAGATCCAGGAGCCCAGGGGAGCATAATGGCAGACATATTCCTCAAAACAGTGAGAGTTCTTTGGCATCCATGTAGGATCCATGTTTGTGTTCTTCCACACCTGAGACTCCTTGCTGTGTTGCGGATGGGTGACGTTGAAGAATCGACTGACCATAGAATAACAATCCAGAGTCTTGGGTCATCATCCTTCAAGGGGCCAGGCCCATCCATGGTGTAAAGTTGGGTTGCTTCTGTATTTGGAAAACTTGGCACTAGAATGGTAGCTCCATGAGGGCAGAAAGTCTCATCTGCTTTTTTTCACAGCGGCCTCCCTAGCTCCTAAGATAGTTCCTGGCGGGAAATAGGGACTCAATAAGTGCCTTTGTTGAGTGAATGGATACCCAAATAAATTGTCTGTCCCGTGTCCATGTGATGCTAGGCCCACTTTATGTGTGTAGTTTTATTTCTCAAACAAAATGCTATGGTAGACATTGTCATCTCCATTTTAGGGATGTGAAAACCGGGGCATAGAGCTGTTAAGGAACTTGCCCGAGGTCACAGAACTCAGCCCCAGGCCTGTCTGACGTTAAAGCGTAGGTAAGCGCATCTCCCTGAGTTGTATTGCCCTTAATGGAAGGGACCCACTAACAGTGGGTTGTGGGCCAAATCTGGTCCGCCATGTGTTTTCGGACAGCCTGTGAGCTAAGAATGGTGTTACTTTTTCATTTGTTTGAGGAAAAAAAAAAACAACAATAGAAGAATGTTTTATGACGTTTGAAAATTATATGAAAATCAGATTTCAGTGTGTGTAAATAAAGTTTGATTAGAACACAGCCCCATGCTCCTTTATATGTTGTCTGTGGCTGTCTTTGCACCATGATGGCAGAATTAAGTGGTTGGAGCAGAGACCATGTGGCCCATAAAGCCCATAACACATCTGCCGTCTGGCTTTTTGCAGAAAGTTTGGTGGCTCCTCCTGTAGCTTTGCATGTCTGCCTTTGTTCCCTTTCCTCTTGCTTTTCTGCGAAGTCCTGCTAGTGTAGCAGTCACCGAAGGCTTTCGGAGCTAGACCCCGAGTCCACTAGTGGCTGTGCACTGGCTAGTTGCAGGAGCTTGGGTGAGCTCCTTGATTTCTCTCTTTGCCAGAGTCCTCCTCAGTCATGTGAAAGCAGCAGAGTACCCACTGCCTTGGGTTGTGTGAGGATTCACTGTACGAAGGTTAAATGTAGCTAGACACGTTGCTTTGAGCATCACTTGGTACATAATAAGTGCTGGATAAATGCAAAGTATTATTTCCCTTCATCCATCCGTCTCTCGCTCTCTCCCTTCCCTTCTCTCTCTCTTTCTGTCTCTCTCACTCATGCACACACATGGAATTTTGTGTTTTATGTTTATCTAAGCCAGAAGAGAACATACTTTTTAGTTGTTCTGCCTCACTTAAGTGTGGAGTGGTTAATGTAGCCACGGGGAAATTGCTTGTTTTGTTGTTATATAATTAAGAACTTAATTAAAAATGGATAGCTCTAACTTTTCACTCCATTTTCTCTGTTCGCACAATCTGGATGTTTTATTTTGTAGCCCATTAAAATTTGGAAGTGAGTGTTAAGTGTCAGTAACTTTGATGGATCGTCCTGAAGGTGGTCGGGTGGGAATGCATCACGTCTGCCTCAGTGGGGGCAACCTTTGTAGGGCCCAGTGAGTACTGAGCCCCCAAGGAACGCACAGTCCGTGGTGGCGAAACCCAGGCATGTGAGTCAAGCGCCTGAAGAGGAGTGGCAGACCCCCTGGCCATGTTCTCCTCCCAAGACCCATCCTGGGAAGTCCTCATCCTACTCACCTGGGCTGCTTCAGATCCCCCTGCAGTCAGGAAAAGTGCTCTGGGATTTTCATCTGTAAATTCTGCATTTCCCGTGGTTGGGCTGAGGCTGGAATACCACACAAAAGCTCCATTTCACAAATGACTTTCTGTAATGAAGCAAAGGAAAATGTGGTATTCCTTAAAACAAACAAACAAAAAAAAGGCTTTCCCCCCATTGGTAAGAGAAACAAACTTGAGACTATAAATTTGAATTTCTTTGTAATCAGTTCCCTGTCGTGGGTTTTAGTGTTATCAGCCTGGTTCACCATGATGGCCAAGTGTAGCTTATTTGTGCTCAGAAGTAGCCGCACCAAGATCCTACTGCACGCTCTTGCTTTCGTTCTTGCAGTAGTTCATTTGGAAGAGATGAAGAGCATGGCCCAAAGCCACATGCCGAGCAAGCCAGCGGAACCAGAATTTCCTTCCAGGTCTAGCTGATTCCCGAACTGGAGTATACAGTGTACTCCTAGCCCACCATTTCCTAGGGCTGGTTGGTTGGTTACATGGGCGGAAGGGAGGATGGATAGAAAGATAGATCAGCCCTTGAGAAGCCTCCCCAAAGGGGCCAGGTAGAAATAAGTTAATAGAATAAGCAGCTTTTTTTCAGTTATAAAAGAAATGCATACTTACTTGAACAGTTTTTTAAAAATTATAGAGCTGTATACAGGGGAACTTAAACCCCCCTCTTTTACTCTTTTTTTTTAAGGGCATATATTTAATATTGGTGACATATAGAATCCTTACTTTATTCCTCCCTCTGATCCACCCCCTCCCCTTGTAACCATAGTTAATAGCTTTGTATTCTTGCATGTTTTTGTTTATGTTAAAATGTGTAATATGCATGCAGAAGATGTCATTCTCGTTCTCTAAAGTAAGTGGATGCATACTCATCATTCCCAGGTAGTATACAAGGTCTGCCTTCCAGCCAGTAAATACAGCTTTAACTGTATTTTTATTCTTTTTATGGCTGCATAATATTCCATAACCTAGAATAGCAGGTCCCCACCAGCTAAAAGGACATGTGTCCAAATGGAATTAAGAGCTTTGTGCATATTTTCTTGATATTGATTAAGGAGTTTTCTTAATAGTTATCTCCAATGCGACTTTATGCTGCAAGGCATATCATAGGTGGAAATGTTTATGTCACAGGTGGGGCTAATTATCCTTGATTAATGTACCGGAAAGCCTGATAGGACAGAGACTCGGAAAGGGACACTACAGAAAAGCTGGATCGTATGTGATTGCCAGCCCTGTGAGCAGCCGTTGTGCACACAGCAGGCGCTCTGAGTTGAGTCCGCCGATGCTTAACACAGTGAGTTATGAGACAGGGAGAAATCTAGACTTTAGCCACCGATTTAACAAACTGGTGACTTGGAGATCAGCACTCTGGCGTTGCCATACTCATCAAAGGCTGTATCTTTATCTAAAATTTATTAGCCAGCTTCAAACCTGTTTGCCAGCTCACTAATGGAAGCCTTTTGAATCAATTTGCTCCTATAATTTAAACAGCATTTCAATGTATATTGTCGAAGCAGAAAGGAGTTGTAGCTCCTAGCCAGTAGGATTAATTATTTATTATCCTTTTCATAAATACTTTCCTAGACCAACATAACTGAAAAATGCTTAGGCTGTTTAAAGCACACACACACACACACACACACACACACACACACACACACAGTGTTTTCCAATGGCTAATTTGAATAATGTCACCGTATTAGTTTTCATTTACGTCTGTCAGGAAACATTTATATCTACATGTAAGGATTTTTTTTTTCCCTTTCACCAGATATTTTTTTTGTGGAGTATGCATTTAATTCACATTTACAGATTGGTTTCTGTTTTTAACTAAAGGCACTTTTTCAGCAAAAATGATGTGTATGATGTCACAGACCTGTTAGTCTCAGTGTGGCATGAGTCTTGAAATTGCCACCTTCTGTTTTATGAGCACTTTTTAAGAAAATATGAATCTGCTCGATTAGTTCATAGAAAGGATTTTTAGATTAAGGTAGTGGTAGCTTTTGCTCTTCCTTTTGTTTATCATTGTTTGGAGACAGTGTTCCCCTGGCCTCTCCTAGTCCCCCTACCTTAGATTTTAATTATTTATTTGTTTATTTACTTATTTATTTAGAGAGCATGAGCAGGGGGAAGGGCAGAGGGAGAGGGAGAGAGAGCATCTCAAGCAGACTCCACACCCAGCACAGACCCTGATGGGAGGCTTGATCTCATGACCCCGAGGTCATGACTTCAGCTGAAATCAAGAGTCAGATGCTCAACTGACTGAGGTACCCAGGCACCCCTGCTCTCTCCTGGTTTTGCACATCTTGGAATAGGGAAGGAATTTTGAGAAATTCTGTAGAGCAAAGAACATGGGAAGATAGAGATGTTGTTTCCTGTGGAAGCATAGGGGAGGGTTGTTTACTGTCCAGTATGGTATAGATAGTGTCTTCCTCCAGGACAGAGTTTAGGTTGATTTGTCTGATAAAATATTTGGATTCCTAGGCTCACTGTTTCTTAGCTGTGACTCCATCCCACTAAGGGCACAGCATCCACCTGGGATGTTAGGCATCACCTTTGGGGCTGGGGGCAGAGGTGACTGGAACTGATGCACAGATGAACTTTGCATGGTCGGCAGTGTCGTGAGCAACAGGTACTTTGTTTCTGAGCTTGGAGTCTCGTGTCTTCTACTAGCTCTCACGAAATGTGGCAGCTAGCTCCTTAGCTTACCTGGAGGGTGAAATCTTACACCCTTCACAATTTGAAAATTACCGAATCAGTAACAGAGATTATAAAGAGCTAGGCATGAACTGTGGCCTGCTTGCTAATAAATCCAGCCCATATTTTTATGGGTTTTTTTTGTGACCCATAAAAAAAAAAAACAAAGACTATGTGATAGACATCATATGTGTTACCAAAGACTAAAATCTTTATTAAAGTATTTAGTGCCCTTTACAGGAAAAAACTGCTGACCCCTGATGGAGAGAAAGCTATTAGTACGGTATCCAGTACATAGTAGGTGCAGCACTAATAACAGCAAACACTGAAATACTGTTAATTATATGTACTTTACACCCATGGGGGCCCTTCACTCTCACAGCTGTCCTGGGAGGTATGTACCACCGTTAACCTTCATGCAGGTGGGTACAAGAGTGCCTTTATTAGTGGCAGAAAGAAGAGGAGACACTGAGAGACTGGTTACTTAACCAAGGTCACAGAGCTGGTAAATAGAGGTAACTCTAGAACCCACACTGCCTGCCGGACTGTGAAGCCCATGTTCCTAGCACTCTGTGGCCTCACTCTCGTGGATGCTCACAGCGTCGAGTTCTCCCTGTGCACCTCTTAATGGCCTTCCCATGCCCTTTTAGCCCTCTGCCATGGGCTTCCCTCTTGCAGATGAAGAAATGGAAACTCCTATGAGCTTCAAGCCTTACCCAAAATTGTGTCACTGTAAGCCTTGGTCCTGAGACTCAAACCCAAGTCTGTCTGACCCAAAACTGATATGCTTTTTTACAGCTTATTCTGTGGCAAATGCAGTCATTATTTTGGCCCATTTTCAAAGTGCCTAGCTGTAATACTTTATAGCTTTTAAAAATTAATACTTCATGTTGGTTATTAATCATTTCCTTTATGTTGATGGACCTGTGTATTTTTTTGGACATTTGTCTGGTCTTTAGATACTTTGGCTCCTTTAAGGATGATGTATCTGCTAAAATGTGGCATAAACGCCAACTAAAGAGGAATCAAAGTGCTCCATGCTCCTGTATCCATCACAAACGAGCCAGAAATAAAAAGGTAGAATACCTTTCCTTTGGAGACTTAAACAGATCCACTTCCAATCCGTTGTTTTTGTTTGGGTGACACAGTTGGTCTGAAAGACCCTGTCATCTTATAATTATACCAATCTTTAGTGGTTTCAACTTTTTTTGTTGTTGTTTATTTAATCTGGGGTAATCTCGTATCAAGTGGTAGTTTTTATATTTCAAAGAACTCTGGAAGTACACCAGTATTAGGCCAGTTACTTTAAATCCCATCTTCCAGGTAACTGAGAACAGGTCTGTGGATGCTATCCTATGTCATTTTGGCTCCTATTTAAAAAAAAATTGTTTTGATGATTTTATGCATTATCTCATCCCAGATGGTCTTCTCATCCACCTGACTTTCAAATCTGTTTTAGTCTGGGGAAATTTGCTTAGGTCGAAGGAATGAGTGCGTGTATCTTGTCAGAGGAAATTACAAACCCATGTAAACTCTTGCTTCTAGCATCTTATTCACTGAAACCACAGTCTGCTGAAGTTTCACATTGTTATATCCTAGAAGCATGCCCATATTTATCCCTATATTTATCCTGGGTTGCTTTAGCATTTGAATATTATTGGAAGTCTTAAAAGATCCTGGGAGCTAATCATGGGGTTTTACAGTTCTCAATTCTTCAAAATCTAGATGTAGGCAGAGAGCCCATGTAATAATAATTCAATTAAAAGTAAAGTAATTCTATTAAATGTCCCTTTTTCTTGTTTTCTTTATAGTGTGATGGGAGTTCCATGTTTGTTTGCCCCAGTGAGGAGGAGGCTTTGGGATGAGTGGTCATCTCTTGTCCTCAGTTTTACCTTTACTTCTTGGTCATTATGGAACTTAGTCTTTACCAGGAGTGAAAATAGTCATGCGAAGGCTCTGCCTGGAGAGAAGGGAGCAGGGTAGAGTAGGGAAGTGGCTTAGGGTCATCCAGCCTTAACCATATCTACCAAGTAAAGCATGGGAGGACTGGTAAGTCATTTTGTGAGCATGTGATCCAAACAGCTTGGGAGGTTTTGTTAGTCCACTGCTCTTGTCTGGCATAATTATTTTTTAGGGATTATATAATAAACATTGTGCATATCTGGGTCAGGCGGAGTGAGTTTCTCCTCCAGGCTGTGCATAGTTTCCCATCCAAGAGACCATGGGTAAGTCAGTCAGCCTTTTGGAGTCCCAGGTAGCTTCTCTGTTAAAGGAGGGTTTCCGATGTGTTTATTTCTACATAAGAAATTACCCCCAAATCTGGAAGCTTAAAGCAATAACCATTTGTTTTGTCTGGTGATTTCTGTGAATTAGGAATTTAGGTCGGGCTCGGCTGGATGGGTCTTGTATTCCTTGTGGCATCTGTGGTGGTCACTCACTGGTACTTTGTTGGTGGGTGAGTTAGACTGGCATTCTTCTGGTCTAGGCTGGTCACTCGTGTGTGGGACCTTCACGGGGGTGATTAGGTTGCCGGGCTCACCTGGGACCTAGGGCACCTACACATGGCTTTGGCAACATGGCAATCTTAGTGGAGCAGATTTCTTAGGTTGTGGCTCAGTGCTTCCAGAGAAAATGTTCTAAGGACATTTGGAAGCTGCTAGTTTCTTAAGGCCTGGGCCTAGAGATTTACATGCGATCACTTCTGTGGTCAGAGCAGCCACAGACCCCACTGGGATTGACAGGGAACAGACATGCACCACTTTCCGAGGTAGAAGTATCCAAGAATTGCAACCATCTCTAATCCGTCACAATGGGTAGTAGCGGCATCCACCTCATTGGCTGCAGAGTACGTGCAGACCTCCTGAAGATGAAATGAGATGGGCGTGTAAAGCACCAGCCACCCTAACTGGGTGATGAGAAATGTCCAAATGTTGTGGTTGTTCATAGCGGCAACTGAAGTAATGATGCTCAAGTACAATTAGGAAAATGCCGTTTTTCTTCACTACACTGTATGCCAGTTGTTTGCGATTAGAAAGGTTGGATCAGTGAGAAATAGGACGGCATGATTTATATTTGCCTCCCACCTCCACAAGGTGATTTCCTCAACAGCAGGTACATTGAAGGGCTGAGAGTTTGTCATCAGGGCTCCAACTCAAACTCAGAGGCACCCCAGTACATGGTCATTGACTATGTGTTTTCTCCTTGGTAACCTCTTCCATCTACTTCCCCTTCATCTCCACTCTATTTCTGGGGATTTTGTCTCACTTTTGTCAGTGACAGAATGTCAGATTGTCTTTTCACCTCCCAGTATCCCTTCTGAAATCCATTCCTCTCATGCTGCCCTTTGCTTTCCTATGGTAGAGGTTTGGTTGTGTCCATGTGAAAAAAACAAACAAAGCATTAATGAGGTCCCTTTGGGTAGCAGTCAAGTGCAGACTTCTTGACCTACAGCTCTTCCCTGAATTGGTTCCAGCTGTCTTCTCCTACCTAATTCACCCTACAACTGCCCCTCCCAAGTTTCTCCCAAGCAGCCGGTGTTTAAGGGTGGTATGAAATTCAGAATAACACACTTTGTGCTTTGTCCAGCTCTGCCCTGAAGTGCATTTCCATGTGAGCCTGACCTCCACTGGGCCAGACAGAGAATAGCATGTATTCGAAGAATTCGTGCATTCAATAAACATTTCCTGCATCCATAGAAGGCATAGAAGGAGTTAAGAGCAGAATTGTGAAATCATCGGATCTGGCTTGCAGGTGTCCATTCCGGAAGCTGCATGAGGAACGAGGTTGGAGAGGCATGTTGGGGGATGATTCAGGTCACCTAGGCAAGAGGTGGTTGGTTTCTGAACAGATGTGGTTGCAGTGAGTACAGGGTCAAGGAGACAGGTTTGAGAGGTAGGAGGGAGGTGAAATCAGCACGATTGGGTCAACGATCGTAACGGGGTGATAGGTGAGGCCTATGGAGAAGGATGGACAAAGGCTAGTCTGTTGTGGACTGTGGGATGCATGGTGGAATCATCCATGATGTGGCGTATGGGAGAAGGAGTGGATGTGATGGGAACAAGAGGAGTCCATTGTAACTGTATGAATTCAAGGCTCCTGTGGGGCATCCAAGTGGAAGTGATCGGTTGGCATTCTAGATTTAGATCTGGAGCTCACGGGTGTGGATGGGACGGAGTTTGACCTGGCGTGATTATATTGGCAGACTTGGCCTGGAGAACCCCACATTTGACTGAGATGATCCGCTTGCCTTGAAAATTGCTAATTTTCAGGTTACAAACAAATCCATTCCAAACACCCCAACTAACTTTCCTGCTATACCTTGTATTTCAGCTTAACTGGAGTCACATCCTGGTCTGCTTAAGTATGTCATGCTTTCGTTCCTTTCCTACTGTTCTTTCTGCTGGGTACAGACTCCCTCTTTCTACCCCTCCCACCACCATCTTGCTGTCTCTGCCTGTCTGACGCCTGCCCACACTCTGAAACCCATTGTGTGTCAAGATCGCACCTGCTCAGACTTACCATCGCCCCATCCTGCTCTCCAAACACTTTTACTGTCTTCGGTGCATTTATCACTTCAAAAAGTGTCTTCTAGTATTTTCTGAACTCATCTTGATCCGCCTGCTGGTTTGTAAACTCCCTTGAAGTCAGAATTCATGTTGGCTTCCGCTCTTTCTATTTTGTAACTTATATAGTTGGTATCATTTAGTAACTCATCTAGTACATAGTTCCCATCTTCCTTGATCTGTCCCTTTTCTGTGTCCCTGTGCCCTGTAGGATTTTGGCAGAAGCAGATCTTAACTCCATCATGTATTTAGTGTTGCTGATGAGAGTAAGAGTGTTGAGGCACGATTACTCTCTAGCTTGGCCCTGTGGTCTGGCTTCAGGTTCTGTGTCCTTCCTGGTGTTTTAGACCCTGGATTTTAACTGCTAAGCTAACTCTCAGTCTGATGACTTCCCTTCTTCTTGTTTGATCTGCTCATCGCTGTTTGTCTTCCCTGGATCGGTGCCCCAGGACCACTGGAGCAGCTCAGCTCTGCACCTGGCCCTACCTTGGGCATTCTCTTTTGGGAAGACAAACAAAAATTCCTTTTCACTTAGCTCCTGGTGGATCCCCAAGCAGAACTTCATGAAGTATACTGAGTCCCTACTGGCTGCAGTGATTAAAAGTAAAATTCTGAATATTACTCAACAACTTTTTCCCTTTTCTGGACTGTTTCTGGTTTTATTAATTTCCTGTGCTTCTGGTTCATCAGTTGCCAGTCACCACGTGAACCAACAGTTTGGCAAGCAACGAGAGCCCCAGTGTGGGAGCCCTTTTCCGAGGTGTGGCTGTCACAGTGTTCCGTAAGGAGCCCAGACCCTTAAAATAAGATATGATGATAGATCTGAAACATGGCTGAATCCAGCCTGTAAACACGTTTTCTTTGGCCCCCACACTTTCTTTTTAGAAATGGAGAATGTTTACTCAAAATCCCAATTCTTGGTTTCACTCAAAAAGAACCCTGGCAGATCTGGGAACACTCACCCCCACGTTTTGTAGGAGCAGCCCTTGGCTCGCCCAGCACAGTGGCTGTCCGAGTTGGATGGGCTGGGGGGGGTGTGCCCCAGGTCGGCTCCCTCCCACCGGTCCCCGTGAGGTCACATCTGGCCTTTCTTCCTCCTTGACATTACCTGGCTGGCCTGTATGCATCACTTGCAGCCTCTGGCTTCCCTGGAGGAGTTGGTTGAGTGCTTTGGTGGAATGGGGAAGGGCCTCTTTTGACAGACACGAGGTCCCTGTGGCTAAACCGCATCTCTAAGGATGAGTGATGTGGGCAGGTGGAGAGAATGGTGAGGCCATTGCGCAGGCAGAAGTGCAGAGTTAGGAACAAAATCGCATGCCATGCCCTGAGTAATGCTGGTATGAACCGCATAGGTTGCTCTCCCTTCTTTGGAGTGGGGGGTGGAAGAACAATGTTTGGAGGGGTCAACAGGATTGTCCCGGTTGGCTCATTTTGGAATCTTCTTTATGGTGATTTTCTCTCAATGCAATATTTCCAGCCCCAGAAAAATCCAGTGAAAAAGGCATTCACCCCAGTGATTTGCCCGTCAAAGGTCCTTTAATGGGTGTCAGAGGTTATGGAGGTGGTATCAGTAACCCCCAGTCGTGTGAGTGGTAATGAGCGGCCCCAGCTGGGAACCCCCCTTTGTTTGGCTCTGATCCGCACCGGCTCTCCCGACTTCAGGGCAGTTTAGTTTGCTCATCCCTGACTCCATCTCCCCATCTGTCACATGGAGTGAGACTGAGAGGGGTTTCGAGGTCCTCCGTGCACAGCACAGCCCTGACCTGGAGCGCACTGCCGCCGAGAGGCATCGTTGGCGCTCCGAATTACAACAGAAGTGGCACATGCCACTTCATCACATGCTGTGCATCCCTTGCGACGCGGGGGAGAGGTGGACACATCAGGACTTCTCCAGTCTCCCGATGGTCAGCTGTGTCTGCAGCAGCCAGCTCCTTTCCACTTCTCCTGATGGCTGTGAGCAACGTGAAATCCTCCTGGAAGCATGTCGGTCATGAACTACAAATCATTCAATAAAGAAGCCTGGGCCCTGCCGCCGTGGTTGGTATCACGGTTAGAATACTGGAAGTCAAATGTGTGTGGCCGTGACCTCAGTGGTGGCGTGCCAGAGTCGCCGCCTCCAGATGGGAGTAGATCCTAGCAGAGGGGAAGTACCGTCACTGTCCCTCACCCTCAGCTGGCAGCATGCGAGGGGCGGGAGTGAGTGTATTTACCATCCGAAAGTTAGGGAGGCTTTTATGAACTGGGCCATCTCTCCTTGGTCCCCATTCTTCCTTGCGTCTCTGAACTCTCATTAATTTTTCACAGGCTTGTGATGGATAGTTTTTATTTATTCACGTCTGAGGTTCTGTTGTGTGAAAAGGACTCATTTTATAACATTACATATTCATGGCTTGGGATAGATGGGATAAGGAACTTATTATTAATGTGTCACTGTGGGAAACTTACTCCAGTTCATTTGCGAACCTTGTTAAATTTGGTGTGGTCAGCAGACACGGCGAAGTTTTGGATGCATTCTCTTAATGGAGGGCAAAGAGTTTGCTGTTGCTTCCCCTTGATTCAGTGGAATGAGTTTAAATCTTCTTTAAATATTTTGAAATACCAATTTGAAGGCAGAAGAGAAAAAAAAAGTGAGGTGTGGGGGCAGATGGTATAGATTGAGTAGAAAATGATGCTCCTGTCTCCTTGTTGGAGAGTCTGGTTTCTTAAGCGTTCTGTGGCTCTGCTACCAGGTGTGTGTGAGGGACTGACTCCTTCCTGAAGGGGGAGGTCAGGATCCATGCCCCCTCTCCTACCGCCATTGACTAGCATCTCTCCTTGGGGCAAATTGCAGATTCTTCCACCTTTGCATTCAATCCTCCTGACCTCTCCTCTGGGTTCTGGCGAGTTCTTCACTTGGTGCTCCCACTGACATCATAGAATTCCTTGCCCTGGACAAATACAGGGAATATTAACATACCATCTTGTAAATCAAAGCCAGGGGTGGAGGGAGGGCACAGTAGGGAAGCTGGCCCAATCTGCTTCAGTGTGAGCTTGGGAGGGAGGAAGCATATGTTGCATTCAGTTCTCTGCAGAGACAGGCTCTGCTCTCTGCTAGGGACAGTGCATAGATTGTATGGGATTTGTGGGGCTGCTTTATGTTCGCCAGTTTGGTTTAGCAGTGACATGGCTGGTGGCTACTGCCGCTTCACAAACTCCTCCTTGCCAACAGTAAAACAGAATATATGCATGAGAAGGATACATTTTGCAATCTGGAAATTGTCCAAATCAGGCATTAGATTTGAAGAGTGTCCAACATACTAAGAATCATTTGGTACTACCTTGACCACATATCATGGGCGTTTTCAAGCATAGAATTTGTTGATGAGAACCTTGTCCTTTACAGGGGAAAAAAAAAGTGAAATTCTTTTGATAATCAAAGCAATTAGCTTATGAAGTTGATGCTGGGGTGTAAGCGGCATGAGTAGGGGACAAAGGAATGAAATATGCCTTAAAAGGCACCCTCCGACGATGTTTCCATAATGCAAAACATTTGTTTCTCGCCGGGATCCCATTGGCGGTTCGCTGGTATTATATTGCCATTTATATTGGAAAGGCAGGCAGCGCGAAAACTGTAGTCTATTAAGAGTTTGTGAGTGTGTGCATGTGTATACAGTGAAATAATATCTAGTGTAATGTGAAGTGACAGTCAAAATTACAGCTTTTCTCTCGCCGCAAGGGCACTTCTTTGCCAAGTATAGTAATATTGTTGTAGCAGTGTTCAAGGTTGTCAGCAAATCTGGCTTACTCTGCAGAGAGTCATAATAGTGTGTGGAAGGAAGGAGCTTCCTGTCAGGGGAAATACTATAATTTTGATATATATTTGTTGGTGCCAAACTGCAATTAAATAGGAGGTGTTGGAAGAAGGTTTTATTTAACCAGCTTGAATTTGTTAATTAATTAGCAAAAACGTGTATTTGGAATGCTTCAAGAAACACTTCCATGTTGTTCGCGTGACATGATTCCACACAATTGTTTATATTTTTGTCTCTTAAAGAAACCAAAGTACCCCCTCCACCAAAATAACACAGAATAAAATGTTTTCAACCACCACAGGAAGGGAGAAACCTTGAATAATCTTACCTCTTACATCTTCTTTTGGGGAGCATTTCTTAGTCTTTTAATCCTGGGAATTCTCCCTTGGTGATCCGACAGGCATGTAGTATCTGCAGCAATGTCTATTACATGACTTAACTTGTATCTTGGTTAGTTTGTGATTACATCGGAGGACTTTTCAGGAGACTAAAGGAGAAAGAGTTGTCTGGCAGTTTCGGAGTGTGTGTGTGTGTGTGTGTGTGTGTGTGTGTGTATTGCTTGCAAGACACAAGTGCATCTCTGTAGTATCACGTGAGGGATGCTAGTTCCTCTGTCTTTTCATTACTTGGGATAGTAACAAGTTTCTGAGTGACAGCTCCTCCTTCTGTTCTCAAGAAAGAACGAGGCTGTCGTCAGAGTTCCATGTACACTGCTATTGTGATGAGAAATACTTTCTTGTTTGAATAAGGAGAAAGTGGTGGAAGATTTAAATAGCAACAATGTATTAAAAACTCTACTGCAAGTCTGTGTTGAGAAATAAGGAACAGAAAGATTGTGTTGTTTTAAAAAGATATATTTAAGGGTCTCGAGAAAGCTGTGTGTGTGCGGAGTGGGGATCCTTCTCTCTCATATTGAGCATTTTGCAAATTAAGTGAGTTTCATTCTCCTATAAAATATGAAACCAATAACATTTTATATGATCGTAAAATGTGTCTACTTTTGTCTCCATCTTTTATGAAAAAAAGAGAAATATTCCCAAAGTATATTACAAAAAATAATTAATAAGCAACCTTTCATCATTATTTTCTTAGATTAATTATTACCCTAAGAAATCAATTTCAATTTCTTCCATTTGAGAGACTCATTTGTGACAGGGTGTTTCCAAAAAAAGGGAGTGAGTTAAGATGCTGAATGGGAGCCTTCATCCCCTAGGGAGAATGTCTGCTGCTGGCCGTGATTTATCCAGTGCTGTCTTGCCCGTTTGTACCCCATGCCAGGAGAATGTATGGGAAGTGTAATAGAGCTATTAGAACCTGGTGTAGCAGGTTGGTTACAGTAAGAGACAGAAGTTGCCTTCATATCACTAAAATAAAAGTGAGGTACCCTCGAGTCCTCAGAGAAGAAAATAGCTTGGCCCCTTTTTGCTAACCTTCCCAACAAGCCTGAGCTAATGGATCAGGGGATCAAGGGAGGCGGCGTGAATCTGTTTTCATGACGATCTCCTGTCCTGAGACAAAGGTGAGTACCCAGGGGAAAAGGGAAGAGAAACTTACACCTGCAGCTATCTCCCGATGGAACACAGGAAACCAAACACGAGGGGACTGATTCCAGTTCCCCTCTTGGTGATATCCTGTAAAAGTCATCAAAATCACACTGTGTTCTCACCAGGCACCTGAGTTTCTTGAGCCGAGACTAGAATGTTCCGGTCAGTTACAGTAACCATGGCAGGCTCTCCCCGACGGGGAGAACGCTTGGCAGTGGTGGGATTTCCTCTCAAATTCAGTGTGTTCTTCAAGTACATTAAAAAAGAAAAGTCTGTTTCCCCACCTTTAATCTACTTTATATTTCACTGTTTGGCTTAGAGTTTTGTATCAAGTTGGGACAGTTGACATTATGTATTTTGTATATTTTAAGATGAGCATTTCAACACATGGTGACACTCAGCAAAAAAATAGAGTAACTTCTAAGGTTGAGGTAAGAAACAACCAGTTCGTTGGTCTGTATATTGATTCTTTATCTTTGGGGTCCCAACCCACTGGGTGGGCAGAGGTGTCTGGGTTCGAGGGAAGGGATAAGAATAGATTCCTCCGTTAATTAATAAGGTCATTCCCCTTGCACACGAAAGAGTCCGAATTCAAACTAGCTTAAGTGGAAAGGGTCATTATCGGCTCATGAATGCAAAGTTTTATGCAAGGGTCAGCAAATTCTCTCTGTAATAGGCCAGAAAATATGTATTTTTGGCTCTCTGGGCTCTGCGGTGTCTGTCACAGCTACTCACCTCTTCCTTTGTAGCAAGGAAAGCCACACAGACAACAGGCAAGCCACTCGGTGTGGCTGTGCGCCGATAAAACTTTATTTGTGGAGCCTGGGACTTGAATTTCATGTAGTGTTTCGTGTGTTAAAATATATTCTTCTTTCTTTCTTCAACCCTTTAAAAATGTGTTTTTAGACCCTTGGCTGTATGAAAACGAGCAGCTGAGGTCCAGATTTGGCTCAGTGGTCTGTTTGCCAGTCCCGGGTTTAGAGTCCAGCTTATCCCAGAGTTTACGTATGTCCTCTGGGCCCCACCTTGATTCTGATTTTTTTTTTTTAAATTATATTCTTCAAAGAGAATATTCTTCAGGAGTGGGGATCAAGATGGTCACTGATAGACTAGCAGTTTCCCAGTTCAGCCCACCCTGGCACCAAGAAGCCATTTCCCCCACTGTCCCTGGCAAGAAGCCAGGACAATAGGACCAGCTTGGCTTGGAGGCGGGTACTAGCCCCGAATCACTTATGGCCCACAGGATGAGGTTCGTTAGTCTAGGCTGGGATCCCACACTGCGGCCCTGCATGCAGCCCGGGAGGCCCAGTTCCCTCGTGAAGAAATAAGCTCCCTTTTGGCAGCAGAAGGGACGTGGGACTACATCGCGGATAGACAGAGCTACAGCTTCCCCAGTGCACTGTGAACCTTTTACAGTCTTAAACGTTATAATTTAACTTTTAGATGTTTGTGGAAACAAGAAATCCTTTCTGGGTGTAGGTTCAAAAAGGAGCATGTTGGATGGTTTCTGATCGAAGACTGGCAAAGAATGGGTCTCTAAATTGCTCTGCAGGTTATGTTCCCTGGAAGCCAAGCCCAAGGCCGCCTTCTTGTTCAGTTGATCTGGGAGGTTGTGCTTTCAGGAGAAGCAGAGGGAGGAGAACGGTATAGAGTATGGGACAATGGTCAGGAAGGATGTGACCAACTTCAGCCTCATCTCATGGGGAGCTCTGGAATATGAATGGTACGGCAGAGTGGATCCTGCTTGAGACAAGGGCGTGGCTGGCTGACATTCAGTGATTAGCCAACATCTGCCAGGGAAGGAGGCTTCGTGGGCAGAGCCTCTCAGGTGAGGCAGAAAGGAGTAGTTGTGAGTTAGCAGCCAACACTCAAAGCCACTGGGTGCACCCGCCCAGTAAGGGGATCTGCGGTTAGGAGGCACCACCGTAATACACTGGTCTGCAAGAGAGACTCCTCTCAAAGTGCACTCTACCCATGGAAAGAAGAAGGATTTTGACATCAAAGTATTTTGCAGGCAGTGTCTGTACCTGGGTATTAACCGACCCCACAAATGCAGGTCTATAACAAGTTTAAACCTGTCTTTCTGCCATTTTCCTCATACCTGTTTTTCCACTTTCTGACCTGTTTACTACTAAAGCATTGTGATCCTCTAATAACTTTTGTTTAGTGAAACTCAAGCCTTTTCAGGATGCTGTGCTAATGTCTTCTTTTTTTAATTGAGTAAATATATTATACACAGCTGGGTAGGTTGTTTCCTTGCTGGCCTTGCTGCTACAATTTGAAAACGGATACAGTTTTCTTGAACTCACATAGAATGAATGTGGCATTTATTCCTGGTTTCCTGTGGCTCTCCTCCTTTAGAAAATGTATTTACATGGGCAATTTTGAAGCACTTTTTAAGATGCTGAAAAATTAAAAAAAAAAAAAGGGAGAATAATAGAAAAGCCTCTTACCCCTCCCCCAAACAATGGCTACATTGTGACAACAGTGGGTTGAGCTAAATTCAGCTACGTCAAGGAAGAGCAATAAAAGGAGATGGATTGTTCTCTAAGCTTCACTTTATTGGATATTGTAATTGACATATAGTTGTCATTTATAATCATCTGTCCATTCCTGTGAGTTGGGAGCAGTAAAGTTAATTGTGGCGGCTCATTTGCATTAATCTCACCTCTGAAGGGTACAGTAACCCATTAATATCATGTCATGATGAATTATCACAAATAACATTGAACATATTGATTAATGATCTCTGAGATTTGTATCTCGTTAAAACATTTTGTTAGCTCTTTAAACTTTTAAGCCAACAACCATTGCACGTAGGAGGTGTTAGAGGTGGTCTGAGAGGTGGTGGTGGGGAGTGCTGTACATTGCAGGGTCACTGGTTTAAGGAGTTGGACCACTCAGTTCCCATTAGATCCTTTTTTTTTTTTTCCTCTTCAAGAAGCCAAATACATTCTCTTGGTAACCTCCTCCTACTTTTCACTGGATGATGGTTTCTTCAAAAGAGTGGCTTCTTTGATTATAACATGTTTCTGATTCTCGACTGGAATGATTCTAGTAAGAGTTTTTAAAGTTACCATTTCAGTTCCCTGGATGGTGGCTTTCGGAATCTCTTATCCATCTGGATCTGCTTGCTACTTTGAAGTGCAGAATTCTTTTTCTCCATTGAGTCAAAATTTCCAAACTTTTATGTTAACATAAATATTGACCACATTTGAAACGAGTTGTTTAAGATGAAATAATGTCACTTAAAAATAACACTTATCCTTTGTTTTGTAAAAATTCATTCCCCTTTTCCTGGGTGCTCTCATTTTTTTAGGCGATTGTTCACAAGCATACACATTGGCCACACACATCACGTAGGTGCTAGTGAAATTATAAGAAATTCTCCTTAATAAGCCTGTTGTATAATTTCCTGGTAGATGTTTAAAAACAGTAGACACATAATAAAGAAAAAAGTTGGCATAAGAGTTGAATTACAAAGCTTGTTCTTTGCAGGTGTTTCCTTTACCAGTTGTGAAAGTGGTATAATATTGGATCTTTCTAACTGATATATTCCTTCTGCTTATGGTTGGTTAGCATTTGCTCTGTTTTCTCCAGATACATATTTAACAAATGGCAAATATTGGGACCAGTCTCCTCTGCTATTTGTTTAGAGAAAATGGGCCTCATCATCCTGAAATACGGATGCTTTGATGGAGGTGTCATTGATGTTTGGCTGGCTTGGGTGGTCTTCAACCCTGAGAGCAGTTCTAGGAAGAAGAGACAGATTTGCAAATGGCTGCTTGTCTGGAGGCCCTCCAGCCCTGGATCTGTGACTTCCCACAGAGGGAAGGATCGTGACCCCCTATGCCTGTCAAGCTGCCAGCTCCCGGAAGGCAGGAGTCGGGGTTTAGCACCAGAAAGGGTTCTGACTGCTTTGGAAAAGGCAGACACAATGAGGGCTGCACCCCCGTGGGGACCGATGCTGCCATTATGTATTGTTTGTACCTTTAGCCAGCAGGTAAGGACAGTGTTACCATCCTTCCGTGCTCTCAGATGCTCCGTTTTATTGAGGGGTCCTAAAACAATAATCAGACCATATGTGCAGCAGTCTTTGGGCCTAAATAGCTAAGGACAAAGTCGATTGCTTTTTTCTAAGGGCCACTTTCCCTTCCCTTCTTTGTCAGGCCTGTGATGTTCCTCACCCACTGAGTATTTAATATCTGTGTTTTCAAATCAAAGAACAAGCTTTTTGTCTCCCAGGGTAGTATCTTGTAAAGCCAACCTCTTTATTACTTCACTAGTTTAAGGCTTTATTACTTGCGATCCAAAGCCTACTAGTGAATTATGCATGTTACACATCTCAGCAGCTTCACTACCCACTCTCCTGCCACCTTTTTGGGGGCCCAGAAAGTACAAGGAGATCTCGACATGGGTTCATTTCTACTCACAGTATTAATCCTTATTCATTTTAAAAATCTGCTAACGGAAATATTTCCATTCAGCTCATTAATCAATTGTGATTTTCATTCCCTTGTTTTGTAAAAGCTGTTGCAATAAATACTTTTTTCACAAGGCGAAAATCCAAGAGATGGATGCAGCCAGCGTAATTAATTGCACCCAGTTACAGGAGATCAGCAAGTTTGTGAGATTCACATGCTGCTATACCATATGGTTGCCCAGTAGGCGAAAAATTTGATTAATGTTTTGAAGTAGATTTTTTTCAGCAAATATTACAGCCCCAGATGAGGTGTTTTTTTTTCTTTTACTTTCTAGTATTGTTAGACTTAGCTGAAGGAACCAATCCTCTGATTTAAAGCTTAATAATATTGTGATCCTGTGAAAACTTAACATGCAATAAAAATTGCAGTCTGCCTGTCTCTCGTGGTTACAGAAAAATAATGCATTATGTCTTCGTTCATAATTAAGTAAAATGTGAAAGTTGGATTCTAGAACTTGATTTTTTTCCCCCTCATCCTAAAAAAGAAAACATAACTGTGGTTTTAATTGATGTGTTTTGGGTATGATTTATAAGCAGTACATTTGGGCAGACCTTTAAATGTGTAAGAGGAACAGCAAAATAAAACAAACAAAAAAATGAGTCAGTGAACAGCTTCTTATTAATTGCACGCTCCATACCAGTGAGACCACCATAAATATGACTGTGTCATAGAATAAAATTTAAGTCGTTTCTACTGTTATCCTAAGGATATATTCGTTTCATGACCACTTGAGACAGTCATAGTTAATTTCTCCTTTATTCAGTGGAGAAAATTTTTTTGTTGTTTGTTTGGCTTCTTTGTTTCAAGTTAGAAAGTCTGTTTCGTCTTATGGCTCCTGGTCATGTTAGACACCCATCCTCTTATGTCACTGCCCCACTGGTTCGTGTTCCACCTCGTCATTCTGATCACTGGGTGAGAGCCAGCCATCGGGTGATAAAATGGGACAAAGTACAGTAGTCCTGACTTGGCATTCAAAACAACAACATGAAATTTTGAAAACACGTGGGAACCGACAGTTCACTCCAAAAAGAAAAATGAAATAAAACAAAATTCTCCATTTTGGCAAAGGAGGCTGGAGGCTTCAGACAGTTTAGCTCTTCTGTTTTATTTATTTTTTTTTTCTTTTGAAACTTAATTTCTAATTGCCTAAGCAGCATAGGACTCTCCTTACATTTTACCTTCTGTTGAGAGGAATTGTTAGCTCGGGTGGTTAAAAGCATGGTCTTTAACCAGGTATCGAGCTCACTTGGAATCCTTTGTCCTGGTCAAGAGAAAATTCTCTCTTCTCCAGTTACAAACAGTATCCCTAACTTCCACCCACCCGGTCTGGAGAGAGACTCCGTTCAGAACGCACTGTGTCACCATTTAACAAAGCAAGAGTATGTGCTGTCGTCTCTTAGATGTCTCATGATTGCTGCTTCCTCTCTCTGTGTCTATGGTATTTTAAGGACTTGAAGTGGACTCTCTTTCCAGTGGCTTAACTAAGAACAGGCTCAGTCAAAATACAGGGGCTGAAGACCAGGCCATCTGTGATTTTGAGTTAGTAAGTTCCTTATCATTCAGAGTTTTCATCTTTGAAGGAAAGGTTAGAGATTTTTGTTAAATATCAGATGTTTTTGATAATTTCACTAAACTAGGTTCCAAATCTTTTTTTCTATTTTTATTTTAATGATTGGTTAGGTAGTAATTATCGGCAAAGGCATGAAAAGAAGGGTTAGGGTGATAGCAAATTTTTAAGGTTTCATTTTTTAAAATTTATTTTTATTTATTTATTTTTGTCTTTTGGGGGGTGGAAGGTCAGAGGGAGAGGGACAGAGAGAATCCCAAGCAGACTCCACCGTCATTGCAGAGTCAATCTCACAACCATCAGATCATGACCGGAGCTGAAATCGAGTCAGATGCTTAACTGATTGAGCCACCCAGATGCCCCAGTTTTATTTTATTTTTTAAGTAGGCTCCATGCCCCATTTGGGTATCAGATTCATGATCCTGAGACCAAGAGTCAAATGCTCTACCAACTGAGCCAGCCAGGCGTCCCCCTTGACAGCATATTTTTAAAAACCCCAAAGAAATGAGCACAGCCTGTCTTTCCTAAGTTTGGGCTGAAGCTGTTTCTATCAGGTTCATTGTGACATCCAAAAGGAGATATTTATGGTGAAGCAGTTTTGGAGACACCCTTCAAGAAGACTCTTCTTTAAGATTTCACTAACTTTTTCCCTTTGTCATTCTGCCATTCCTAGTGAATGTTTTTTAACTATGCAGTTGAAGCAATCATTTTTTGAAAGCCTGCTATGTTTAAGACACTTTGTATGGCCGCCTCCAGTTACGGCCTGGGTTTTTTGTTTGTTGGTTGGTTTTGTTTTTTGTTTTTTAAATGAAATAAAGGAACTCCTTTTAAATTTGTATTTAATATGGCAGGTAAAATCTGAACAATATATGGTCAGTTGGCCGGAGACGGTGCATCGAATTATTTGAGTTTACCTTTTTTTTTATATCAGCTTATACATATATGCATTTTATTACCAAGTCATAGGATAAGTGGCTGAGGGAAGTGTTTAAGAGGCTCTGATGAGGGCCAGTGCCTTATGGCAATAAAAGTAATGTTAGCCCACAGCAATTGGATCTAGGTTGGTCTCGTTTTTGTTGTGGAGTTATAGTTGTGGTTGTCATTTTAATACGTTGCGTTTGGAAACAACAAGCCTGTTCACAGTGCAATATTTTGTTTTTATCAGAGGAGAGGAATGTATTTCCTGCCCGTCTTTCATCAGTAATGCATCCTTCTCCACGATCATACTGCTGGAACAATCATACTGACCCTCTATTTCCTAGAGATGCCTGATACATTTGCAGCATCTCCCTTTATAAGTTTTACTTTCCTAGGTGTAATCCTTTGGGGAGAGAAAATTCCCAGAATATGAGTTCCCTTAGATGAAATTTCCTTTTATTTGAACTAACCACATTGGACTGTAATTTATAGGCTGTATCAGTGCACAGTTGCTCAGATCTAGTATTTTACCAGCAAGTATCCATCAGTTGGGTGGAGGTTGCCACATTTTTCAAGTGGGAAGAAATCCAGACAAATAGAAGAAGAAGAAAAAAATTATCCTTGGGGGTCTCACAATTTGAGATTGTTGAGTGTTGCCATGCAAAACTAACACCCAGCGGGAAGGTTCTGCTTTTCTCACAAATTCTCAGTTAACACAAGGCGCCACGGCAGCTGGGAGAGAGAGAGAGCGAGCGAGGGTCCTGGCTGAAAGGCAGCGGAAGGTGGGTCCGGGTGAAATCTTGCTGGGGAGGCAGGGCGCTGGAAGCGAGAGCCCTACCTGGTGCTGGCAGCGGAACTTTGCCAGTCTGTTTCTTCGCGCGCTTCGGGCCATGCTGATGTTAAAGTGAAATAAATGAGAGCTAATGATTTTTTAAGGCATTCTTAAGTGATTTGTCTTGGGAATGCTAAATTAGCAAGAATAAAACCTAGGCAGGAAAGTTGATTTTTGATGACCCAAAGAAGGCATGTCCTAGAGTGATTTAGTAAGGCTCCAGTGGTCTAAGATTGTTCCACATCAGGAAAAGTGTACAGTTACCAGAATTACTAATGGAAGAAAGGGGGTTAGAAAAAGGTTGTTAGGCTACTGGGCAGTGGGAATGAACAGGGCGGCAGCTCTTAGGATAAAGTGGTCTGAGAAATCTTCCACCGTGGGAATCCAAGGTAGGGCCTTCCTGAGCAATGGGCTCCATTGTCCCTGGGGTAAAGGTCACAGGGAAACCCCCAGATTCCCACAAGGTAAATGAGTCACTTCAGGAACGAAGAGAAGCGCAAGGGATCCCAGTTTTTACACACATCCCAATTCTCAAATCAAACCTATTGTCGTGTTTTCTAAATAACCAGTATCCAAAAGGACAATGTAGGGAAGTCTCATCTTCTTCCATACTAGCTGGAGGTGGGGGTGGGGTGGGGGGGGGAGCAGGTCTGGTTCCTTTGAGGAGGCCAACTGAATAAAATAACCCGCACTACTGAGAGAAGCGCTCCTTACTTGACCGGTGTTTTTAAAGTTTTCCTGGCCTGCAGCGTGAGTCAGCCTGTCCCAAATTGGAGAATATGCACAGAGATTTTCAGTACTCACTTTCTTTTTATTTTCCTGAAAAAGAAAGTGATTGTATTTCATTTGTAATTAGGAGCTGTATCAGCCCATGAATTCATTTGTAGGTCTTTCAAGTCCTTTTATTAATTCTTTAAAATGATTTGCTGTGCATACACCCTCATACACATTTTCATTTACTGATCTCTGTATTTTTTTTCCCCCTCCCTGTGATGTGTCTCATTGATGAAGAAGAGTTTCTTTCAGTACGTCCCTGTTTTGGGTTTCTTCACTGAAAATGTTATCCGAGGACCTGGGTCTGTTCAAACAAAAAAATCAGACTGGCAGCTTTTACTTAGGGAGCACTCTCCGGACGGACATGTCAATATCTGCCCACGTGTTTATTTGTAATTAAAGTGAAGATGCTTTTGAATGGCTTTCCCATTAATCTCCAAACACAGAGTCGTTTCCTGGTGAATGATGTATGACAGTTTGCTGTGCGCTTCCTCTGAAAAGAGAATTGTTCCTGTGGCATTGTTACAGAGAGCGGCTTTCCTGCAGGGCTCACGGCTTCACCATTTCAAACTCCTGTTGTTCTGTAAATCCGTCAGAAGGGTCTGCAAGGGACCATATTTATGAGGAGAGTGTAGAGTGGTCAGTCTAAAAAGCTCCTTAGTGTAGTACTTTGAATTTTAAATTACACACATAATTCAAAGGTAATGTAACTTGCAGTGTCGGACTTTAGTCCATTCCGTTAAATGGAGAAAAATGACTGGCGTGAAGAATGACTTATTGATTCTTGGTGGGAAAATGACTTCTGTAATATAGGAAGTATGGTAAAAGGAGCAGCTTAATTATTTAGGGAGCACTTTTGAAAATATGCTTTTACAGCAGTACAAATTGTGTATATACAAATTGTACAACTAGATTTTTTTTTAATTCTTTCTCAGAGGGAAGTTAGAAGAAGGCTTATCTTCTTTAGTTGCTAAGGCAAAGTTTAATTTTGCTTAAACTCATAAGGAGCAAGGAGAAGTTTCTGAATGCCTTAAAAATATGACTTGTTCTAATTGCCTTTTCTTATTTACGTTATACTTAACGCTAGCTTTAGGGGACGCTTGACTGCCAAGATTTACAAAAGACACTTTTCTCTCTCTTTCTCCCTCCCTCCCTCTCTCTCTCTCCTCTCTCTGGTTTATGATGTTTTTCAACAGTGTCATGAACTCACTTAATCTGATTTCATCAAGTAAATATATGGGAAGTTGGGATGACATATTTTAATCTGGCATTTGAGGAGATATTCATAAAATATCAGATAAAATATTTATTTTGGCCTTTTCCTTCTGATCTCTCTTTTGATTCAGTGTGTATTCTTTGCTTAAGGACCACAGCCTAATGTTATTTTGACTGCAGTTCACAGTGTTGGCAGCCTTTCAGATAAACAGCATATTTGTGGTTAATTGGTTGAACATGTTCTATAATTATAATTATATTAAAACCTTAATGTGCTTGAACATTTGCCCACTGAAGGCCACTTGCATGAACTACGTTATGTTTCTGTCATTATAACTGAGCTGTCTGGGGCTGACATTCAGCAGTTGAGGCAGGGCAAGGAACCTGGGAATAACACAGAGGCCTCTGATTATCTCCCGTCGGAGACTGCTGTTGGGATGGTTGTAGAAGTTGACCATGAAAATTGCCATCTGGTTGTAACTGGGATCCCCAGGTTTCAGTCTGTGGGCTAATGTTTCCTCAGATTTTCAAAAAGGGTTGGCTTGGCTTTTTCTCAAAGTTATACAACGGCTGTAAAAAGCAAAATTAGCACTTTATCAAGTTTGGAGCAAATTGCCAAGGCCACCAGGGAGCCGGGAGAGTCACCAAAGACTACTGCTTGGAACTGGGCAAGAAGCCATCTTTGAAATGAGCCGAGAGGTCTGATGACCGCCAGCTGAGGGAGAGAGTTTCTCTTCTGTACCCTTTAGCCAGGCCGTTAGGACTGACATGGTAGACTGGTAGCCCCTTGGACTTAACAGCTGAGAATCCCAGGCTCTTCTTGGGGGCTGCTGGGCCAGCCATACTGTGGTATCTTTCCCTTTGTGACTATATAAACCAGTGTCCGAGAGCCCTCTGGTTTTACATGGCCCGAGGATGGTCTTCATTTTTAAAGGGTTGAAGAGAAGAATCCAAAGAAATACAATATTTCATGAAACATGAAAATATGTAGAATTCAATTTATAACGTCTATAAATAAAATTTTGCTGAAATAAACCACGCACATCTGTTTAAGTATTGTCTGTGACTGCTTTCCTGCTCTCGGGGCGTAGTTCAGTAGTTGAAGCAGTGACACCGTGGCCCTCAAAGCTGAAAATACTTACTTTCTGGTCCTTTATAGAAAAAACTTGCAGAACAAGGGTGCTATGATCATGAACCAGTGCCACTCCTCTTTTAGTGCTGGGGCCAGAGTAGGGGATTTGGGTTGGATGAATGAGTGAATGAATGAATGCATGCATGAATGACCACACCAAAGCTATGCATACAGAGATATCTGTTATTTTCTTATCATTGGCCTAACCAACTGAACACAGTTTATAAAATTTGCAAATCTGTTTCCAAACATGTTTGAATTGATTTTTATGGTCTTTTAATTAACCCAATAAAAATGGCAACAACACAGCAATTTTAAGAAAATAACAGAGCCAAGTATTTTTTTTATGGCTCTGCATGCAATCCATATTACACCCACATGCAGTATTTGTATGGTCCAAATAATTATCTTTTGGACTTAGAATGCTTTAAATTAGGATTTACTGAAAAGATTATGTTCTATATCATTAAAAAAAGAAAGAAGAAAGTTCTTCTCAAATTTATTTATGCGATGGAACAATTCTGGCACTGTAGAATATGGCAGGAAATTCCATAAAGTTGAAATGTGCTGCCCTTACCCTCAAGTATTTGGAGGGATTCATAGAAGAGCCAAGTGGATTCAGACAGACCTCAGTTGCAGAGCTGAACGTGCACTTTGTCAGAATACTTGGTAAGGTTTTCACGGATGACTTAGAAGGGTGAGGGTTGCAATTCAGAATTCTCAGGCCAGTGATGTAGGCTAGAGATTTTCTGCCAAGAAGGTAGAAAATTCGAGAGCCTCATGAAGACACCTCCACCCTCCTGTCCCCCATCTCATGGGGACACTCGAAAGTCACTATTTCTTGCTGGTCTCCTGCTCCTGGCTTGGCAGCCGCTTCAGTCTCTGATATATCTGAGCCTTTCTTCGGTCTGACTCAGGTGGGTCCAGCCCAGACTTTGGAGTCGGACCAGAGCATACACCTTGCATCCTACACTTACTAGCTGTGTGGCTCCAGACAAGTGCCCTCACCTTGTTGAGTCACTGGTTAACTCGGCAGCAGGATGGGGATATCACACCTACCTCTTAGCGTTGCTGCAAGGATTGAGAAGGAGGACATTGGCAAATCACCCTAGGAGCTGTCAGGTCTATACCCAGGAGGCAGGAAGGGTTCGTCCTCTTGTCCCCTCTCCTGCCACTCCTGTAACGGAGTCCAGGCTTCTTATGCAGAAATCTAGAGAGAGGGTCCCCTCCTTTCTCACGTATGTCCTGTGGCAGCCCAGCATCATTTTGCTGGGTTGTGTGTCCTCCCTTCCTCTTTTCCCCTTCCTTAGGCGGGTTCTAGGATCTCTGGGTGAGTTGTCCCTTCCTCTGAGTAGGACTAGGGTGGATGGACATTCTTCCCCATCCTAGGCTGGGGAGAATTATTAAATAGGTCACAGAGTGGAAGCCTTTAACTGAGTACTCTGGGCTCCGGCCTGGTCTGGTCAATTCTGGCAGGATCTTGTCCAAGCATAAATGAGCCTGCGTTGTCATTCAGACCCTCCTAAAAGGTGATTCATAACCTTCCTTGGGATCCATTCACATGTAGCATCCGGGCTCCCCACATGGTCCTGAGTGACTTTCTGCCTTCCACACGTCCTTTCCCCTGCTGCTGATCCATGGGGAGGTCAGTTTCCCTTTCTCCTTGTCCAGATCACTCAAACGGAGCCATATGTGTTCTTCCTGCCTCAGGAGTTGACGTCCTCTGGTGAGTTCCCTACCGCTTGTCCAGTTTCATGTTGTCTGGACTTCCCTCAGCATCTCTGTGCTAAACCCAGCAGGTAGGGATGTAGACACCGAGGCAGACTTCTTGCCTTCAAGGGCTTGCAGTGAAAAGTCTCTTCTGTCATCATGGTTGTAGCTCATGGTCTGCCACTGCCTCTGGAACTCACCCATCATCTCCTTTCTGTAGCCTTGCTGGTTTCTCCTGGTTCTGTAAGATTCAGTTTTGGTATGTGTGTGACTGACTCCCTCCCGGAGGCCAAGAAACTAGTTCTTCAATCATCATTCCTTCTGTTCCTTGTGTAGATTTCCATCTTATACTTACCTCACTGTATTATGCTCAACTATTTGTATACTATGTGTGTTCCCCACTAGAGTATGCACTCCGAGAAACTTGGAGTGATCTAATGCAGCTTTGCGTTCCCATAAAGCAAAAAAGAAGACAAACCAAAGAAATAAGAGCTTGATCATTGTTTGTTTCATGATTGTATACATGACCAGTTAAATGAACAAATGAATGAATGAGTCAAGAACAAGATCTGGCCCAAGGGAGACAGGTGACTTTCTACTTGGGGCTCACACGGGAAGGCTCTAAGATGACCTGGTGGCTGTTGTTCAGAAGTGTGAACCACTCCCCTGCCCAGGACACACGCATCCTGACCTGTTTCAGGGTTTCTTTGTGGCTCCCACAGGACAGTGGTTAGAACCTGGAGGAAGTTCAGGAGTCCCATGTCTTCTTGGCAAGAGACGTATCATCTACAGCTTCACAGCTGACGTGTGCTAGTGTGGAGAGGGTGGCAAGGATTCATCCAGACAGAAATGTGCAAACCAGTTGGCTTGGATGTTGTTTTCTGGATATGGACGGTCAGGCCATTGGAGAGTGAAGAGCAGCATGGCGGTAAGCGCTGAAGACCATACACAGAATTTGAGAGGAGGTGACATCATTATCTCAGTCCTGGGTTAGTGACCTTATCAGACTGAGGCATTGGTTCTCAAACTTGAGCACACCCCAGGATCCCCTGGAGGTTGTTGGAACACACATCAAGGGGCTTCACCTAGAGTTGCTGATGTAGAACGTCTGCAGTGGGACCCAAGGATCTGCATGCCTAGCAGTTTCCCAGATGATGATGATGCTTGTTTGGGGATCACACTGGAGGAAGGGCTCTGCTAATTTCAGCTTCAGAATATTGACTCGTGGGAGAAGATTCCTGCCATGGACAACTCTGTCAGTCGTCAGTAGGGTAGACTCTTGCTTTCTGAGTATAAGAAATATGAGAGTTATTTTAGTAAAGTGCTTTTGCCATGATTGCTTTTAAATCAGCTCTATGAAGTGGGAAAACCAAGAGTTAGATTCTTTTATTGAGATAATGTATTGTAAATATGAGTTTCGCATCACATTTGGAAAATACGAAAAGCCCTTTACTTTGTTGAAGCTTATTTTGTTCATGCGTTTCCTTTATAAACTGGATGTACTTGCTGTAGATGTTGGTTTTGCGATAATAATACTTTTCTACATTTAAAAAAAATCCTGAAATGAAAATGTAACTTAGTCTTATTATTGTAATCTCCCCTTGCCTTTTTTGCATGGATCATTTGTTTGTGAACTGGTTATTTCAGGAAGGGCTCAAAGGTAATTTCATGGTTTATAGCATTTATATTGGCGCCTTTAATGAGCAAAACATATTGTTTTCTAATACACAAAATGAGGAATTCACATATATATATTATTTTCATTTCCCAATATTACATGTATATCAAGTTCAGGACATTGAGAACAACCACGTAAAGAAATTATACTTCTCTACACAGGGGAAATATGAAAGTTTTGTAGTGCAAAAAAATAAAAAATAAAAATCAACTTTGCAAGCTTATGAGATGATTTTATTTTTAATGAATCCAAATGATAGCAGGGAGCTGCTGTTGTGTTTGTGCATTGTACAGCAATTCATATCTAAAAACATGGTAACATATGGCTTTGTTATTATTTAGTTTAGGAATTTATGCACCTAAAGGAGTTTTGAGAGCTCTGGGTCTCATTCAGATGTTGTATACAGCAACCGAACAAGATAAGCTGGAGCAGGGAGTTTCTCATCCCCAGGTTATTAAGGTTTGACCAATTCACTTTTTTTTTTTTTCTGGTGGTGTTTATTAAACCCAAGAACTTTTTTGCATATTTGCTAATGATTCTTCTCTTCCCTCTTTCTTATTACTTTTCGGAAGGCTGAAATGGTAAAATTTTTTGGCCCAATAAAAATATGTCCTGGATTGGAAACGAGTACAAGGTTCTTTTTCTAGCCCCGGAGTGAGGTGGCTCTCTGGCCTCCTGGTTCATTTGATGTCCTGGGGAGTCATTGACACCCACACGCTCCCAATCACAGACCTTTCCCTCCCGTCCAGATTGTGTTTGTTTTACGGTTCTCGCACGGAGCATACAGCTGTGTAAACCCGAGAACGGTTTCTGCACAGCTTTGATCTTTGCATGGATCAACAGTTGCCCTCAGTCCCTGAACCCTGCTCCACGGCCCCTGTGTTTCTTGGATTTTTCCATTTTCTGGTAATTGCGGCATTGCGCAGGGAGCCTTGCAACAGCATCCTCCTGACTTCTGGTGCAGAGTTTGGAGGAAGCACCTTAAGGCTGTCGTTTGTAGAACCCTATTAAGAAGTGATTTCCATCTGATGCCAAAAAGATATGCCATTTAGTTTCCTCCTAAGAGGCATTCTGACAATTTCAAGTAGACTGCGGGAATCTAAGGAACTCAAACTTATTATGGACTGAATAGATGTTTACGGAACAAATGCAGTTTTCTTTTTACCTACTAAAAAAGTTCAGTCCTTCCACAAACCGTGGCTTGATACCTCTGTCAGTGGCAGGGCGTTGGGCTGACACAACGCGGCATTAATTTTTAATCAATGATCTGGGTGCCTGTGCACAGGGAAATACGGAAGTCCTGGCACCTGTTCTTACCATCCAGGAGGAGACATAAGATTGTTGCTTTAAAGACCTCAAACAAGGTACAAGGAAACTATGTGGGAATTCTGGAGAAGGAGCCATGCTTCTCATCCTGGGTGATCACAGTGGCTTACAGAGCTGGGCAAAATGCCGAGCTAAGACAGAAGAGGTCTTTCCTCAAAAGAACATCATGGAAGGCCACCTGTGACAGAGCAAAGACTCCACAATTTCCAGGTTTAGATAGACTTGTGTTTGAATCCTTGCTCTGCCCCCTTACTGTCTTTGTGACCTGGGGGAATTAGTTTAATCATTATGCGACTCAGTTTTCCCACCTATAAAATGGGATTGGTAGCAGCCTCTGACTTCTAGATTGTACAAAGGAACAAGGTAATGCGTGTAAATTGTTTGACACTGCCTCTGAGACATAGTAAATAGTCCATCAATGTCCAATTGCTATTCTTACCTTTCTTATCCTTTATCTTCCTCCCATGCTTCCATCTCCCCCTTCTTTTGATAAGGTTTATACCAGAAAAGATGAGCTTTGTTGCAGCTGGCATACCACTTTACTAGGAGCTCAGGAGATACTTATTTGGGAAAATGTTCTGAGTTTGGGTTAAATAACGAGTCTCGAAGATCTGGGCTGGAACCACATCTTTATCAGTGTCCCAGAACCCAGAGGAATGACTCTCTAAAAGCCTCTTTTCTGGAGGATTCTGAATGCTAAGATAAAGCCCAGTGGATGGCATGGAGTGGCCCTTATTACACAGCACAGTTGATTGCAAGTGAAAGCCACCTTCTTGTTCTGCAGTCCCAGAGTGAGCTCTTCCTCCCTCGATGCCTGGCAGCGGCTCACCCTCAGTCTCTTAAGTAAACATACGTTCTCCATCGCTTGACAGTAGTGAACCCTGTTGCCTACATTTATTGTAAAAACAATCAAGAAGAATGAATAACGGGGCATGAAAGTATGAACCAACACACAAAATCGGTTTACGGTGCCCTGGTTTCTTCCCTGTTTGTTGAGCTGTGGCTGGAAATCCCAGTTCTAATCAAGCAGGTCATCAGTGCTGTGATCTAAGAACTTGGACTAAGGTTTTGGGTCAAGTTGTCCCAACCGCAATGTGGCGAGATCAGGCAGGAACCATCTCCCGGGATCCAGACAGAGACGTCTCAAAGGCCTGTGGCCAGGATGGGCTCGTCTGTGGGAGCTACGTCTGAGGGCAGCTCTGAGAAGCACAGATGTTAAGTCAGTGCTGAAACCAGAAGGAATAGAACAGAAATTAGGAGACCGCTTCATTTTTTCCAGCAGTAATCATGAAGTCTGTTTAGTTTTCTTTTCTTTTGAAAAAGTAATTTAATCTAGAGAGTATATACATTTAGGAGTAATTTCCTGGGCAGGTTTCATAACTTACATTTTTTTCTTTCTTCTGACATCTCTAAATAGTTCTTCATGCAGTGGCCTTACTAACAGCTCAACTTTTTTTTAGGAAATGATTCATTACTTTATCATTTCACTTCGCTAACCATTTTCAGCCATGCAATAAATTTAAATCCTTTACCATCAAGATAACATTTTTTCTCCTGTCACTGAGATAGAATGATTGGAAACCATTTTTAGAAGTTGACCCTTTTTGGGGCAGCTCTTAGGGATTTGTCCTTTATTCCAGCATGTAACTTGTAGGGTGTGAGTGTTTATAAGGCAGGGGCCCTGTGCTGCAGAAATACATTTTCCCAAGTGCCCAGAATAATGCCTTCTATAGTGGCATGATAAAGAGTTTATTGGGTGAATGGGGCACCTGGGTGGCTCAGTCACTTAAGCGTCTGACTGGTGGTTTCAGCTCAGGTCATGCTCTCGGGGTCGTGAGATTGAGCCCCATGTCAGTCTCTACACTTAGCAGGTAATCTGCTTGGAGAGTCTCTCCCTTTGCCCCTCCCCCCACACGTGTGCACGTGCTCACTCTTTCTCTTTCAAAAATAATTTTATTTTTTTTTTAAAGAAAAGAGTATATTGGAGGAATGGGAAGGAGGAGAATGCTTATTCTAAGTATGTGCCTCTGAGGAAAATCATTTCCAAAGAACAAAGGATGAAAAATAAAGTCACTTGTTAAGGCGTCCTTTCTTTGCCCTTCTGAAAATGGTGAATTGGACAAGACCAGTCAGCTCAGTGGTGTAGCACATCGTAGGGAGGAACCCTGTGATCCATCAGGTCCCTTCATCTGCTAGTAACTTGCTGTGTGATCAGGGGGGAGTCACTGGACCTCTCCGAGCCTCGGTTTCCTTACCAGTTAGATGAAGGAGATGAAGGTCTAGTGTTTTCAGGATGTTCTGAAAAAGACTCTCAAGCTGGAGATGTTGGCAGTCAGACCCCCTTCTCTACAATATTAACTGGGGTAACTCCCACATTATTCCACTTTCCATATGGGGACTTCTTTTTATGACATGCTTTGAAAAGTATTTTTTTTAAAAAAGTTAATTGAACACTGAACTTCTGAAAATAACAGTTTTAAAACTTTTCTTGTTATGAAAATCATCAACCATACAGAAAGTTTAAGGAATACTGTACTAGTATACAGGGGCGCTTGGGTGGTTCAGTTGGTTAAGTGTCTGACTCTTGGTTTTGCTCAAGTCATGATCTCAAGGTTGTGAGATTGAGCCGAGTTGGGTCCCACGCTCAGCATGGAGTCTGCTCGAGATTCTCCCCCTCTCCTCCCCTTTCCCCTCTGCCCATCACCCTGTTCTCTCTCTCTCTGAAATAAAATAATACAGTCTTTAAAAACAGTACTGTCACTGTATGACGAACAGCCTAGGTGTATACGCCCACCATCTAGATTCACCAGTTATTACTCTTTCACCATGTTTTGACAGTCCATCTGTCTATCTCTCCATCCATCCATCCATCTGTCCATCCATCCATCTATCCGTGTATGTTAGTTGCGGATAATTGACACACTTTTCCATAAAGTACCTTGTCAGGCATTTTTTTTTTAAACTTAAGGCATTTTTCTACATGTCACTGTTGTCATGTTTATAAAATTGATAATACTTTGCTAACATAAAATAATACATAACCCATACCCAGATTTATCCAGTTATTCTCAAAATGTCTTTCACAGATCTTTGTTCTCAATGAGGTTGCAGTCAGTCAAGGTTCACACATGACATTTGGTATTGCAGCTTTCTTGTATGTTTTAAATAGAGTTTTTGGGGGTCTTGGGGTCAAAGGGTAGGTTCCTGTCTGGATATTGTGGAAACTGCTGATTTCCTTTTATTTTATTTTATTTTATTTTTTTTAAAGCTGATTTCCTTTTAAAGCAAGTGAGGCTTTTCTTTATTTTTTGGTACTTTTATGTTGTCACAGAAACTTAATTTGCTGTACATTTTGTTGTACCTTTGTAAATCTGGCTTTGACTTCTGGCCCAGCTAAGATTGGCTTTTAGAAGGATTTCCTTTGGGGAAACTTGGGAGGAGAGAAAAAAAAATCTGTTAATTAGAATTGTGGGAGAGTGCTGTATTTATCTCAGGCAGAATAAGGTTCCCAGGGCTCTGTGCTACAGCCAGTAAGACAAAAAACGTTGTGGAAAGAAAGATTCAAATCTCAAGTTAAGAAATCAGACCCTCCAAGACCTCAGGGCTACTTGTCCATAAATAGAGTGCAAGAGAGACAAGAAGTGGAGATCAGGACTGCCTCTTGTCACTGAGAGCTTATCTGGGGAACACGGGGCACTGAGGGACAAACATACCCCTGCCCCACGGATGCCATGCAGTATGGTAGAGCTGAGCCCTTCATCGCCATCCTTTGTGGGGGAGAGGGTTTGCCATAGCCTTTGTCACAGAGAGGGGACTGATATGCCTGTACGTTTGGTTCCTGCGTCAAAGCAACTTACTCTAAAATTAGATGAGGTTTTTGAGTGTGTTTATCATCCTCCTGGGGTCATGAATTTGACAGGCAAATATATCACTTACAAAACTCGTAAGTCTTAGGATTAACCTTCAGCTCCCAGACTTTCCTCCCACCCCTCCTCCTCTTTTCACCCTTTCCTTGGCTCAGCCCAGGGATAAGCCATGGCTTTGGGTGTGACGTCCAGAGGAGAAAACCCAGTGAGATTTCCTCTGCACAATAGACGTTGCTTACTAGCAGATGTGTTTTGTTTTCCCTGCACAACGACTTTAAAAAATTGCTAAGACGCATATACAAATAGAGAGCTTTCATATAAAATATGGTTTTCTCCTTACAAGTAAAGATTGGAAGTAGAAGCAACAGTTGGCTGGAGCCGAGTTAAGGTATCAGGTCATGTGGTTTCTAGTTTTCCATAATCTCTACCTCTCTTTATTGCCCCCTTCTCAGTTGAAGCAGTTTTACCCATTCATGCTTCTTGTCCCTCCATATTGCTCTCATAATACCAAGAGGAAAAAGCCACGTATTCTCTGTATGAGTCCTTGGGCTATTTAGAAGTGAGATGGGCATCTGAGAAGAAGTGACTGACAATACGGAAGAAAAAGCTAAGGGGTTTTCTGAATCACTGCAGGGAAATTTAGTATATTTCCTCCCAAGTTCCCTCTGAAGATAGAGCCTGGTTCCCATGAACTGACAACAAGTCACTTGTCCATTCAAGTTCCAGTCATTGGGGAACTGAACAAGTCTATGGGTCTTCCTCCAAGGAGATTGAATATAAGAGCACTGTTTAATTTTAAGGATGAAGAGCTCCTCTCTTGTTTTCAGTAATGATATATGGTAGAGTGTTGCTCACGCACTGCTTGGGTGTCCGAGAAGGACTGTGGCTGCCATGCAGCCCACAATAAACAGTCAGCCCTTGAGGGCCGATGGTTCAAGTTAGTTTGAAATGAGAAATTGCCAGTGACCTGAAACCCATCGTTATTAACCTTGTGGCATATCATTGCCATAACCAGTAGCCAACTCTCATTTTTTATTTTCTTTTTCCCGGTTAGAAGAAAGGGTCATTGATGAAAGTTGGCTCAGTTCTTTTTGTTTAGGTTAAGTGGTCGGACCACCAAGAAGAATTACTTTCCTTTGATTGGGAACAGGTCCTAACACAGATGTCCTTCACACGGCCAATCCATTTTTACTGGTGGTACACCCCACAATTGGTTTGTGCTGTGTTTATATATAGACACCCACCCACAGACACTATGTGGAGAAGCATCTTTGTGTCACTACCTAAGTCTTCCAAAGGAATTACCTGTTAGTAATTCATGTTTTTATAGCTTAAGGACATTTGTAATGAACAAATCAATGATTTCTTTCTTTTTCCTTCATCCAAAGATGGAGCAGATGACAAAAAAAGAAAACATGAGGTAGAAAGGATTTGGGAAAATGCATTATGGAATAATAATATACCTTATATCTCTGGGCATTTTATGGTAGAAGATTTGGAAGGGTGAGTCTGGTTCTTTCCATATGTGGCTCCCTTTGTTGGTATGTGTTGGCTGCTCAGGCTATCAGGTTCCGTGGAGGGTTTTCTTTCCCCTGTGGCAATAGCTATTTCAGAATCCTGCCTGGGGGCACCCACAGAAGTCCACAGAATTACCTTAGAGTTACTCTGGGTACTCTTCCCAGAGACAGGCCCCCTGTATAGCCTCAACTGTTTATAATGTTTATAATGTTATTTCATTGTGTTGGCCTTGCTTCTATTTGTGGCCCGAAGGGTGTATTTCTTACTCTAGCTCAGAAAGTTGAGACACTTGAACCCAGTTTCTTTCCACAATCTTCAGTGAAAGCCCAGTTCTACCCACAGTTCCCAGTGGACCCCACTTCTTCCCACACGTCTCCGTTAAACTCACTTGTATGGTGCGTCTTTGAGTAGCCTTCTTGTCTTCATTTTAGGCTTCTAGGCATTATCTCTTTGACAACTCATTTCCAACCTCCTCGCTTCCTGGGCTGTGGCATCTGATGTGAGGAAGGGAGCTTAAGTGGAATCTGTACTGCCGGGATGCACTTTCCCGCAGTGCCTGTGTCAGTAAGGACTTTGCTCAGACTCCAGCTTTCCCAACCAGACCTTAAGTTTTCTCTCATTACAAGAGGTTGGGAAGCAGGCAGTCCATTTTAGGAGCCTGGGTGCATGATGTCATCAGGGGCTACGGCTGCTCAGCCTCGAGGTGTCACGTCTGTTTTCCAGGCAAGAGGAAGCGAAAAGTGAAGGGCAAGTGGCACGTGCCAGCTCACTGCATGAATTCCTCCGGCAGGTCGATGGCCAGAGCCGGGTCACACGGCCACCTCTCACTGCAAGGGAGTCTGGAGAGGTGATTGTCTTTTACTGGGTGTGTGGCTACCAGGTGCTGTTCATAGTGTGGATGGGCAGAATGAGATCAACAAGCACAGCGGCATGGTCATGAACGCTGGCTGTAGTTTTGAGTCTTGCTCTGCTGGTTGGACCATGACATGTGCTTCACCCTTCTCAGATGAGTGTTGTCCTCCGTTATGTGGGGTAGTAGTGCGGCTTATGGTAGGATTATTAGAAGGATTAAATTAGGTGAAATGTGTGCAGTGCTTAGGTTGGTGTCTGGCAATAGAAAGCTTTCAGTAACTGTCCAGGCGCTGATCCTCTTGGACGTAGTCATTAACCCCCACCAGCACCTCCCCCTTTCCTTGCTCCTTTTCCTTCTCTTCCTCCATCATCATCACCACCATCACCATCATCACCCATAGCCACTTCCTCTTCCCACCATGTTGAACCCTTTTTTTTTTTTTTTGCCATCACAGATAGGAAGGTCATACAGTATTTTCCGTAAGAACATTCATTTGATATGTTTCCCTCTACATATGAATTTCCTTCAGCTACACATAGAACCCACTGCAGTGGTGGCTTTCTAGAAAAGTGTCCTTGGTTCTGTATCCCACCACATGGCACTTATTTGGCATGTGCACACGCTCACATCCATGCACATTAGCACACACAATGCTTGTCGATCAAGTGATTTTATTTTTTGCTGAATACCAAATACATGCTGATTATACTCCTTGTGGAGCTCCTTTGTTCTCCTAAGAGTAAGCCCAAATGACAGATTGATGGCTTTGGCCATATATCGAAAGGACTCCCCATCATAGCTGCTAACTAGACCAGGTCGTCATAATGCTGCACCCCCAGCGTATGTGGAGTACCCCCATGCGCCAGTCCCTGAACACTCATCTCATTGCATCGGCACCTGTCTGGGGTGGGGGATTTACATGCTTTAACCTTGCTTTTGGGACTTGGCTTCCACCAGCGAGGGCAGGGCTGGTGAGAATAAAGTCATTGTCACCTTGCAAGCTCTTGACGTCTGTCTCAGCCCATTTCTACCCCATTTTTGATGTTTTAGCCCCTGAGAATAGCCAGGTAAATTTCAGAGAGTAATGATACTCACTAATGGAGACTTGGAGCTCGCTGTAAGGGCAGGAGCACCCTCATTGGCGGCGTGGACAAGGGCCAGGAGTGGCATCCGCAGGGACCCTCAGGAAGCGCTGAGAAAGGTCATTGAGTATATGCAAGTGCCAGCTGCCCGCATGTGGTTTCAGGAATTTCAAAGACCTGGGGTTCTAAAAGTCTGACTTAATTTGTGATTTGTGAGCAGTCTGCCAGAAGACTTGGGGAGCAGATGCAAGTCTTGTGAAAAATACCAGACATCCTGAGGGTTGTGGAGGGGGTAAAAAAAAGAAAGGGAGGGTGTGGTCTGAGCAATTTCTGGCAGCTTTATAGACATTCATTATCTCTTGGTAGCAAAGCGTGGTAGGGCTGGTTGTTTTGCTGTTGATCATGTTCCCTGTATAAGTGTTAGGCTAGATTTTTGGTAAACACAAGGCCCAATGTGTATAAACAAATTCTTTTGCTGATCTTCGAAGCAATGAATATTTAGCAGATTCATTCTTGGGGAACTCAGATTCTACCGTAAGCTCCGGGGTGGAGGATTTATAACTGGATGGGAGGCAGAAGGTATGTGAAAGGTACTCAGTCACTTCCTTACCCCCAGGAGCACAGGCAGACCCTGACCCCTGTGCAGTCTTTGGGCTTGTGAGCTGTTTCCCTTCCTGGGAGATGGGTGTTAGCTCTTTCTTGGCTGGGCATGCTGCAGGAATCAGTGTGCAGTATGACCCATTCACATGCATGGGTAAAGAAATGCAGACCAGAAGGTTGGGAGAGTGCACCCCGACTTATGCTTGTGGCTTTCTGTAGGAGGGTTGGAGAGTGGGGCCCGTGCAGAGAGCAGCAGGAGGGGGTGGGACTCAGCCTTGTTGAAATGCTTCAGTTTTTTTAAAAGGGAAAAAGTGTTCACGTATTGGTTATGTAATAAAAATTGTTTTTATAAGTAGCCTGAGGGTGTTAGTTTTCTATAGCTGCCATAACAAACTAAATTGAGTGAATTAAAATAGCACAAACTTATTACCTTATAGTTCTGGAGGTTAGAAGTCCAGTGCAGATCTTACTAGGTCAGAATCAAGGTGTTGGCAGGCTCCCTTTCTTCTGGAGGCTCCAGGGGAAATCCAGTTCCTTGCATTTCTAACGACAGAGACTGCCCACATTCTTTGGCTTGTGGCCCCTTTCTCTGTCTCCATCTCCGTGTATAAGTAAGCAGCCTTGGGCTGAATCTTTCTCAAAGGTCCATCCCCTGGTTCTCTCTCCTCTGCCTCCTTCTCCCATTTTAAGGACCTTGTGATTCTATTGGGCCCACTGAGATATGACTGATAATCTCAAGGTCAACTCATTAGCAGCCCTAATTCCAGGTGCAGTTCCTTTTTACCAGATAAGGAATAGAAAGCACTTTGAGAGAAGTGCTGGACGTAGGCAGGGCTTCTGCAGTTACTGTCCTGTTGCCGCCAGTGCCTGACTCCAACGAGTGAGGCCACCTCTGCTGTTCGTGCTCGTATTCTTACTTAGTGTGTCACCTCACTTTCTGCTGGCAGCTTCTTTCCACTTTCACGGTAAGCTGGGGACTCTCTGGGGAAGTCAGTCCAGGCAGGGGATAGGGTTTTTTTCTGGCATCTGTCACAGAGAGCTTCTCCTTCATTTGAATGTCTTGACCATTCCTGAACATTTCATTCTAGCCTTTATGTATCCATCCATCCACCCACCTACCCACCCATCCATCCACGCACCTATCCACACATCCATCTATCCATCCATCCATCCATCCATCCATCCATCCACCTACTCACCTACTTATCTGTGCATCCATCCATCCATCCATCCATCCATCCACTCACCTACCTATCTGTCCATCCATCCGTCCACCCACCCGTCCATCCACTCACCTCCCACCCACCCACCTGTATATCCATCTATCCATTCCTCCATCGCTTTATCCCCCATCTCTCCATCTTTCTCCCTCCCTCTTGCTTCCCCTTTTTCTCTCTCCATCTCTTACATAAGAGAATATAAAACATGAGGTTAAAGAAGAACTTTCCCTAAAACAGCTACCTTTCTTTGAAATTTAGTATCTAAAATCACTGGAATAGAGATGTTGATATGAGAAGTAGAATCGTTCTTAGGAAGAAAACACTTTCACCTTACATTCTTCCAGATTTTATACAATACTAAATTTTATACAACACTAATATAATTATATTATAAAGAAGAAGAAGCAAAAAAAAATCACTTCTTAAGTATGCTTATATCTCCCAGTATATGCTCACACTGTTTAGGGCTTGTCAATCCCTGTGATTACTCGGTTTTCTCCTATTACCCCATTTTCGGATGAATAACTCAAGTACAAATAATGTATACCTCTCCATTAATTAAGGAAAAAGAAAAGAAAAGAAAAAATGTACAGATAAGAAGAAAGTAAAAAAATCACCCAAACTACCCACCCACAGTATTTTGGCATATGTGCTCTCAGGTGTTTTACTGTGAACGTATCTTTCTGTGTTTCTTTATTGATTCTCAGAAGATTTTAAACTGTCTCTCTGTAGGTAATTGGTACAGCCTTGCTAATGAGAAAGAATGTTTGTTTTGCTCTTGTGGGGTTTAGAAGGACGTCCTTCCTCTTGACTGGCAATGCTTCTCTTGGAAAGAGCAACACACACACATGCACGCACACATATACTCAATGCTGCACACCTAGACACGTGAATCTCACATATACACACATACCTGCGCGTCTTCCAACATTGTTGGTATGCCCATGCAATCCTGCACAATGTTTTGTTTGTTTTAAGTACGACTTACTCTGCTTACTCCTTCCCCCATAAAAATGCTTATTATTGGATTATTTGGAAAAAACGCAGAAGTCAAAAGATGACAAGACAATTGCCGTGGTCCCACCATATGAAGAGACAACCACCATGCATGTGGTGATTTACTTTTTCTTAACTCCCAGAGGCAGCTTCCTGTTTTCATGGAGTTGTGACTGGTTTTAAAACTCTGTGGAAATACAACCCACATGCATAAAAGTGCATAATATATACTTGCTGTTGGATGAACTTAAATAAACTCAGCATACCTGAGTAATCAGTACCTGAATTAAGAAAGAAAACGTAAGGCAGAAGCCTCCTTATGCCCTCATTCAGCCATTACCCCCCACGGCCCCACCAAGGAAAGATAGCCACTATCCTGATTTTGGATAGCAAAGTATAGTTTTGTCTGTCTTTGATCTTACACAAGCGGAATTATACAGTAGGTCTCCTCTGTGTCTGCTTTATTCTGTGAACATTATTTCTCTGAGATTTTTGCTGAATGTTGTATACAGTTGTAGATCATTCATTGTCATGGCTGTAGAGTATTCCACTGTGGGACTATGTTATAATTTACTTAATTTATGCAGCTTACAAATTAATTTATAAATGGTTGCATTTCTGAAAGTACAGATCCTATGTTTTCATGTAACATTCTAAATAGGTATTTCCCCGTTTTAACATCCTTCTCATATGCACTGCAACATTGTATTTAATAATAACGTGGTATTTAGTGGAATGGATTTGTATTTAATTAACCATTTTTCCTATTGTTGAATATTTAGGAAGTTTCTGCTTTTGGTTTTGTTTTGCTTTGTTGCTGTTGTAAGTGGCACTGCAGTGGACAGTGGCTGTATCTGTGCATGGAGCTACCCCTGCCCGCCTGACCCCCTCCCCCTTATCTCAGGCAGTTTTGTTAGGTTAAGTGCCCTGAAGTGGAAGAGCTAGTTCAAAGGTTAGACCATCACACGGTCTTTTGATATGCTGTCAAATTCCTTTCCAAGAGGACTGTGGCCATCCTTCCCCCCCTCCCCCACAGCCGCCCCAAGCAGTGAGTGAGAGTGCCTCTCCTCACACACTTGTCAGCATAGCCTTCTGCTTCAAAGAAAATATTCCCCTCAGCCCTTTTGTGAGCATGGATGGCTCTCACCAAAGCGCTTTGACGTTTCTCTGACTGGTGGTACAGGGCAGACAGCTTTGGGCTTGAACCTGTCAGCTCTCACTTCACCAGGGTGTGGCCTTAGACAAGGGATTTAACCTTTCCGAGTCTCAGTTTGCTCATCTGGAAAATGGGACTTTCTAAATTCCTGTACTGCCTTCTCCATTGCCCTCTCCCCCCCCCAGGTTTATAACCTCTGGAAGCCTGTGCCTGTCATGTAGTGAGGATGATGATGTAAGCCCTCTTCTGTGGCATTCCATCACAGGTGGCAGACTTGGCTATGGTGATCTTCCAGGCTGCTTTGAAAGTTGTGGCGTCATGCTACCGGAAACCAGCTCTGTATTCCGTGATGTGTCTCCCATGAAGCTTCCCTCTCTTTGTTCATTCATTATTTGTTTTTCCTAACAAGCCTTTACTGAGTATCTACTAAGACCCAGACAAGCCGCTAAGCACTGGGGGTACAAAGATGACATAAACTTGTTTCCGGCCTGTAAGGAGGTTAGAACCTAGAGGGGAGGACTGGCAAGCAGGTAGACCAGGGCCGGATAAGGGCTCTAGTCTGGAAAACTGGGGGAATGTGGAGAAAGGGGTGTGTAACTCCTCCAAGGGATGGGGGAGCCAGGGAAGGCCTCAGGAAGGAAGTCACTTTGAGGCTAATCTGGAAGACTAGGAGTTTGTCAAGGGAAGGGTGGGGTAAACAGCTGTAGACCCTTGAGCACTGATGGTGTTTGGGTAAACATACACACACAGTTCAGGTAAACCGGTTTCTTTTTTCCTGGGGGGTGATTTTGCCGTTCAGGGGACATTTGACCATGTCTGGGAGATTGGTTAGTGTAGCACGATGGAGGGTGCTCCTGGTATCTAGCAGGTAGAGGCCAGGGATTCTGCTAAACACCGTGCAGTGTGCAGGACAGCCCCCACACGAGCAATTACCTGACCCCGAATGTTAGTAGTGCTCAGTGGAGAAACCCTGGATACAGCATGCGCAAGTATCGGGTAGGAAGGTAAGATAGTGGCAACACGGCCAAGCTGGATGCATTGCTTCCCTTCCCAGAACAGGAAGATGTGGGAGAGAGAGAGAGAGCGCGTGAGAGAGAGAGCACGCGCGCGTGTGTTTGTGCGTGTTTGTGCACACATGCACATACACTCGTGAGAAGTTGGAGGAATCGCATTCCCTGTGCTTGGAGGCTACCCACGTGTGGGTTCTGGAAACCTGCTCTCCTCTTGTCGACTCATTGTCCAGAGAGTTAGCTACTCAGCAGGTGTGTCTCACCATCGGCTCCCTTCACGACGTCCTCACCTTGATTTATTAGAGCTTTTTATTCCCCCTTCAGTGTTTATGGCATCCAGGGACTTGGTCGAACCCCTAGGAAATGAGAGTGGACAGTGAGACTATTATCATTCATTTTCACTCCCCATAAACATTTTCTGTTTCTTCTTTGGGAGACGTTGCTAATCCCCTCGTGCATTGGCTTTGCATGTTCTTTCTTCTGCTTTGGTATAAAAAGCAAAGTGGTAGTGACTTTTTCCTTATGACTGCTGAAAAGGTTACACAGTGTTTGGACCAATGCCTGCTTCTACCCCAGAGCACAAAAGATCCGGGAGTAGAAATTGGTTCTAACAATATCCCTTTAGAAAGACCGAGGGGATGTGAGTCACTTTCCCTTTTGTGTTAAAGACGTTTTGTCCCTCAAATTCAAAGTTAGAGGATGACATGAACTTGATTCCTTCTTCCTAGAGGGCCTAATAATTGAGTGCCTGCTGTACCCAGAACCAGACACAGAATCCTTTAGGAGCCCTCAGCCTGGGAGGAATTTTATTTATTTATTTATTTAGTTAGTTAGTTAGTTTCTGTGTTTAAATTTCTATGAGAATTTTGGATTTGATGGAAAGGGAAGAAGTGGGTGAGAGGGGAGGGCATAAAGTAAAGGGGAATTTCCTACTCTCTGTTCTGGAGGGAGAAGTTGCATACCTTAGGGTTCTTTGATTGCAAGCAACAGAGAAGACTGAACAATTTCAGGAGAAGGAAAACACAAGACTCTTTGTAATGTGACTTGGTCGCGTGTAACAGGACGCCACACTGGGGCTTATTTTCCACCGAGGGGCGGCCCAGAGTTGGTACATCAGCGCTTTTGTACCCTCCAGGCTCCCATTTTAGGTTATGGGCTTTTGTCCTTGGATTTGGGGCCCCATGGTGACCAGGACCAGGAACTCATGGAACAGTCTCTTCATGGTACTGCCCTTAGTGTGACTTAGCTCTAATGCCCTTCCTTACGTGACTCAGCTCAGGAGAGAGTTCAGATTGCTTGTCTTTTGGACGTGGTCATGGTCAACTGTCCATTCCCCTGAACTGAAAACCACAAAACTGTTGGAATGAGCAAGAGGTACTTTATGTCATACATCCATGAAGGGGCTTTTTTAGGAGCGAGGAATTAAAGTGGACAGCCCCATTCGTTCTTGGATCTATGGGGTTGGAAGAAGGGAAGGAAAAGGAGGGTAGCCAGCATTTAGTATACTGCCCTCTAAATCATTTTGTAAGCAGTGGATCCCAAAGCATAGTGATTAATTATTCTACCTCCAATATTTACCCCTTCCACAGCTCAGTTATTTTTCAGGAGACGAAGAGAGCTCTTTGGGAGGCCCTTCTGAGAATTCTCAGCATTTCGCCCCCTCATATGGCCTATTAAGTTCCATCAAGGGTCATTGTCTTCTAAGGCCCTTTTTTTTTTTTTTTAATGATTATAATTCTCATCAATTTGCTTTCTTGTACTTTGTGATACATGGTCTGTTTGGTCCCTTAATTAAAATTTGAGTCCATAGGAGCGCCTGGGTGGCTCAGTCGGTTAAGCATCCAACTCTTAGTTTCAGCTCAGGTCATGATCTCAGGGTCGTGGGATTGAGCCCCATGTTGGGCTCCACACTCAGCAGGGAGTCCGCCTGAGAGTCTCTCTCTCCCTTTCCTTCTGCCTCTTCCCCAAGCTTGCTCGGTCTCTCTTTCTCTCTCAAATAAATAAATCTTAAAAAATTTCTTTTGAGTCCATAAAACGTAAACAGATGTTAAGGTACAACCTTTAGAGACATCCTATTTGGATTCAGGTGGCCTTGGTTAAATTCACACAGCCCATTCTCCTTCTATTTCCTCATCTGTCAAGAGGGACTAGTACCCAGCTTGTAGGTTTGTTGTGGGGATTAGATGGGATAATAAACATAAGGTGCTTTGGTCTGTGTCACACATGTGTTGTACACCCTGTTAAGTATCGGCTATTTGGAGATGTGTTTCCAACTTGAATTTTGATATAATTACACATTCACGGGAAGCTACTCAAAATAGCCTAGAGAGGATCCAGGTACTCTTTACCTGTTTTCTACAGTGGTTGCATCTCATGGAACCATAGTAAAGTATTACACCGGGGAGCCCACCGTTGGTACATTGTCAGTGTACAGTTCTTTGCTAGGCGGAGTCATGGCTGCCCGAAGCTCTTCACGTCGTAATTCTTGCAACCTAAGAACACACCGTGCTACATGACAAGGAGGAATTAGGGTCACAAATAAAATGTAGGTTACTAATCAGCCAAGTTTAAAATAGAGAGTCGATCCTGGTGTAATTACAAGGGTATTAAAAGTGGGAGAAGGAATCAGATGAACGCTGGGACAGAAGGCAGCCTGAGAAGGAGTAAGCCAGATGCTGGTGGCTTTGAAGATGGAGAGAAGGTGTCATGAGCCCGGAAAGTGAGCAGAGCAGGTAGAATGGATTCTCCCCTTAGAGGCACCAGAAAGGCATCCACCCCGTTGACATCCTTATCTTAGCCCACTGATGTCCAAGGTGGACTTTTGATATGTAGAACTGTAAGATCATCAATTTGCATTATTTTAAGCCAGGAAGGTTTAGGTGATTGATCACACAGTGGTGGAAAACTAACTTAAGTTCTCTGCCATTTTACCACATGTAGGTTTGTGTAACCATCGCTGCAGTTAGAACACAGGACTGCTGCAGCACCACAGACCTCTCCCTTTGGAGTCCCACCCTCCCACCCTCCGCCGCCAGCTTTCCTTATGATCCGTGTTCCACAAGGAAGCGAGGTGCTTTTCCTTTGTCATGTGTCTTGTCAGGCGTCCACTTGGACAGGATGCGCTCTGCTAACTCCTCATCTTTCCAGACTTCACATAATCCCCCTCTGCCCTCTGGATGTCAGTCAGACCGCCCAGGACAATGTCTAACTATATTCTTTATTTCATAGCGCTTATCATCTGTATAGATAATGGTATATTTCTCTGGGTGAAACTATTTGTTTAATCTTTGTCTTCCCAAGTCGCCCAGAAACTGAGGGCAGCCACTGCACCTGTCTTATCAGCAGTGATTGCTCAGCCTCATGTGTGCGACTATGCAGACAGTAGGAGCCAAGTCAATGTTTGTGGGCTGCACGAACAAATGACAGTATTGGAGACGTACAGCTGAAATTGTGCCTGGAGCTTTGAGTGGAAGGGTGCATTAGCATTGTAAGACATTCTACCCACAACTGGATAATACTTCTTCAGCAAATACTTCTTTTCTATCACCTTCTGTGAACTGTCATGCTGAACTCTGCTTCTGACTTGGTGTCTGGGACTGTGTACATGTCCGTGAACTCCCAGTAGATGGTCTAACGTGGCGGAGCGTGCTTCACACCGTGGACCAACTTTGCACTTGTCCTTTTGTTTCACAGCTGCTTCCTGACACAGTTTGGTTAACTCATACTGATGAGGTAGATCCCAACAACAGCTTTATTCCCCCAAATAATGGAGGCCTCTTTTGCCAGACATAATAGTCCTGAGAAGGAACTGATGAAGGGAACTTACCTCTTGGCCAAATGCTTTTCTGGAGTTATTCAACCAAAGATAGGCTGCCCCTCGGGGAAGCCAGACATCTGGATGTGGAATGAAATATCCGGATGTTTTTAAGTATCCTGGATGCTTCTAACCATCTGGTTCTCTTGGTTATTGACAAATGATCCAGATGTTTTGCAGAAGATGGTATACCTCGTCTAACAGAAGAGAGGAATCGTATTCTTAGAAAAGTCAGATGCCATCGTGCATGTACTAACACAGGGGAGATATCTTTAATGGAAGCCATGATTCAAGTGCAGAAAATAAAAATAACTTCGTGTTTTCTGAAGCTGTTGTCCTGCTGCGAGTGCCAGAATGCAAAGATTTTAGGTTAATTGTCTCATTTACCATCAGAGTCTAAGTCATTTGCAGCTTCGTTCTACTTACAATGTATTCACATCTTAACCAATAGCTTTACAAATGGAATATAAGAATGCTGACGTTCAGCACTGCTAAAACCTGCATATTACCTAAACATTTTAGTGTTTTTTCAAAGAAGAGCAAAGTTTGGTGCCTGAAATTTCTAGTGTAAATAAGAATTTCTAAGCTTTGATTAAAAATGCATCTTGTCTGGAACAGAAATCTTGAAGACTGAGCAGCACCGGCCGCCCCCCCCACACACAATTTTCTGCTGCTGAAGCCTAAGCAAAGGCTCACAGTTCTATGTTTTTGTTTTTGTTTTTTTTTAATTCAGTGAAGGCTGGAGTAGAATAACATAATTGGAAGGCTTCTGAAACTTGAAATAAAACCTATTCATAGTCTGCCACAGGAATCCTTGTCTGATGTCTGTGGGCCTGCAGGACCGAACGTGCAGTCCTTCAAAGGATGTCCTAACAGTGAATAAACACGTGGGACTCGAATGTATGTGGTATCTTATTACTCCGTCATTTGCCCAAGTGGTACACCAGAGCACATGGAAAAGTAAATGAGAGGAAGTCGCAGGGTAGAGCAGTTTATTTATTTGTTCATTTATTTTTAAAATTTTTATTGTTTTTTAAGATTTTATTTATTTATTTGACACAGAGAGAGAGATCACAAGTAGGCAGAGAGGCAGGCAGAAAGGAGGAAGCAGGCTCCCTGCTGAGCAGGGAGCCCGATGCGGGCCTCGACCCCAGGACCCTGAGATCATGACCTGAGCCGAAGGCGAGGCTTTAACCCACTGAGCCACCCAGGCGCCCCGGTAGAGCAGTTTAGACGCACTCCCAGAGCCTCAGCTTCAACTCTCACAGGAAGTGGCCTCTCAGCCAAGGTTCGTGGTCTGTATTTCCAGCTCTGAAGCTCTGTCCTAAGCATTTGGAGGTCGGGGAGTGGCAGCTGGGGAGGTGTATCATTCCAGTGATGTTTGGGGACACGAGTTCTTCAGACCAAATAGATGCAAATGGATTTCACTTTTGAGCGTCTCTTAAACATATTGCAAGTGACAGATCTGCAGAGACAGGTTGTGGATAGAACACAAATTCAAATTAGTGCATCAAAACAGCAGCTTGAATGGACAAACCCAAATGTCTTGCCTAAACATTTAGCTCCAAACTTTACAAAAAGCCAAATGGTTTCAGTTTTGTTGTATATAAATGGGATGATTGTGTATTTGCTTCTCACTTGGCCTGCCAGTGGGATGGGGTTTGTGGGGGAGACAAGGACAAACAATGCAAACTAGCAAATGAGCCAAATCCATCTGGATTTGGTTATACGCTGATTATATAGTTTGTTGTTCTGTTGTTTTTAACGTCTTCCAAACCTTCTGTATATTAGTCAGCACCACGGGAAAGGGTGGGGCCATGACATTTTGTCTTTGACTCCCTTTGTAACCTCATGCTTTGGTCTACTTTCCTAGAGTTCCTCCTTTAAAGTAATAGTGTGTAAGCATGGTAGTGTGCATTTATTGAATACTTACTTTGGCCAAGATGTATGCCGGATGTGTTCTTTTCTTTTTTATTTCTTTTTTTTTTTTAGATTTTATTTATTTATTTATTTGACAGAGAGAGAGAGAGAGATCACAAGTAGGCTGAGAGGCAGGCAGAGAGAGAGGAGGAAGCAGGCTCCCTGCTGAGCAGAGAGCCAGATGCGGGCCTCCATCCCAGGACCCTGAGATCATGACCTGAGTTGAAGGCAGAGGCTTTAACCCACTGAGCCACCCAGGTACCCCAGATGTTTTTCACTTTTTAAACTTCGTAACAACCCTGTGATGTGGATGTTATTAACCCATTTTTGGTGGGAAAAAATGGGAATTTGGACAGGTTAAGTCACTTGCCTGTAGCATCAGACAGTGAATGAGTGTTGGGGGCAGGGTTCAAGTTCTGGTCGGTCTGAATGAATCCTTTGAATTCATCTTTTGATACTGTATGACACTGCGTGTAATGATCACTGTGCTTTTATCAGTGTAGATGAAGTTGGCATATGGGATGGATGTCAGCAGAGCTTTTGCATAATGAGACAGACAGTATGTTTGGCTTTGTCATAGTTTCTATTACAACCATTCAACTCTGCCTTTTAGCACAAAAGCAACCGTAGGATAGCATGTCAATGAATGGGTGGGACCATGTTGCCAAAAAAAAAAAATGGTAATAAAAACCCCTTTGTATATGGACACTGAAATTTGAATTTCATATAATGTTGACATGTCACTAAATATTCTTCTTTTGATCTGTTTCCAACTATTTAAAAATGTTAAAGCCATTCTTAGCTCACAGGCCGTGCAAAAACTGGCAGTGGGTTGGATCTGGGTGGTGGGCTGATGTTTGCTTACGTCTGCTATGGAGAAATGGTAGAAGATACATTAATAATGTGAGTAGAGAGTTAAGGGGTTGCTCAGGAGACTCTTGGGCATGGCCCTCTTGACGAACAGAAGAGGCTTTGGGATTTGTCTTGAGGCTTAGAACATGAGGCTTTTTATTTTTTTTTTCTTTGATTTGTTTCTTTTGAGTTGATTTCTATGCGCTGATGGAAATGAAAGCACCAGTTGAGAGAAGCGTCCAAATGGTTCCATGGCATTACTCATGGTCCAGTCTCATCTCACTCATTCAGCACATACTTACTGAGCAGCTACTACGTGCCAGACGCTGTGCCATATGCTTTTTACACATTAGATAATAAAACAGACAGTCCTTATCCACAGCCCCCTGTGCCTCTAGGAATCTTCTGTTAATACATAGCAAGGAGGGAGACAGTAGTGTGCACATGAGGCCAATATTATCAGAAGACCCAGTAGCTTCAGCTTTTTCTGCCTCCTTCTTTGAGCTTGGTTTAAGCTAATAGGGCACTGAGTTTGAACACACCAGGTAGTGAAGAGAAGAGGGTGGTGTCTGTTCTCAAAGTGGGTCATGCCCAGCAGTTGGCTGTGAGCCTGCAGACCTTCCTTCTCCTGCACAGAATGAAAGAAGAAGGGACAGTCGGTTCTTTACTCTTCCTCTTGGGAATCAGGAAGACACGTTTTTGTTCCATATATCCTTTGATAAATAAGGTTGCACTCTCCTCGTCACTTCTGTGTATATGTTTTTTTTTTCTTCTGCCTCACATATTTTATTGATTATTGAGATTACTGGGCCCAGGGTTGGATAGGCGTCCATCCAGTGTGTGCAGTCCTAAGGACCGGAGGCCTCCCCAGAGTTGTGATGCGGTGTGGTCTGAATACACTAGAAGGGCTAAGGCATGACCTCTGCTGGCTGGCCGGCTGGCTTGGGATGGCAGGGAGGGGTGTTGAGGCTACAGCCAATAATTTAAATAATTGTGGGTACCCCTTTATGGAGAAGCAGCTGGATGCTAGGCAATCACTAGGTGCTCTCTGATGCATTTTTGCTCCTTCAGCGTTTCCTTGACCCCGTGTGGCTTTGTCCTCTGTATTATAGACAAGAGAACTCACAAGTTACCTAGTTTAGGGAACTTGCCCAAGGCTATAATAAGCTAGAAAGTGGCAGGGCTGGGATTGAGCTTTTGTCTGCCTGACTCCCTCACCCAGGTCCTGCAGCTTCCCACAATCCAGGGAATGGGGCTTCCGTTTTTGCAGTGAGCGGGGCTGGCTCTGTGTCTCCCCGGTCCTAAACTCTGCCCACCTCGCTGTCTAGATGTGAAAGTGAACAGTCAGACGATAACAGATGTTGGCAAGGGTGCAGAGAAAGGGGGGAATCCCCATACACTGCGGATGGGAATGTGAAACAGTGCAACCACTTTGGAGTCAGTCTAGCAGCTCCTTAAATGAGTAGAGTCGAGTCGCCATCTGACCCAGCAATTTCACACCTGGATTTATAGCCAAGAAAAATGAAAACCTACACAAAAATTTATACACAAAGGTTTGCAACTGCATTATTTACCACAGTCAAAAGGTGGAAACAACCCCCCAATCCATCAATGAACAAATGGTAGATAGATTGTGGTCTATCCCTACGATGGAATTTTATAGTCATAAGAGGAAATGAAGCAGTGATCATGCAAATCACAGATGAACCTTAAAAACCTCCTGCTAAATGAAAGAAGTCACAGAAGACCACAGATTCTATGATTCCATTTATGTGAAGTGTCCAGAACAGGGAAATCTGTGGAGACAGGAAATGCATCAGTGTTGCCTAAGGCTGGGGGGCTGGGAATAGGAGGATAACAGCTGAAGGTCGTGAAAATATGTTAAAATTGACTGTGTCGTTGGACGTACAACTCGGAGAATGTACCAGAAACTTTAAATGGGTGAACTGTATGGCATGTGAATTGTATCTCAATAAAGCTGCTAAGAATGTGACAGTGGTGACTGGTCTTTGCTCTGAGAAAACCCACAGGGCAAGACCTGCTCTGGGCCCAGAAGCCCATTCTTCAGATTTCTTGGCCAAGCTTGCCTGAAAGGCTGGTTTGAGTGAAGGCCTTCAAGTCTGCGTCACAGACGGCGAATGCTTTGCTGGTCCCAGGACGGCGGCGGCAAGGAAGGTCAGAAGGAACCCCGTCTGAAGCTGAGCCTTCCCTGTGCGTCTGTGCACTGGCTCTCATCAGGAGAAATGAAAAATCACGTGTCTAATTTAAAATATGTTGCCTCTGATCACAGGTGTTGTTAAAACAGCTCTTTTACAACTTTATAAATATTCCGGGATTTATTTTGAAGCAGTGTTTCATTATTCCTATACTATGATTAAATATTGAGAATATTGCTTTTCCAGTTGTTCTATTGCAGTATTTAATGAGTGCAATTAAATGGAAAAATTGCCTTTTTAACTGATGATAGTCCATTAGTGTCTCTGTCTCTTCAGAAAAGAAAAGAAGTGAATTATTAGAATGACAAATGAGGCAAAGTTACCACGGTGATGGAGAGGTGCGGTTTCCTTCCACATAATCTTCAATTAGTGATCTCTGTAAGAGGATGTTTTTCAAAAGGGTAATAGAGAAGTAATGAGATCAGAAGGAGGTCAACCCGGCCTTCTCCGTTTGGCAGCTTGATTAATTTATTTCTCCTTCTTGGAGATTGCTGCAAGGGGCTTTTGTCACCCTGTGTTTTTCATGGGACTGTAACCTGAGTGACTGTTGATATATTAGCCTTTCAGGCAAAGAAGCAAGTCCGTTGCCCTGGAATAGAAGGTTCCGGAGTTAGAAGTTTGTTTGATTTTGTGCCTTAACTCAAACATTTATTGGTAGCTCTGGATGATGAGGAGGATAAAAACAATTAATTAATCATATTAAGCACGCTGCACTGCTTGCTTCCCATGGGCCCTGTGGCTGGAGCTTGGCACACACGATGTCATCTCGGTTTCTGAGCCCCCGTGAGGCGCTGGGCCCTTTTAACAGGCGAGGACACGACGGTGCAGAGAGATGCCCAGAGCGGCACGATTAGGAAGTGGGGAGGTGGCATTGCGGTTCCCACCTGCCTCTGAGTTTCGGGCCCCTCCAGAAGTCTGCAGCCCTGCTCGTACTGTGTTGGAATGCTGCCCTCTTGTTCTAGAGCCGGGAGGGGCACAGTTGCTGAGACCACACGGCTCCACCACGATGAGGAAACCTGAACGAATATGAGCAAAACACAGCCGATGGTGTCGTCTGTGTTTTCTGTGAAGTGCACATCTGCTCAGTTGTGGAAACTTACTTATTTTCCTTTTTTAAAGATTTTATTCATCTATCTATTGGAGCGAGGGAGAAAGCACGCGCGCAGGAGCATGAGCAGGAGCGCAGGTCGGGGCAGGGTCAGAGGAAGACGGAGAAGCAGACTCTCTGCTGAGTGGCAGCCCAGCGTGGGGCTCCATCCCAGGACCTCAGGAACATGACCTGAGCCGAAGTCAAAAGCAGATGCGTAACCTACTGAGCCCCCCAGGCGCCCCAGTTGTAGAAACGTAAATGGCAAGGTTGTACACAGGGTGCCAGCTGGCATAGTCCCTTTCCTTGTTCTCCTCTGCCGCTCCATCACAGCGTTTTGTGAAAACGCTATGTTGCAGTCATCTGCTTGGAGTCCTAGGCAGTTGAATGTTCTAATCACGTAGGGGAAGCTTGGCTTAGGGAAGGAATATGAATATTAAAATCGTAGCCTCACTGCCGCTTGCTGTGTATCTTTGGACAAGTTCCTTAACCCCTCTGACCTCATTTGTTTTGTTTTATTTTCCTTGTAACCTGGAAATCTCTGGCAGGGTTGTTGTATTACTGAAAAAGAACATAACACCCAGTGTCTGGCACACAGCACACGTTTCATTTATGATTTATGTTTTGTTTTATCATTAATACCAATGGATTTTTGTATTCTTGCTTGCTGCTGACATGGGCTTAACTCTTTCATTTAGACATTTAAAGGTACAGTTTACTTAAAGGGCAGATACAACGTTCATTACCAAAGCATCCTTATTACATTTTTTAAAAAATGTCTTTCTCCAGTAAAGGCAGTTTCCGAAGCTTTTAGGTTATATTCTATTTGAATATTGAGTGTAACTTTCCCACTATGAGGAGGAAAATACATCTAAAAATCCTACTTTTCCAATCAAATTTCTCTTGGTGCGTTTTCTTATGGCCCCCGGGGGCTCATTATCATCAACACCATTAATTAATAATCATCCTTGGCATCCAGGATCCTTGGCACAGTGCTGGGCACTGCCCCCCCTCCCCCAGAGCCTCCACTCGGGTCGCAAATCCTGACCTCTTAACATTGGAGCCCCTCAGTGAACCCATGTTGAAGAATCTCTGAAAACCCATCCAAACCTGGAGTTCATTTAAGCAGTAGCAATGGGACTAAATTATAGTCTAGGTCTGTCTTATGAAAGATGATAAATGAATATGTCACATTGGGAAAGAAATCACTCTGTCATCATATGACAGGCTGGCTTGATTTGTTTGTGCTGGTGTCCCTAAAAGTCCAGATGGGGGTGCCAAGTATGTAGGCTTTCAAGGCCTGCTCACTTCCCGTCTCGTTCTGCACCTCCCCAGTGATGGGTCTGGGTCATCTTCCTTGGGCTTTCTGATCACTGGCTACCCAGGGTCGATGGAGAGGACATGATTCACAGGGCAGGACAAGAGGTTCAGCGACAGTGAGACTCAGGCACACTTGCAGAGCGTGGAGCACTCAGCAAGCACGAATCCTGGCCCATCTCTTTCCATCAGTCAGAGTATCACTGCGCCCTCCCCCAGGCTCCCAGCGGGAGCCCTGTCTTTGCACATGACGTGGAGCTGCCACAGACTTGGGTTTTCTTTACTGAAAGAGTGATCTCTGGTCCATCCAGTGGAGATGCTTTTTTCTGCAAGCAAGTAGCTAATGTCTTTTTTCAGGTCCTTGACTCTGCCTACGTTATTTAATCTAAAGTGATTATTTGCAAAGTTTCTTGAGCTTCATTCAGCAAAGCTCTTATCAGCTTTA
>LNAC01000116.1:128751-139511 GCA_002007465.1 Ailurus styani
CAGCTTTAAAAGAGCAAGAGGTTAGGAGTCAGCCAGTCTGCATGCGTCCTGATTTCAGTCGGTCCTCACCCCCTTATCTGCGATTCAAAAATCCAAAACCTTTAAAAACAAGCAAACAAGAAGTTGTTCCTTAAGTTGGTGGAAGACTCAAGTGGCAGCAAAACTTGGGTGGCTACCTGTTTGGAATCTTCTTTTGTCCCAGATAGCTGTCTTACGTGACTATTGACGCATTAGCTGCAGAAATACTAGTGCGTTTGGTGTCTGGGTGTGGGTCTAGGCTCCGCTGGGGTGTTTCACGGTACGTGGTCGTCGAGCTCTTTTAGGCTGCGTTGTTGTCGTTGTCGTTGTTGTTGTCGTCGTTGTTGTTGTCGTTGTTGTTGTTGTTGTTCTTCTTCTTCTTCTCCTTNCTCCGCTGGGGTGTTTCACGGTACGTGGTCGTCGAGCTCTTTTAGGCTGCGTTGTTGTCGTTGTCGTTGTCGTTGTCGTTGTCGTTGTTGTTGTTGTTGTTGTTGTTCTTCTTCTTCTTCTCNNNCTTCCTCCTCCTCCTCCTCCTGCTCCTCCTCCTCCTTCTTCAAGATTTTATTTATTTATTTGACAGAGAGAGACACAGCAAAAGAGGGAACACAAGCAGGGGGAGTGGGAGAGGGAGAAGCAGACTCCCTGCTGAGCAGGGAACCCGATTCGGGCCTCGATCCCAGGACCCTGGGATCATGACCTGAGCCAAAGGCAGACGCTTAACGATTGAGCCACCCAGGTGCCCTAGGCTAAGTTCTTAAGAGGGAAATTCACAATCCTTCACCACACGGGTTTGGGATGGAGAAATACAGATCTCTATCTGTGTGGCCTTGAGCAGTTGTTTAATTTTCCCTTTTCTACAAATTGGTGGCAAATGAGATGATGGTGATGATAACAGAAATAGTCCTATCTGAGCATTTAAAGGGTTAGGCCTTCCCTCAAACAACAGATATTTACTGGAGGCCTGCTGCGCTAAGTGCAAAAGGGAAGACGATACAGAAAGAAGATGGGGTGAGGAAGTTAGGGGAGTTCGGCGCCAGGGCTCTGGAGCTCCTAGTAAGAGCAAGCAGGCGGCGCTGCTAGTGCTAGTGCCGGCCGACCGGTCCGGGCCTCCTGTCGGGAAACGCTCCCGAAGGCACGCGAGACCATTTCCACGCTCCAAGCACCGCCGCTTCCTCCTTGTCTCCGGGCAGCTGACCGTCCCCAATGTATTTTTAATCATCATAAGAAATAGTTAAGGTGAAATTGCAACCTCGGGGCATCGGTGGGCTGAGCATTTGGTTCTGGTTTCCTGGAGACGGTGGAATGTGCTTCTCTGGCTACTGGAGTCCAGCCAGTTCTCTCCTGCGGGTGTTTGGAGAATGGCTCTCTGAAAGAAATAGGACGTGATAAAAGGATGAAAAAAAGTGTTGTTTCTTAGAACAGCCTCCCACCTTGCGGGTTCTGGAAAGAGTGACGGTTCAGCATCTGCCAGCCCTCTCCCCAGAAGGCCATAATAGCAGCAAAGATAGTTCTTGGGGCCTGGTGGCAAGCGTGACCTATCTTTGCAGTTCTCAGGGGAGTGTGTGACAATGGCACACAAGGCCCAGGCGCGCTTTCCTCGGATGAATTCTGTGGCATTTGGCAATGTCCTCAAGTGTAGTCTCTGTCAAGCAGAAGCTTTCCTGAATTCATTCACAGGAAGAGGACATAGTCACGGGGAAGAGCCCTCTACTGTTTCCTGCACATGCAGCTCAGACAGAAAAAGTGAAGCATCTTTTTCCCCCCGGTGACAGTCTGTGTAGATTTTTATCCCTGAAGCCTAAATGGCATCTGAAAACATTCCTTACAAATTGAAGCTGCCACTTAATAACAAATGTTTTATTTACAAATGGCTGTTTTAACTTAATAAAACCCAAGAAGTATATGAATGCACTTAATACCACTGACCTGTACACTTAAAATGGTTAAAATGGTGAATCGTGTTATGCATATTTTACCACAAATTGAAAAAAGCAAAACAGTAACTGATTCTACACAAAACAAAGCATTATATAAAATACCCCAGATTAGGAGCGCCTGGGTGGCTCAGTCGGTTAAGCATCCAACTTTTGATCAAGTCATGATTATGTCAGGGTTGTGAGATTGAGCCCAGCATTGGGCTTTCTCTCTCTCTCTCTCTCTCTCTCTCTCTCTCTCTCTCTTTCTCTCTCTCAAATAAATACATAGATAAAATCTTTTAAAACAGTATCCTAGAGTCATATGTCTTGAAGGAAAATTTCACTGTTGGTAAGATGTTCCGTCCAGTTACCAGGTGTGAAGCAGACTTGGAGCAGCCTTTGTATGCACTACCTATGGGTGCTTTTTCCTGAATGTGTCAGTAGCATTTAAAGATTCTCCTTCCTCCTTTCATTTACCTTCAAAGAGGAATTTAATTTACTACTTCATGTATACTCCTTAAACTTCCTCCTAGAAACAGAAGAAAATAAAATGAGGTTTTTGTAAGCCCGGATGATATGCATGTTATTCTTATTTTCAATATAGGTAAAGTAATCTCTCCACTTTATTTTTAAACACTACCTCATAATATAAATAATCTAGTCTTTTCTTGTGCAGCCTGTTTATTCAGACAGGTGGAAGTTGACGCTAAAGATTGGCGTTAAATTGAGGAAACCATTCATGTAGTAAATAAGGTAATTTGTTTCTGCCCCCCAAAAGATTAAAATATAGATTTTTTTTCAGACTCTGTATTATTGTTAACACCTAGAGTCCCTGAATATATTTGATTTGGGTTTGTATCCAAAATTTGGAAGTGCTTTTTACTGCAAGTAAAATATTTTTCAGTTACAGAATCATCATGAAAAATGTTTTCTTATTTATATTTGAGTTTATTGGCATTTGTTATTAAATAAAATGTTTAGCTGGAAGTCTCCTATCAGTTCCCCAAACTATAGCTAAGGGTAAAGGTAATATCGGTGTAATTTTTTATTTGTGGGCTTTTTGCAGACTTATAAGCCCTCTCCTTCCAAATAAAATAGTTGGATAACCAGGTAATAAAGCACTTATATACTAATCTACAAAATCTCATGACAATGTCCTTTTTTCTAGTTTACACGTAGGTGAGATTCCTTGGAGATGGTCTTCATCACGTAGCCAGTTGCTGCTCATTCTTTTTGACTTACGTGTACAAAAACAGATATGAATGAGCTGGACACATGCAGACACATGTCTTCGTAACTGCCCAGTGTAAAATGGAAATGATAGGGTATCCCTGCTTATCGTACCAGATTCATGAGCATTGGGCATAGAATGGCTGAATATATGATGTGGGCCTATGGAAATGGCATGAAGTTTTGTGATTCTGATATACTCATCCGTAAATGCCCCTTATTCCATGGACTTGAGTTGTCTTTATTACTGGTATTCTCTAAACTGCCTGCTGTGTGCTAGCCCGTCCTTACATTGCTTTATCCTTCCAACCACCTTTGAGACATCTACTATAATCATCTCCTTTTTACAGACAGCAGAAACTAAGACCCCCCCCCTTTTTTTTTCAAATAAAAAAAATTTGAGAGAGCATGTGAGCATGAGCAGGGGGAGGGGCAGGGGCTTAGGGAGAGGGACAAGCAGACGCCCCACTAATCAGGGAGCCCGACGCAGGGCTCAATCCAGGAACCCCAAGAACATGACCTGAGGTGATGGTAGACGTCTAACCAACTGAGCCACCCCGGCGCCCCTCACAGAGGCTAAGACTTAAGAGAGGTTACATAATTTACTGAGAGAGAGACATTAAGCTAGAACATGCAGTAGGTGTTCTGTTTTCCAAAGCTGTGCCTTCTGCACTGTGTTAGAGTGGAAGGAGACGGTTTGGAATGTCGTCAGCATTGTGAGGGAATTGGACTTGTCTCTATCTGTCTAGGCTCAGCTCAAAATCCTCTCCCCTGAGAAGCCTTGCTTGAGTCCCCCAGGCCAACTGAGGTTTGGGTCTCCTGGATCCGTACCTTGCCTCGTGCCTGCCTCTACCCTGACTTGTATCTTTCCCCCACCATGAACTTTGTTTGCCACCTCTTTTTCCAGAGAGCCTGGGCACTTCATTACCAAGATAGACTTACAGGCTCCCATGTGGACATAGTGTTTTAGAATGTCTGTTTGTGCATTTCTAAAATCCTCCCTGGTTAATTCTTTGGAGAGTTAAAGTTGAAGAAACATCCCAGTAGACCGCAAGTTCCTTAAAGCCAAGGGCAGGTGTTTTCTTCTCTGCCATCTGGGGCAGAGTGGCCTGTGTGGCGTGGGGCCTTGATGAGGTAGTGAGCTAACCAGCTGAAAGACGGGTATTAGAGCAACTCTGAGAGTTCATCAGATCTGGGTCCACTCTGTTCACTCAAGGAGAAGCACATCCATTCGTCTATCTCAAGTATTTACGCAGTTCAATTAAATGGGCTGATAAACTAATTTTTTTGGTGGCTAATGAGCTGTTGCTTTTCCTCTATGTCATTATGATTGGATGTGATCATTCCACAGTTGCCCAAATTATCCCCTTCATTATGGTTTTAATAATCATGGCGATCATTGTGATTGATGAGCCTCACTGGCGTTAATTCGTGAAGCGCTGCATTTGCTCTATGCATTCAGAACTTGGCGGACATTATTCTCATGGGTTATGTAGGGAATGGTATTATCCCCATTTTACAGACAGAGAGACTGAGGCTCAGAAATGTAAAAGTCTGGATGCAAACCCAGATGTGTCTCCATTACCCATTCTTTTAACCATATCCTCAGAAACCTCGTTGTTTTGCTTGTAACCTTTGTGTAAAAGTACAAAAAAATCATTTCAATTATGATTTTCCACTTGGACATTCTGAGCAGCTTAGAAAAAAATACCATATTTTGTATAGGTGTTATATCTTCAAAATTTTCATTTTCATGTTAAAAAGAAATAACGACCTTATTACTAAGCATTACAATCCTGCAGTTTAGTGACCATAATCTCCTCTTATCTGACACTTAATTTGATTGCTAAAAATATACTTGATAGAATTTAAGATATATTATTTTTACTTTTTCCATCAAACTGAAATAATGAATTCAGTACATCATCTTTATAGAATTCTTCTGATAAAAATATATGAATACATACACAAACATATATGCATCTTAAGTGACACTAATGGAAATGTAGGAATACTCCATCTCAGTTCTCCAGAATAAATATTTCATGAGCAGGAAGCATATATGTATGTTTGTGTGTGTGTGTGTGTGTGTGTGTGTGTGTGTGTATGTATAGATACCAGATATATATACATGCATCCAAGTTTCAAATGTTTACTCTCTTTTGCAAATGTGACCTAAACTTCTGGTTTAAGTTATTTGGAGTTTGGTTTTATTTGAGATATATTTGAATTTTAAATGGCTAATACACTTAAGAAATTAGTTACTGTACTGTTGAAAGAAAAACACAGCACTAGCAGGAAGGTATTATCTCCTCCCCCTCTTTTTCTTTTAGAAGCCTCCCGTGATCCACTGGTGGTAAATATTTCATGTACTTTGCATATCAGCCCAGAGTTCCCTTTGTGAAGTCAGGTAAATGGAATGTAAATCCCCACGTACTCTAGACAGTAAAACGGCATTATTTGATGTTACATCACATAAACATGCAGATTTGATTCCCCCTTTACTCACGCTGTAAAAACAAAGTTTTTAAAGTGGTTAGCCATACCTGGAAATGTAAATGCACTCGCCTAATGTAATGCCAAAGAAAAATTAAGACAAATGATACCACATCGCTGCCACAAACTGCAGCTCGTACAAAATTCACTTTAGTTATTATGCTGTGAATACGGGCTCTCACCCTCCTCTGTGAATGCACAATTTATGTTGAATGCAACATGAATCATTTTAATAGACTGAGCAAAAAGTCCCCAAAGTCGATTTTCAAATTATGAACCTTGGAACAGAATATAACAACAGCGAACAACAAATAGTTCAGACTTTACTCTGAGCTATGGGTGAACCATTAAACATACAGCAAGCACTTTTGGTTAGGTGTCACACAATTCATAGCTTAATGGCAAGAAAATATCAGAAATGGGGGATTCTTTTATGCTGTTTTTCTCACCATCATTCTGTTCAATTATTTTCACATTTGTGTAATCAAGATATTCCCAAACAGAGCATAGAGTTCTATATTGTTTGGAACTAATTATATGTATTATAAATCCAAGAATTAATTTAAATGACCCAGTTTCCACAGAGAAAAAGCCACATTGTTTTTAAATAGCTAACTAAACAAAATGCTTACCCATATGGGAGAGATTTCCAAAGAACCAAAACCACCCACCAGGAAAATGGAAAATCCCTCCAAAAAAAAAAAATCATAATCATATCAAACAAGACAGAGAAATACACTGAGGAGAGGACAACTTTTTAAAAATTAATTAATTTATTTATTTATTGTAAGGAAGGGAAACAGAAGTTGAAGTTGAGGTGGGCACTTATTGTAACATACCTGGAGATGGAAGCTAGACATTCTCCACGGAGTCCTTAGACCCATGACGTCAGCATTACCTGGTAGTTTGTTAGACGTTGAAATTTTCAGGCCTCGTCCCAGACCTGCTGAATCAGAATCTGGGATTTGGTGGAGGCCAGGGAGAGGGACGAAATGGCGGTGAAGCCCTGTGACCTGAGTTGTAACAAGCCCTCCAGGGGATTCTGATATATGCTCATGTTTGAGAACCTGCAGTTCACATTCTGTAGGACTGAGATGAGGCCCAATAATTTACATTTCTAGAAGGAACCCATGTGCTGGTGATGCTGTTTGTCCTGGCCAATGAAATGCATAGCTTGCAGTTGCCAGGCAGATAACACAGTGATCAAAGGAAACTTGTGGAAGACAATAGGGAGTGGTGAGGACCTGTGTTAAACTAGGGGACACAATCTGACCTGCTTTTTGAGAGGTAAGGGCCACTCAGCACCAACCACTTGTTTGCATCAAGGAATGATTCTGATTTTTTTTTTTTTTTTAACTAGAGACTTAAAAAGTCTGGCTCTTTTCAATATTTCTTGATGCTAAATTAATGACAACTAATTCTTTAAAACAAAACCAAAACCACCTTGCAATTCAAAGAAAACATGTTTGTGGTAGGCGGCCAATTGGTAATCTGTGTAAGACTATCTTTTATCAAGTCTTCCAAGTATGTTAATAAGGTTGGGGGCGTATAGAAATCCTGGAGAGATGACGTTGAAGGATTTTTTTTTTTTTAGTACAACTTTAGATTTAGAACATAATCAAGCAGGTAGTACATTGAGTTCCATATACTCACCTGACACCCCCCACACACTATTTCCCCTATTATTAACATCTCACATTAGTGTGTCACATTTGTTACAACTTACAAAACAATATTGGAACAGAATTAACTCTAGTCCACAGTTTACATTAAGGTCCACTGTTAGCGTGGTACATTCCATGGGCTTGGACCAATGCATGATGACATGTATCCTGCACTCCAGTGTCATACAGCATAGTTTTACTGCCTTCAAAGTCTCCCTGAAACTGTTTTTTAACGCTCCATCTATTCATTTTGGGGTGCCTGGGTGACTCTTTCAATTAAGCATCTGACTCTTGGTTTTGGCTCAGGTCTTGATCTCAGGGTCGTGAGATTGAGGCCCATATTGGGCTCCAGGCTCAGCCAGGAGTCTGCTTGAGATTCTGTTCCTCTCCCTCTTCCCCTCCCCCCTGCTCACTGGTTCTCTTTCTCCCCCCTCCCTCTCTCACTTAAATAAATAAACAAATCTTAAAAAAACTAACCCGCATCTATTCATGTCACCATTTCCCCTAGTGATGTCCTTTTGAGAATTGAGACTGTAGGCTGGAGGGTCTCAATGCTCAGAACAAGGCATCCACATCCTTCAAGGTCTCTCGAGCAAATGTAATTGAATCCTGAAGCTAGAGTTTCTTGGCTACTGTCTTTCCCCTTCCTTCATTTCATAGGGAACGAGCTGAGGCCCACATCACCAGTCTCATGTCCTTAAGGTGGAATTGGTATAGAAGTGCCCCCCTCTGTACATGGAGCACCCTCTCTCTCTCTGCCCTCCCACTTCTTGCTGGGGTCTCCCTTGGAGAAAGATCTTGGGAGATGCTAGCTACATCAGGTCACCCAGCAACCAAGTTGTTAATGGTGGCAGTATTTTTTGTTTTGTTTTTTTCATTTTAAATATATATATAAAATTATTTTTATCCAAAATGACAGAGATCAAAGCTTTCTAGAAAGGAGGGATGGCTAATAATTTAGGTCCTGTGTTTTGAATTCAGAATGTGCTCATTATTATTGAATTCTCCTATGTAAAAAAAAAAAAGTGAAATAATTTACTNGTAATCTCTCTCTCTGTGTCAAATAAATAAATAAAATCTTTAAAAAAAAAAAAAAATAGAAAGGAGGGATGGCTAATAATTTAGGTCCTGTGTTTTGAATTCAGAATATGCTCATTATTATTGAATTCTCCTATGTAAAAAAAAAAGTGAAATAATTTGTGAATTAAAAAGAAAAGCAGCATACAAATTTATAATCTCATAGAAAAACCCAATTTTTATTGCTTGCCTAACACTGCCTGGTGAGCAGATAGTGATATACACCAGTGCCCTTATGGATTTCTAGCTCCTCACAGTTTGGATCATTTGCTTCATCCATGGAGACAAAGTTGTTGTTTTCCCCAGTCATAAAAATAGTAAGCAGTTTTATCACTGCAAGATTGTGTTGTGTTTTTCTGCCCTGTGGGGGATAAAATGACTTTATTTTAAATTGTTTTATTATTGTTACCTTAAAGGAGTTAAGAACACATAAGGGATTCCTATAGAATATTCTTAGACTTTCTGTAGTTTCTACAAATGACCAGAGAATCTTCCATTGAAGATAATTTTTTTTTTAAATGCCCCTTTCCCCTAGAAAGTATTTTGTTTGAGTTGGACATAGGCCAATGATGCCCTCATCATCTATCATGAATCCATTCTAGAAGACAGAGTTAGGAGTTCTGGTCGGGTTCTGTCATAATGCAAGCATAACGTTTGATTGTCTGTGACGTTAAAGTTTCCCACTTCTGTCTTTCTTCCCTCATCCCTTCTCTTTTTGTCTTTTCGTCTTTCATTTTTCTCCCATTTTGCTCTGTTATTTGTTCTTTCTGCTCCCTTCATTGTTTGCTTTTTCTTCCTCTGTTTGTAAAAATTATACATGCACATGACTTAAAGTCAATCAGGTAAATTCTGTTAGGCTTTTATATAATAAATTGAAGCATTCCTTAACACCAGCTCTGTCTCTTCATCTCTTGCTTGTTCTTTCGTGGATTCATCTGGTGTTTCTGTGTGTAGTTTTCACCACACTCACATGCCTACTTCTTGATTTTCTAGTTTTACATGCTGCCTTGGAGCTTCCCACTAACAAAAAAGAAAATTTGGCTTTCCTTCATACACCTCTTGAGTCAAGGTGCATCTTTTGCCTTCTGCAACCTTTCACTAGAGTTCTAGCATGATTTTTTAAAGCAGGCAATTTAGTGTTTATGCTGTTGTGAACACACAAGTTCACAGGCTCCAAATAACATCCCAGATTACTTTTTTCTTTCCTATCCAATGTTTTCCCTAGAGTTAATTCTTACATTTCATTTGCTTCATTTCTTATTTGTCTGTCAGCAGTTCAACCTCAGATTCTCGATCTGATTGCATATTTCTCTTTTCAAGAGATTCAGAACATAGCAAATATTCCATTGTTGTCATGTTGAAAAAAAAAATCTAGAGTCTTCTGACCAACAATCTGGGCTTCCAGTGGTTCTAGTTAGAGCTACCTTTACATTCTAGAGCCTGGAAAATTCAGTCAACTTTGTCCTGAGCTTGAGTTCCTGTTTCAGGTCTTCTCCTGTTTGGTTTGCTTATTGTTTTGTAGGAGCACTTCCTCTAGTAGCTTTCTGAAAAATTTGGAACCTTTTGTGCTCCAGAAGATTTTAATTGCTGCCTTCATTTTATTTAATGTTTAGCTAGGTATTGAATCATAGATTTGGAATCAATTTTTCTTCAAGGTTTTAAGTCATTACTCTAATGGTTTGTAGATTTTAGTGTTGCTCTTGGAAGATATGAAGCAACGTGATCTTCAGTCTTTTTTTATTTCTCTCTGTTTTCCTTTTGAAAGTACAAAGGGAGGCATATCTTCCACCCTTTGCTCTTCTCCAAATAGGAGATAAAAGCCCTGAAAAAGATGGTTTCTCTGTTCTTACTCTTCTTCAGTTTTACATAATATGCTGTGATATGAGTCTGTTTTTGTCCTGTCTACTGGGCACTCAGCGGGACCTTTTACTCTTGAAACATGTCCTTTAGTTGTATGAAATTTTCTTTAAATATTTCATTGGTAATTTCTCCCCACTGTACCTCTTTCCTTCCTTCCTTCCTTTCTCTTCCTTCCATCCTTTCTTCTTTCTTTCTTTCTTTCTTTCTTTCTTTCTTTCTTTCTTTCTCTTTTTTTCTCTTTCTTTCTTTCTCTTTCTCTCTCTCTCTTTTCTTTCTTCACACATGAAAATGTGAGGAGAGGAGCAGAGGGAAAGGGAGAGAAAGAATCTTAAGCAGGCTTCATGCCCAGCCTGTTGAGGGGCTGCTTCTCATGACCCTGAGATCAAGACCTGAGCTGGTAACTTACAGACTGAGCGACCCAGGCACTCCTTGATGTTTTGTTTTGTTTTCTTTTGTTTCCCTTCCCTTCCCTTCCCTTCCCTTCCCTTCCCTTCCCTTC
>LNAC01000116.1:147790-199140 GCA_002007465.1 Ailurus styani
CACCTCCTCCCACCTCCTCCCACCTCCTCCCACCTCCTCTCACCTCCTCCCACCTCTTCCCACCTCTTCCCACCTCCTCTCACCTCCTCCCACCTCTTCCCTACTGACAAGCTGCCCAGGGTTGTGCATCTCTGTATCCTTCCCAGCGCCAAGCTAAGTAGACACTGGGTAAATACTCATCTAATGAATAAATGAACTTGTATTCTCCAGATTGCCAAAAATGTGCTTCACTTTTATCTTCCTTGGAAATTAATTGCACTGCTATCTTATTAAAGGTCCACAAAAATAACTCATGCTGCAGTTCATGAGACTACTAAACACTTGGTCTGGCAATTTTTGATTATCATTTTGGAAATCTTTCTAACCTATGGTCTCTTTTCTTACCTCCTATTAAAGCTTTTCTGGGAGGAATTCAGTTTCCACCTTTCCTTAATGTTCCTTAAATGTTGTACATATCTTAAAAGCGGATTTCCCATAAAACAATATGGATATGGTCTCATTCCATTGAGCAGTGTGAAAGCTTACCCAAAAGGACAAGAATAAGACTCTTTAAAATCATGTCCAAGTTTTAAAGAAACATAAAACTTTCTATTTAAAAAATATACCTTTCTGCTCTCATCCCCTAACCTGCAAAAGCTCAAGTCTAGTTTCACTGAGACTTGGAAATTGTTCTTTTATTATGGCTCTGGAGTGGGGACAAGGCCGAAGCCCCTAAGGTCTAGAGACCCCTTGAAAATGTTTTTGCTTTGGTGCTGTAGCTGTGTTTCATCTTAGCAAGTCACAAGCTCAAGAGACCTCATGTACTATATCCATACTGAGGGGATACTAAGTAGAGAAGCCTGACTCTAAAAGGTTGCCCGCAGCTAGAGTAGCCCCTGTAATGTCACTTGTATCCAGGAAAGGATGGTGGCAACGAACTGTCCTAAGAGAAGATGCAGGTGGTGGGGTCGGAGGACAGGTTCTTGGCAATAGGAAGGACATAGGAGAAGGGTCATGGACATAAATTAACCCAGATATATGTTGATTTCTAGATTGGTGAATCTTGAAAGAGGGTCAGGGGTCTTTGACCCAAATCTAAGAGTAAAAGAAAGGTTTGTAATCTGGTGTGCGTGTGTGCATGTGTTGTGGGGTAATGGGTTAATGGGGCTAACTAATGAGTTAGTAGATAGCTAGCAGTTAGAGAAAGCATGAAAAGCAACAGAAGAGGAAAGAGGAAGGCTGGGTCTGGTTCATGGTGTGGGTTGAGGTGGGTGTATTGCTTTTCTAGGGCTGCCCTAACAAAGTCCCTCAGACTGAATGGCTTAAGCAACGGAAATTTATTGTCTCAGTTCTGAAAGGCAGAAGTCCAAGATCAAGCTGTCATCAGGTTTGGTTTCTTCTGAGACCTCTCCGCTTGGCTTGTAGACAGCCACCTCCCTGCTGTGGCCCCACATAATCTTCCTCCTTGTGCACATTCCTGATGTCTGTCTGTGTCCAAACTTCCTCTTCTTAAAAGGATGCCTGTCAGTTTGTAGTAGCGACCACCCTAATGGACTCATTTTAACTGAATCATCTCTTTAAAGGCCCAACCCCCAAGTATAGTCACATTGTGAGGTAGCAGTGATTAGGACTTCATATGATTTTGGAGGGACACAACTGAGCCTGTAACAGCTAGAGTTGAAGCTATGACAGATGCCGTTGCCTAAAATTTACATGGGGATATGATAGTTTTCAGGAGGCATCTATATTCCTATCTCACTCATTCCCCCTACCCCTGCCCCAACTAGATCATGGTCAGCTGATCAGGTGATCACACTGCATTAATTGTCCTGATATGGCCCCTGGGGCTCTGTAGGCTGCCTTCACTGTCTTGCCAGATCTTGCCCCCTCTTAGTCCTGGATGGCGTGAACCCTGGCAGCATGCACTTCTGATATTTCTTCACCCTTCACAGATTTTCCATCATCCAACCCAAATTTGCAGTTATTTCTAGTGACTGAAACTATGCTTGCTATGCAGGTGTAATGGATGAAATAGTAATACCTGGGGTAACAGATATGGTAGAGAAATAATTCCGGGAAGTACAGTGATTGGAATACAGTGAATCCCAACTTTGAGTCCTGTTGATTTTTTTTTCCCCTGGGCTCAGTTTCGTGCCCAGAAATAACCCCTATTATCATTTTGGTCTATGTCACAGAAGTAAGTTTTTTACTATTCTGTGTATTATGTAAATACCCATATAATACATATGCCTGCCTATGCACAATTTGAAGCTAAATAAGATTACACCATCTATTTTTATAGCCTGCTTTTTATTGAATTTAGTGATAAGTTGCAAACATTTTTCCATGCCAATAAATCTTTATTAGCATGTTCTTCAGTGGCTAGGCAATAGTCTTTCATATGAATATACCATAATATTCCCACTGCATAATCGCATCAGAGTCATAGCTATCACCTGATATATTTCCAGCAGCTATGAGGTTTGTCCCAAATGATTTGTTACTGAGAATTCTTGAAGCGCAGGCATTGGTGCAGTATTTTTCAGACTAGTTTATTGAGATATTACCTACATACTCTACACTTCACCCATTTAAAATGTGCAGTTTGGTAGCTATTAGTGTATCCAGAGTTGTACAACTATACCCATAGTCATTTTTAGAACAGTTTAATTATCCCCCAAAGAAACCCTATATCCCTCAACTGGTACCTCTCCCAGCTCCCTCTGTTCCCTCACTTCAGCCCTAGGCAACCCTCTCTGTAGATTTGCCTATTTTGGACTTTTTGTATAAATGGAATCGCATGGTATGTGGCTTTTTGTGTTCGGTTTCTTTCACGTAGCAGAATGTTTTCAGGGTTCATCTGTGTCGTAGCATTTTTTTTAATTGTCAAATATGATTCCATTGTTTGGACATACCACATTGCATCTATCCATTCAGTTTATGTACTTTTAGATTGTTCCCACGTTTTGGCCAGTATGAATAATGCTGCTACGTTTATTTTTGTGTGAATATATGCTTTTCTTTCTTTTCAGTATAAAACGTAGGAGTGCAGTTGCTGGACACATGCAACTCTGTGTTTGGCCATTTGAGAAACTGCCAGTCCATTTCCCACAGCCTCTGCACCGTTTTACATTCCTGCCAGCCAGGCAGGAGCGTTCCAGTGTCTCCACATCCTCACCAACACTTGTTAGTGTCTATCTCTTTGATTGTTGCCATTTTATTGGGTGTGAAGCGGTATCGCATTGTGGTTTTGATTTGGATTTCCCTGATGACTGATTACATGTAGCACCTTTTCATGTGATTTCTTGGATGAATGATTTAAAAAGATTTTTTTTTAAGTAGTCTGTAAGGTCACCCTTATAATATTGCCCCCATCATTACTGTTTACAGTGCCAGGAGATAAATGCCAGGTGCTTTCAGGGATGCTCCTGCTTCAGAATTGTTACCTGCAAAATTCTGTACAAGAAGATTTTGAGGGTTCTGATCACCCTTTAGTTTCTCAATTAGAATCTTTGTGATCGGAGTCCAGAAATACGTTGTGGTACACACTCTTGTTGGGGAACCATAGTTCAGAAACTTGGGTGTCCTTTGAGAATGTACCTGGGCTGGCATCCCTAAATGGACAGAATCACATGGTGGTTAGAGGCTGGTCTTGGCAGAGGCGTTGCCTCAGGTCCAGTCCCAACTCAGCCACTTAACTAGTGAGGTGCGCTTTCTTTAGTGTTCCTATGCCTGAGTGTTCTCTTCTATGAAAGGATGATAAAATGATGAATTCTAATTTAGTACATTAGTAGTATAGTAACACTGTTATTATTACTTGAAGTGTCATTATTTTTAATATATGTATTGCTGCTACCAGGAAAATATTGAGAATGTTCAAGAGAGAAACCCACAAAATCATAGGGTGGAGGATTCACATAAACACAAATGACTGTTTAAACTTTTAACATAGAAAATGGGGAGTGGGGGCTTGGATTTTATAGAACGTTGCTATTTGAAAAATGAGTTCTGCAATTGGATGAGTTTAGGCAAAGCTATGTAGAGCAGAGTTAAAGCCATCATTTTACTCGGCGTCTTCTTGGAACTTCTGATTTGCCAGAATACATGCTCACCTCTCTCAAGTGGGTATGTTATTTACAGGGTTTCAGAGCACTTCTTTCCCCCCCTCAAATCTGATGGGAAGACACCTGCAAACCTCTCCTGCCCAGTGTTCAGAAGTGTGTGGTTTAGAAATCACCGGGATGGAAGATGTGGTGTGATAGTGAACTCATTCTCTATAGTTTAAGAAGACACTACATACTCATTGAACAACGTATGAGTGAGAGAACTTGCTGATGTTTGAGATTTTGTCTGCTCTTTCCTGTTCTTCCCTCGTTCTCTGTGACTTGCATCTCTCTTGCACGTTATGAGCTGGGCCCATTTTGTTTTATAAACCAAAGTGTGGATGGAGGCCAGTGAGTCCCCAGGTTTTTTTCTTCTTTATTCTTCTTTCCAATTCTGAAGTCTGTCCAGGCCATTTGGAGCGACGTCTGTTGAATCTACTTCATTCCCTGCAGGGAAAGGGGATGTGGTCCTCAAGGGTCCTGGAGGCTGAGCCAGCAGCTGAGCTGTTGGTTGCCCCTTGCAAGTGTTCATGTTTTTAAATGGTGTGAAGGGAACCCTCAGGCCTTTGTGTACACCACTAAGTATCAGAGATGTGCTTCAGGCACTCTGGGCTTGCCCTTGATAGGGTCTGTGCCCCAAGGGGAGGGCTGAGGAGGAGCCATCCACAGCCCAACAAAGACAGCTCCCCCATTACGACATGGAGATCCTGAGGTCCAGCCCCCGTAGGCCTTTTCTTTAAAGCCTTTACATTTTTGTGCTACCAGAGTTTGGGAAAAGTGAGAATAATTCTGGGGAAACAAGTGCACGTCATCAAACTGATGTCGTTGTGGAAATGTAAGACACTACAGGATGCCTGGCTGCATCAGTTTAGCCAGAACTGTGACTGTAAAACCACGCCTGGCTGGGGAGGCGGTGGGGAATATGGTACAAGCTCCAAGGCAAGGTTGAGAGGCTTGTCTGTTTCAAGAGTGTTTGAAGAAGTAAGAATGTTTCAAGAAGCATCCTGCTTCTGCTTCTACTCAAAATATTTCACGGATTTTGATGGCATCGGTCCTGACTCATCAGACCAGATGAGGGCTCTAAATTGTGCCTACCTGGTGACTGTTAGCCCCACTTATCTGTGCCTGACTTTGTTTGTTTTTAATCTCCTAAAACTTAGACCAGTGTCCAAAACTCAAATGCCTGATAGATCAGCTCATCATCAGCCACAGCGTTGGAGTCAGGGAGACAGCAGAGAGACGTGGGGATTGTGGTGGACCAGAGAGGTTATCTCAAGGACAGTGGCGACTCAGCCCACCTGATGGTCAGAACGTGAGCCTGTGGGCTGCGTATTGCTTTGTCTGTCTTCATTTTTTAAGAGCCAGAAGTTTGGATTGGCAATGTGAAACCTCCCATTAAAAAAGTATAGCTGTATTCCTTTCTTATTTCTGCTGTACCAAATTTTCACAGTGGCTTAAAGCAACACAGAGTTATTATCTTACAGGCCTAGAGGTGAGAAGTCAGAGTGGATGTCAGTGGGCTAAAACCAATATGGCAGTGGATCTGCATTGCTTTCTGGAGACTCAAGGGTAGAATCCATGTCTTTGCCTTTTCTGCCTTGTAAAGACTGCCCGTATTCCTTGGCTCCTGGCCACTTGCTGTGTCTTCAAGGTCAGCAGTGGCTGGTCAGTTCATTCTCAAACTGCCATCTCATTAGTTCTCTCTCTTTTGCCTCCTTTTTCTAAGGATCCCTGTGATTACCTTGAACCGCCCCCCCTCCACACCTTGCCCCCATAATCTAGGGAAATCTTGCTATGTAAAGTTGGCTAATCAGCAAATTTAATTCCATCTGCAGCCTTAGTTATTTTATCATGTAACCTGAAATATTCATAGGTTCCAGGGATTAGGACATGGGGCATCCTTGGTTGGAGGCATTATCCTGCCTACCACAGTACCTATGACGTCTATGCCCCTTAAAGAATGCCTGAGTCTTAAATTTCTCTTGCATCCTACTAGTGTTTAGCAGAATAGATGAATCTGTTTGGCTTGGTTGGTAGTTGAGGGTCCACCCTAGAAAGGAATTGGACAGGTGTATACAAAAGAGAACAATTATAACAGTAGCTTTTAGTTTATTTTATTCTTTAAAGAATATTTTTTCTTTTACTTCCTTTACTTAATTGAAAAGCAGTCCTTAAAAAAAAAGAAAAGCAGTCTTAGAAATTAAGTCGAATGGGTAATTTATTTCTGTTTCTTTTGTAAACTAAACCATCTAAGACTTTTGTGTGAGGGTTAAGTAAACTAAGGCCTGTTTTCCCTTCTTTATGTCTGTGATCAACCTTTCCAGCCATCCAGCCTGCCAGCCCATGAGCTAATTGTTCCTTTTGCCATCCTTCTGTCGTATCATCAATCTAGCAAACTTCATAGCCCCTTTGCAAAGAGGATTTGAGATGGCTTATGTAGGATCCATGTATAAAATCAGAAGAGACAAAGAACCCAAAAAATGAGGTAAATCAAGGGGTAAAGCACCATCCAAATATCTTGGCCCAAAGATATTGTTCCTTCCTGAGTAGATCCTTCATGTGGGCTAAAGCGTCCCTGAGAGCCTCCTAGGGTCCAAGGGAAGAGGGAGACGCAGTCCACTGAACCCATCACCGAGGGTAAATTGCCCAGCAGCCGTGATACTAGCTGTTCAGTCAGTAGTCACCTTTCTGTCCTTCCTCCTCCTGCTGGAGCCTGTCAGGGCAGGAATAGCAGCGGCCCAGTGCCTTTCTGAAAGAGTCTGAGCTTTATTCATTGTGGAGCTAAAATAAAAGGGCGGGGGGGGGTTAGTATTTACCAATGTGCAAAGACATAGGCATATAAAATTTAATCTTTTTATTTTGGGGGGATATTATTAAGAATAAGAAACACAACGCTCTCATGAATTACAGTCTGCTGCTCATGTTTGAGAAGAACGTAAAGACTTATTAAAAGAAGCAGTGCAGTTTGCCTTTGCTCAGAGCCACCTCACCTGCAGGCCGGTTCCGCAAGGTCAGCAGTTAGCGGGAAGCTGCACGGCCTCGGCTTCGATGGCTTTCACTTTACCCGTGCCCTTGATGTGGTGCCAACTTGTCAGGATTCTCGTAACATTCCTTGGTGATGGCTTCTTCTGTTCTCTTTATTTCCTTAAGTGAACATCTGTCTAATTGTTCACCTCCATTGCTTTAGTGCTTTCCTCATGCTTTCTCCCTTTCCAGACAATAAACTTTATTTTCTTCATAAGAATTCAGTCTACGCAAGGGTATTAGGCAGCTTGTTTGCACCTTTTAATTTCTGGATGTTTTCCAGGAAGGCTCTTTGCAGTGGTTCCAACGGGTTCATCTGTGAATCACGGAAGACAATGCAGCATTGTGTTTGGGTTTTTATCAGTTACCTTCTGTTTGTAAACATCTGTTTGCAAACGTAGCTGGTGCCCAGCCCACCCCCACCAGAAATAAAGGGTCTCATCTCTTTTTGCTTGGCATGGGATACGACAGAATGTCGGCTGATTTTTTTGTTTTTTTTTCTTTTTTGGTCAGGTGCATAGGTATGCAACTCTTTAACTGAAACCCATGGACTTGGCACATATTGCCAAATGACTTTCGAGAGGGAATCAGGCACTTCATTTCATTAATGGCTGTGAAGCCTGGTTAATCTGCTTGTTGCAGTTTCATTCTGACGCTGATTTTGATGATGTATTGAAAAACCGTATAAACCAACAATCACAACTGGAAAACATTTGAAGAGACCATTATTTTTCATATGCCTAAAAATATTCAGCAAGCCACTGTTTTTGCTTTTTATTGCATTTTATTCTTAATCTTTCTGAATTATTTATTGTTGACATCTTTACCGATAAATATTTGGATTTTGTTTTTTGACTCACTGTAAGAATATTCTTATTTAAATTATGCAAACTATTGAAATGTTTTTATAATTAGTGATGTGTTCCCTTCTAGTTCTGTTTCTTTTACGTTTTTCATTTTTCATGCTTCTGTGCTTTACTCTATGGCCTGTCTTAAAGGAAAAAAAAACTTTTGGTTATGGAAATTTCAAATATACTCACAAGTAAAGAAGATAATATAATAATGAGCTCCCATATGCCAATCATCCTGCTTCAGCAATTACGCAACTGGTTTTCCTTGTTCAGTCATTGTTCCTGCATGTGTGCTTATGTTTGTAAGCATGTGTGTACACATGTGTTATGTACACAAACACACATAGACGTATACATATTTTTCTAGTGTATATTGCTTTGTTTTATGTGTTCAAATGACAGTTTTCTTTAAAATAAGAGTAAAACCCATCTAAGTAGTGAAAATTAAAAACTCCGTTATGTAAGGCTTGGTTTTCTCCTAGATTTGCGGGTAAGTGGGAGACTCTCTGTTTCCCGTCGGGGCGGAAGGAAGCATTGTGCGTCTCTAGTTCATTGTAGGTTTCGTTACCCTGAACCTGGTGTCCAGCGCTCCAAATGCAGCAGAAACAGGGGCAGAGCAGTGGGGGAAAGAGGTGCTTTTTGAAAGATTGTCCTGTGGCCACATAAGTTTCCATGCGGGGTGTGCGACATGGGTTGGGCACTTAGCCCAGCCGGAAGTTAGGTGGCTAAGTTCTGTAGGAAGCCTGCCCATTTGTGGCCGTGTACTTCCTTGTCTCAACTCCATTCACATTTCCTGAAGCTTGATTATGGAGCTATGAGAGTGGGGTTTGAAGGTCAGGGGAGGCATACTGGTCTGGGGCTGCTGGCCACAGACCGCTTTCTGCCCTTTGATGCAGATATGGCCCTCGGTGGTCCCTGGTTTCAACCATGGCAAAAGTCCCTGATGTCTGACAGTGCTGCCTGTGGTAGGAAGCACTTGGGTTGGTAGATGGATCCTCTGGCTGGTGTTGTAATGATAACATGGATGCCAGGCACCTAGAATGCTCTGCCGGTTAAGCGTTTGCCTTCGACTCGGGTCCTGATCCCAGGCAGGGTCCGGGGATTGAGCCCCGCTGCTTCTCCCTCTGCCTGCCGTTCCACCTGCTTGTGCTTGCTCTCTCTCCCCGACTCTGTTTCAAATAAATAAAAATCTTAAAAAAAAAAAAATGATAACATGTGTGCCACCAGTAGAGAGACTATGCTAGATTCTGCTGAGAGCTGACTGAGGGGAGACCACGGCCATCCCACTTCCCAGCACACACATGCACAGGTGCACACAGAGGCACAAATGCACACATGCATGACTGTGGAAGGCCTACTTGAGCCATCTTGCCCCTCCCCTCGATGGCCACCTTTCTCCTCATTAGCGCTTCTATTTGGCTGAATAAGTCAGTCTTTGCAAGAGCATGTCTTGGTGCCTTCAACCTGCAAACCCTCTGAAACTCTGTCTTTGTGATGTTATCCTAACCTTGATTTGGGAGATAGGATTAGGCATCATCAGAAAAAACATGTGGCCTGGAACACATTTATGGACTATTCTATGCTAAAGCTTTTCCATGCATATTACCCTTCATACTCAACACAGCTGTGTGGGGTTGGTGATATTATAAATGATCGGTGTTATGATTATTATTATTGCCAGCTCTGATTACTGATTGCCTCCCCATCCAGGCACCGTGCTAGATGCTTTATACTCATTATCTAACTTAATGCTCCTAGCACTTCTGCTGGGTATATATAATTACCCCACTCTACTGGATTGCAGAAAGCTTGGTGAATTATCCAGCATCACGCAGCCACCCAAGGGCAGAACTCAGATCTGAACTTGGTCAGGTCTGACTCTCTGCCTGTGGTTTCTCTCCTGAGGTCATTGCTTTTCCTCTTTGTCCCTCGCACACCTGGGGATTTGTTTCCTTGAGGGTCTGAGTCATGCATTAGGGCTGGCCGCAGTATGCATGCATGCACCACACACAAGGTAACCTTCCCTTACCTCTCTGGATACTCTTAGAAAATAGCTCTTTATTAAAAAAAAAAAAAAAAGGTGCAAAGGAGAAAATTTTAAATGGTACAGAAATGTCTAAATGACTAGTCTATTTCCAGTATCCAATATCTGTTAAACATGTAGTCTTCTACCAAAAAGATAACCCATTGCATGTCCTTCCAGGAAAAAAAAAATGCCTACACGAGTAGTAAATTCATTCGTGTATATTTTATATTCACATATAATATATACCTATTTAATCAAATTGGTACTCTGCTAATACATTTTTTCCTGACTGAAAAATAATGTAGTTGTTTTTTATAAGTTTCACAATATTAGTTAGTTACACGTACATAAATGAGGAAGAAGTATTTCGGAGCCTCAGAAGCAATTATTATTAACTTTGTGTGTATCTTTTTGTCTTTTAAAAATTCAGATATGTTTATCTATTTTTCTTAAAATGGTAAGCACACTCTAATCTGATTTTTTTTTAATCTGACATATTTTGGCCATCTTTCCATATTGATAACTGTGCTCTGGCAGTGCAGTTCTAGTGACTCCACATTATACCTTCATCACTTATTAAATGAATCCCTTATTGCTGGGCACAGATGCTCTTTTCAATTTCTTGCAGCCCTGAGCAATGCTGCTGGTTTACCTGGGCTAGTGAAGCTTTTAAATGCAAATTGATCATTCTTCTTCGGAAAGGTTGTTCCCATTTATACTCCTTTTGCAGCAGTGTGTGAGGGTCTGTTTCCCCACATCTTCCACAGCGTGGGTATCATCTTATAATGATTTATATTACTCCCCGAATGAGCATTTATCTTCATTTCATTGATAATGGAGAGGGAGGGGCCGATTTGCCCCTCAATTGGTCCCAATATCCTTCTCAACTTCAAAGAACACAAAGTTGAACAAAAAGTTTTCACATTTACATACAGTCCTTTAAAGCTCTCTGGCTAATCTGTAACATAGGGTGTGCAAATTAAGTTTTTTTCCTGTGCTTAATCCTTATTAAAGCACCAATCATTGGGGCCCCAAAATTGCTATAACGAGAGTGCTTAGGAAACATAAGAGATCGATAGTTGGTACTTAGGAAATAAGCGAAGCAACTTTTTGCTTGTTTGTTTTAAATCCACCTCAGAGCTGAAAGACTTAAAATGACTAGATTGTGAATTTCTTGGTGTTTTATAGCTTATACATTGAAAGAGGATTTTAAAAATATATTTAACTTGCATTAAATGTATCAAAAACTAGAGAAGTTGCATATAAAAAATTTTTTAATAACTTGCGTTTTCATTGGTGGTGGTGTGGACCAACCTCTTAGTAGATATGTGAGAGGCCCTGATTTTTTTTTTTTTTTTTAAGTTCTTGTTTATTTGAGACACAGCCTGCATAGGACTAGTGGGTAGGAGCAGAGAGGGAGAGGGACAAGCAGACTTGCGCTGAGTGCAGGGCCCAACGTGGGACTTGATCTCACGACCCTGAGATCCTGACCAGAGCCAAAATCACGAGTCCGACACTTGAGTGCCTAAACCACGTAGGCTCCCCATGACCAACCCTGATTTTAAGAAGCTCAGAAGCTGGTGTGAGGAAGCCAAGGCTTCTTGCTCGGTTCTCTCATCCCTACTTCGCACAGGGAACTGTGGCAGTCTGTAGCATAAGGCCATACTCCACCTGAGGTAGTCAGGGGAGACTTCTTGGTAGAGATGACTGCCAGCTTGATTTCGGATTGATAAGACAACATCACAGGGACTCAATTTTGTTATCGGGGTATTGGTAGTAATCTGTGAGGGTGATAGTACTCATTTTGCAAATGTTCATTGCTTCAGTATTCAGTCATTAGTAAGTAATTTTAAATGAGCTTGGTTAATAGTTCCCAGAATTTTGAATTTCAGGATCCAATAAACTTTTTCAAAGGAAGACAAAAATGAGGATGTGAACTTGGGCTTGCTAAAGGATTATTTATTCTTTCCTAAGGACAGTAAAAACAGCAACCAGAAAATCAGCAAAATGTAGCAACATTCCTCTGTCAACAATCAACATTACTTTATAAAAGAATGGGTATTTTAACACCAACATTTGTGAGGACATATGCATACTCTAAAGGCATATTTCATTTTATTAACTCTTTGTTTTGAACTAATTTTAGACTGACATAGAAGTTACAGAAATAGTACAGAGAGTTCGCCTCCTTCCCCTGATTTTGGCAGTTTATCTAACCATCATGGAACTCTCAGAACCTGGAAATTGACATTGGTCCGTGCTATCAGCTGTAGTACCCTGCTGAAGCTCCACCCATGCTCCCAGGGAGATGTTTTAAATTTCTGGATCTGGTCCAGGATTCTACATTATCTTTAGTTGTTGTGTCCCCTTGGTTGCCTTCAGTCTTTGACAGTTCCTCGTTCCTTTCTTGTCCTTCCTGATCTGGAGACTCTTGTGTGTCTGATGTTTTTCTCATGATTAGGTTGAGTTTAAGCACATTTCCGCAAGACTGTCGTAGAAGGGATGTTGTGTCCTTAGTGCATCGGACCAGGGTGTCCATGATGTTGACACTCTTACCACTGGTGATGCTCAAAGTGAAATAACCTCGACCATTTGGTAAAGGTGGTATCTGCTGAGTTTCTCCAGTGTAATGTTACTAGTTTTTTCTTCATAATTCAGAAATATTTGGGGGGAGATGCTTTGAGATTGTGCAGATGTCCTCTTTATCCTTAAATGTCGACACACTGACCTTTAACATCCATGAGTAGATCTCATCAGCAGCAATTAATAATTGTGATGTTTGCCTAATGATGGTTTTGTATTTCCCTCATGTTTTTTCTACTTATTAAATTGAAATTCTTCTGAAGTAGGAGCTATCCCTTCTCCTCCATTTATTGAGTCAATTATTTATATTAGTGTAGACTCATGGGTATATCTCTTATTGTATGGCTTATAATCCAGTATTATCATTATTTATTTTGTTGCTCAAATTGTACCAGCTTTAGACAATAGGATCTTCTTTTAGCTATCTTCTGTGACGGACTATTAGTTTAACTGAGTGAATTTCTCTTCTCTCTGAATTCCTCCCAGCTCCCCATTTTTCATTCCCTAACACCATAGGCTAGCAAAAACAGTCACATATTTGGGACCCATTGGCCTAGGGAACAGAAGGGGATTCATGGGAGCATGCTTAGTGCCAAATTTGTGTCTTGTCCCTCACCTTTAGAAGTAACGAGAGAGGAGACACAGGGAGGTGGTGATGGGGATATGAAGCAGGATAAAGAAAGAATACATTGACGTGGAACTTGGAGGAAAGGCGTTTCTTTCTTTCAGGATTGGAAGGGCCCTGGGGGGGGGGGGGTTCCAGGGAGTAGCGTCGTTCATCAAGAACTTACCTGTGTGCCAAGCAGGTGCTGGGCCATTCAGGCTACAAGCTTAATCTTACCCAGTCCTTCCCCAGTCTTACCGTGGAGGAGAGGTTCTAGCGTTCCAAGAGGTGCAAACACACAAAGAAAGTGGCAGAGTCTGGATTGCGTCTTGGTGCCCTGACCGCTGGGACCCTCTCTGGGTACTTTTCACAAACTCCTTCTAGCTCAGCAGTGGGACAGACATAGGAGAGGAAATTTCCTGCCTGTTCTCTGATGACACTGCCACCCCCACCTACTCCCCATCACAAAAATACTGTTATTCATTGTTGGGGGGAGGGGGAGCCAACCAACGTTTCTGTGTAGTAATCACTGGTGTGTGTGTGTTTGTCTTCAGCCTTCTTTGTAATCTGTGGATTTAATTGTATTTATGTATTCCTGTCATGTTTTTCTAAAATCTTGCTTTTAGAACATGTAACTGTGGGGAGTTTTAATTTGCAGAGATTTCACAAGAAATCTGCACCCAAGAGTCCCAAAAGATAAAATGTCCCTCTTTCTAGTGAATCTGCTTGACCACCACTGTTCCTTTCTTCTGCTACCCCTCCTGTCTTCACCAATCTGTTAGAAACAAAGAAATGGGCCCTGGAAGAGATAAGGATGGTATGAGATCCAGACCCTCTGGCTCACAGCTGAGATAGTGTAGGCTCTTGGGTGGGCAGGAACTTGGCCAAGGTCACATGGAGTTTAGGGGAGAGCCCGACTAAGAAGCCACGGGTATGCACTCCAGGCCGCCTCTCTGCCATCTTGCCATAGCGCTTGCTCGACACAGTGTCTGTCACTACCACCAACACTGGACTGAGTAAGTGGCTAAAAGGAATTCTTCTGAATGGTTTCTTAATAATAAATGCTTACATTTTCTCTTGGCCCCAGGCCAAATCCCCCCTCTCAATCTTGTTTTCAAGGTTGAACATTCCTTTAGAGTTAGTGACCTTGCCCTCATCGGCCTGTGGATGTCGCTCTCTGTCTGTAAGCCTCCTTTCCAGGGACCGTGTTTGTAGTGAAGACTATAATTTTATTTTGGGTTTGGATATACTGATTACATTTTAGCTTCTGGTATATTTTCTTACCTGTCACAGCCATTAAATTTATTTTAATAGTTACTCTACCCTCCTGATAGCCAGTAAAGGGGGAATTGGATATTGTCTATCAATTGGCTAGTCTGTGAACTAAGGCTATATCTAATTACAAGGCATTGTATCGGTTCTGATTTATTAACCATTTACTGTGCTTTGGAGAAGGTAGCATTTTAGTAGCACTGTTCAGCTTGGATGTAGCCTTCCAGGAGGGCAGAGTGCCCGGAATATCAGTGATCTTACAGTTATTACTTTGTGTCATATATAATCTTGTTTTTTCTCTGCAACAAATAAATCTTTGGGACTCCCTGAAAAAAAAAAACCAAGAAAAAAAAAACATTTGTGGTTACAGTATAATAAAAATAAACCGTTTGTCATGACTGCAGCTGACATTTATCAGCCCGTTTGTGGGTGCTCTTTCTCTCTCTCTATAATACAGAACATAATTTGTCACTTTGTAAATACATTCCAGTCTAAATCCCTGCCAGCATCTGTTAGTGTTTGAAGGATTAATGTGCTACCCTGTGTATGTCTGCACTCGCAGGGAATAGTGCAGCATATGATTATGGATCTTGGGAGAGAGGGGAACAGGGTGTTTTCTATGCTTTTTTTCTACACATGTGGTCTTTCTGGACTCTTCCTGAGTGTTCTTATCCTCCTCTCATTCTGCTTAGGTACCTGGAATTTCATCATTTGCAAGGATTCTGATAGCCTGCCACCTTCCCTCTCCTGTTCATGGTCACGGTCAGAGTAATAGTCTATGTGTACTGTGGGTGGGCAGCGGCAGATGATTTGGGTTCATTTGGACCTGGTTCATACTCTCCATTCATCTGATTTTCTGACCTCAAGTTACTTAATTTTCATTTTCTCACTTAGGGCATAAAGATGCTAATACCTACTTCTTAAAGGTGCTGTGGATGAAGAAGGGAACCTGTGTCAATGCAACTGCCGGACTGGGAAGCTGGCCTGGAGTAACTGGTGGAGCTCTCCCACCTTTCTTCACTGCGTGATTGCTTGGCCCATTGCAGTCCCTGAAACAGGGACCAGTTGGGGGATCCCGGTGCCGTGAGCCAGCTGCTGGTTATGATACCGCTTCTTCTGCGTCTTTTCCTGTTAGTTAGAGGAGTTTGTCTTTGTTTTGAAATGTTTATATCCTTGTAAATCAGGTGCTTGGTGGGTTCCTGGCGCAGAGAACATTCTTCCTGTAAGAAACTAGTTCTCACGAGGGCTTGGTACTGAATTCTGGAAGAGCTGAGGAACCTAAACCCTCACCCATAGCCACATGATTCAGATATTTGCTGGAAGGACCATCTTTGCTTTCCCCAGCAGAAGGCATGAATTCTCCTGAGTGATAATGTGGTCTTAATTCTTATTACTTTATGAAATGGCTCTAGTCTGTCAATCACTCTTAATTTACTGGTGTCATTTGCATTAGAAAAATTCTAGGGGGCGCCTGGGTGGCTCAGTGGGTTAAGCCTCTGCCTTTGGCTCAGGTCATGGTCTCAGGGTCCTGGGATCAAGCCCCACATTGGGCTCTCTGCTCAGCAGGGAGCCTGCTTCCCCCTGTCCCTCTGCCTGCCTCTCTGCCTACTTGTGATCTCTCTCTCTCTCTGTCAAATAAATAAATAAAGTCTTAAAAAAAAATTCTAGGACATAAAAGGAATGGCCTCATTGGTAACTCTTTTGTGGGCAATCTCTTTATTTCATGTGTTCATTGTTTTGTTTTTGTCGGTATACTTCTGCCTGTCCCACCCCACATCCCCCCCCTCACCTACCCCCTGTGTCTGCATTTGCACCTCTCTTCTCTCCAAAGAAGAACAAGGTGTGCAGGCTTTCTTTGCATTAAGAGAAGCATGGTTTTGTTGTTGTTGCTGTTTTGTTTTTGTTTTTCTGAAATATAAATGCTTATGAGCAGGACAGAAATATCATGTCCACATACCCAGTGTCCAAGATGGGGCTTGTGATTTGATGCTTGTTGTTAGGATTCTGGAGAGAATTTTGAGCAGATCTGGGGACATACCTTTGATTGTGGTGGGGGGAAAATGTGAAGTCTTCGGACCCCAAATGCCTAAGAATTTGCATGCTTAGAAAATATCTAGAAAACCCAGTTTGAATTTTTGACTGGTTTGTATGAACTTCTAGAGATTCCGAAATATATTTCAAAAAGGTTCAAGTAGACAGGCGGAATTGTGGGGACCCTTTAATGCTGTGATGTGATGTGATTTGGGAGTGTGATGCTCCCAAAATTTAGATCGTTTAATATTAGACACGTTTTGCAAGGAGCAGTGTTAACACATGCTCACTGCTAAGTCCCTTGTCATCCTTAATTCTACAGGGTTTGGGGCTCTTTACGCTGTGTGTTATCTCTATTGTTATCAAATATTCTGTGTGATGAACAACATACACTTTAAGATCTGGTGTGATCTTTTTTCTCTTACGTTTATTGGAATCTGTAAATCATAACAGTTACAAGACTGTCAGACTTGAGGAAGCACACCCAATTTTCTTGACTGTGTTCTGAAAGGGCGGTCAGCAGACTATGCTCTGCTGGGAGGAAATTGAGCGCACTGCCTGTTTTTGTAAGTAAAGGTTTATCGGAAGGTAGCCGTGCCCATTTGTTTACATTATCTCCAGCGGTTTTTGTTGTCATGCTGCAAAAGTTGAGTCATTATATGGCCCACAAAACCTGAAATACTTCCTATCTGGCCCATTCAAAAACAGCTTTGCTGACCCCTGCTCTAGAAAACGTAGGTCCATTTGGGAGAAAAATCTGTTCCACTAGATCAGAAGGAGCAGGTGGTTTGATTTGTATCTTATTTCCACACATATGGAAACAATTTAAGTTACACATGACTTAGTTATCAAATTTGGTTATCCAAAGTCTAGAGCATGGCGATAGGAAAGAGGTTGAAGTTAGCTGTTTTTTTTTTTTTCATCATAATGTTAAAATTTTAATGGTCAAACTAAAAAAAGTGTAAAAGATTTTGGGTTCACAGAAGGAAGAACATTCTTACGAGTGAGATACGTTTCGCCATACCAAACTCTTCTGGACTCAGGGATAATTTCAGGGTTGGGAAGAAAGTTCTGCTGCCAAGACAGTATTACTACCTTGTAAGGAGAATTGATTTACCAGGTTGGAGGGAAAACTGAAATCCCAGCTACTAATTATGTCATTTTTGATCCTATTTTTCATACTTGCTCAGCCTTTTTTTATTTATAAAATACTGATAATTAGGTCTACCTTGGAAGGGCTCCACAGGGTGAAATGTGGCAAAATCTCTAATCGTCTCTTCCCTGAGTGGTATCTGCCCGAGAGGGGGGTCCTCAAAGTGTTTAATTCACAGTGCGGGTTTGCCTCATGGAATGGAATTTGTAAATTTAAACAGGGGAGGGATGTCTTAAGGTTCTACGTGTGTGATGACAGTTGACACTTGGTTTAAGTAGAAAGTATGACCCTCAGCTATAATGCCCCCAAGTCCTTCTGGGGGTTGCATCACGGGCCTGGTATCGCAGACGTGAGTGCAGCCTCATAGAACCAGTGCTTGCCTTTAGGAAAAAGGAACAAATGTACCAGGGTGTCTGTTTACAGAGGTGAAACTCTGGGTCACCCCATCACACTGCAACAGCAGAAGCCCTGCCTATGGGGAACTTATGTATTGTCGAGCCAAAGGGAAAGGAGAAGATGCCGTTTATAAATATTGAAGAGGCAAGGAGAGCGTGCACTAAGGCCAAGCTGCTCTAACATGCATGCTGTTCCAAAGTGGCTTCTAATGGACATTTATAAGGTGGTGTCCCCCGCACGCCCCCTCCCCACTCTAATGCTGTCTGAGATGCTCTTCTGAAAACATGCAGTCTGTAACTTAGCTGGCTTTTAACAGAATTACCCAATGTGATTCATTCGTCCCATTTGGCTATGAGAGAGGAGACCACGGGGCAAGTCCGATGTGCCCGTGGCTGTGTGCCGGCACCCACACCCGCCTGCTCTGGGCCCCGGGACGACCGGACATCGTTCACTGCTTCCACTGCGCGTGCAGGTGTTGGCCTCCCTCCGCCCCTCTGCAGGGCTCTCCTGTCCTCAGCTTGTGCTTGGGCTTCACTCCCTGAAGGAATCCTGGTTCTGCCATCAGACAAGCCCTCACGGGCCCACCTCTCTCTCTCTCTGTCTCTCTCTCTCTCTGTCTCCTCGGTGCAACTACCATGAAACTATCTGGAGTAGCCAGCCGCCTTCCGTGGAAAAGCAGTTACCATTAACCTGATGTATCCTACCGGGCTGAATTTTTTGGAGTGAATTCAGAAGTCACAATGGCTATTGTCTCTCAAAGACTTTTTCAGGCTTATTTTATGCTGTTTGGGCTCCAGAATCCATTGGTGTTTTTCAGCTCTCTGATGTGCCCAATTTCCTTCCTGCTTGCCAGCCAGAGGATTCTTCTTCCCCGAGCACGTCTTTCTTGTAGTGTCTCAGTAGAAGTGGTGGGCAGAAGCCCACACACACTGACATTCTGGCTCTTCTCTTGAGCTTGGCAGCGGCTTGATCAGCCTTTCAAGGGGTAGACAGAGAACAGTTTTACCAAAACGATTTCCAGTGTATGACATAGATCCACAGGGATGTCCCTGATCAGGAGGGGGCTGTTGTTCACTTGGTGAATAAATATCCCAGCTTCTTTCACCGGGGGTCCCACTGGCCCCAGGAAATCCTTACCAGCTACATGCGTCTTATGGATGGAGAAAGAAAATACTCACCTCCTAATTTGTAAGAGGAACAGTCCAGGAGTTATACACCCTTCCACTTACAGGCCTTTGGTAGGAGCCTGGGTGCCCCACCCACCTCCACGCGTGCTGGGAAATGTACTTTCTGGCTGCAGTCCCCTCTCTGCAAACCCTACTTTGGGGAAAGGGGAGAGCTAGTTTGAGGGATGCTAGTTCTTTCTGTCCATGGTGTATCTTCACTATATAACCTAGAAGTGATTTTTAGATTTTAGCCTGTTGGTTTCTGCCTTTTAATATGTGGATTTAAGTACATTTATATTTCTTGTGAGTATTGTTATATTAATCCTCATTTCTGAGTTTCATTTCGTGTTTTTTCTCTACCAAGTGTTTTCCTTTATTATTGTGTTAAATTCTTTTTGGATACTTTTTTGGATTAATCCAGTTTCTCTGTATCCCATGCAGTGTATACATTATTCCCTCCCCTGCTGTTGGTTTGCAAGCTAAAGATCCTCCTTCCTTTCTCTCTTCCTCCCTCCCTCCCTCTATCCCTCTTTCTCTTTTTCTCTCTCTAAAGTCACTCTTGAAATTTTTATGTACATACCTAAATTTTCTCCTACAAAGTATAAAGCTACTTTATGCCTCTCATGTTAACCAGACCATCCATGATTTAACGATTCAGTGAAATCTCCCTCCTATAAAAAATACCTTCCTTGTTGTAGTTGTTTTGGTTCTTTCTCCAAGTCCTTTTGTAAGTGTAATTTATTTGGTCTTGGAGCTCATGTAAAGGATGCACAGCATTTGGGGAACACTTGACTGTGACCTTTCTTTTTGTGTGCATTCTCATCTGTTTCTGCCTTTATGAGTGTTTTGGTTAGAACCTAGGAGAGGCTGCTTAGGCACATGCCACTTCAAGCAGGATACCTCACTTTTCTCCAATGTGTGTGTGTGTCTGTGTGTGTCTGTGTTTTATCTCTTCCATATTATCTTTTGAAAACCTTGCCTTGTTTCTGTAGACCTTATGAAAGGTTTCTCTCTTTGGATTCATCCATAAATTAAAAATAACCATCGTGGGGCGCCTGGGTGGCTCAGTCATTAAGCGTCTGCCTTCGGCTCAGGTCATGATCCCAGGGTCCTGAGATCGAGTCCCGCATCGGGCTCCCTGCTCAGCAGGGAGCCTGCTTTTCCCTTTCCCACTCCATCTGCTCGTGTTCTCTCTCTCTCACTGTGTTTCTCTCTGTCAGATAAATAAATAAAATCTTTATAAAAAAATAACCGTCGTGGTCCCTTCTCAGGCGCCATGATGCTGTTATATGTTTACTGCATGCTTTGCATATCGAGTTTGTCTCCATCATCCAGCAGTGTGACTGAGCTTGCCAGCGTGAAGCCCCAGGAGAAATGCCTGGCTTCCCAAATGGCCTATAGAAAGCCGTTGCTGCTAATATCACCAGCCTACTTTTATCTCCACTTTTGAGTTTGTTCCAAGTTAGGTGGTCCGTTATTCATTCATTCATTTCCTCATGTAAGGCCTGTCTCAAAAATCTGCTCAGTACCACTTTCTGGGTACCAGGTATGTAAGATCAAGGTATAAAACTTTGCATTTTAATTTACTGTAAATGTCAACGTGAATTATTGGTTGTTTGGGTATGCTTTCTTAGTCTCCCACAATGTTCTTGGGAATGGCGATTGTTCTAACCTTCTTGGAGGGTACCAAGCAAAATCCATCAAAATTTAAAGTGTGGGCATCTCTTAATCTGGCAGTTCTACTTCCAGGAGTTTATCCTGTAGAAACTATTCCAGTGTTGCAAAGGATAGGTATTGCAACATTGCTTTCAGTAACAAAAAACTGGCCAGGACATAAAATAATACTAATTACAACAAGAGCAATGGTTCCTGCCTCCAGAGCGTCTGTAGCAGGTGCTCGCCCTGGCTGCTGTCTCACAGAATCCTCACAGCGACCTCCCAGGAGGACGGGCTTCCGTGACTTCTGTCCTTATAGATGGGGAAGGTTAGACATTGGGAATGGAAGCAGTAAGTTCACAAAGCTAGTGAAGGATGTGGAAAGGTGCGTCCTCCTAAGTGGATCAGTTTTTAATAAATGATTGAGCAACCCCTTCAATGGCCTAAACATACTGGTTGGAATAAGTGGGAGAGGAGTTCTGTTGAAATATATCCAATTATGTATAGTCGGGGAAAACAATCTTGTAAAATAATACATGAGCTACAATGCTGTGTTTGTAGGAAAACGTTGTTGCACCATGTTTTTCGATGTGTAGAAATTGTATTTGGGGAAGATTTGCATCAGGCTGTCACCTTGTTCATCTTGGGGCAGTGGGATTTGGGAGTTGTTTTTACTTTGTGAAATCCACTTGTGCATTAATTGCACTTTCGTCACTGAGCCAGTTGGATTTTTACCACCCAGGACGCATTTCAATAGCCAACGGCCACTGAGCTCTGATCAGAGACCCTCTCTGCAAACTCACACGTGCAAGTCGTGTTGACCTCTAGGGCCAGTTGTCGGGGGCCATCTGTGCACTGTACCCGTTAGCTGTGGGTCTACCGCTCCCCCAAGCTGTGGCAGCCAGAACTTGTCCAGTCCTTGCCAGACAGGAGTCGGGGGTGGAGTGGCTGTGCTGGAGAACCCTCGAGACAGACACTGGCCAGTCCGCGCGCGCATCTCTCCACAGTAAGGGCTGTCACGACAGTCACATCTGTCCATCCAGAGTGCTCCAGACTTCATGGGTCCTCCGTGGGGAATTCAGCCTGCTCAGGACCATAGCCAACAAGTCTTGCTTTTCTCTCTCTATTCCATTTAACCGAGCACTCTTGACTTGCCACCAGATAATCAACAGGCCCCAGATGTCTGTAATTTCAGCAACGCGCTTCTTCCTGCATCCAGGAAGCGGGAGGGCACTGAGACTTGACTTCCCCAAAGTGGGGGGGTTCCAGTGCTTAACAAGTTTCATTAGGAACACAGCTATTAAATATCCAAAATATATAGCCTGTTCCCGTTGAGAATATAATTATACAGTAAATTAGCTCATGTCCAGTGCGTTGCCTTTTAAGCCCATCTTTGATGTTTCCAGTACTTACATAAGATATAGGGCCTGTTTATTAAGAGTCTTCAACTGTGTATAAAACTAGAGCAGTCAAAAGTAATGGTGTCTGCTGAAGGATTCTTTATCATATGAATTTACCTTTAGTCATCTATTATTTATTTCAGCTATTTTATATGCCATTATAATAAATATTATGACAGAGAAAGCTTTTATGCTTCAACTTATTGTAGTACTCTTTACTTGCCTGCAATCCTTCAGGAAAATGTAACCATGCTTTACCTATAGTTAACGTAAATCATCACTTACATTAGAATGAAAAATTCACTATGAAAAAAGGCTCTTTCTTCAATAGCAAGGGATAAATGCACAATCATGTTGACTGCCAAACTCCCGTGCCATCCGCTGTCCTTCCTTAAACTGTTTTTAAGCTGCAAAGTGAATGCATTGGATAGAGGGAAATTGGAAGGTTTTCGAATATTTTCCCTCTCTTGTTAGTTTCTGGCAAGATAAGCATTTTTTATCCAGAGTGCAAAATATTGCCAATTACTGTCTAAGCATTTTTAATAGTTTTGCTTTACGTGGCCCGTAACTCATACACCAGATTAAATAAGCTGCTACCTAGTGCAATTTCTCCTTGAATCAGCCTCACAATTACCTATAGATATTGATACAGTTATTTTCTAAATTGAGTTCCAGCAACACAAGGCAAAAATTTTGACCTGTATATAATGAAGAAAGAGTTGTCATGATTTTCTTGTTAGGGATGTTTGCGTATTTTGCAGGGGAGGGGAGGGCAAGGTTCGGCGGTGCTCGTGGGGGCCCTGGAGTGGGGGTTCATGCCGATGGCTGATGGAAAGGTTAGGAATAACAGATGTAGCTCCTATCCCTCAAGCCTTTACAAAAATCCCGGGCTTTGCCTAGGATTGTTTTTGGTTTGGTTCCCTATTTGGAGATGTAGAATCTGCCCTGGGAGTATTTTTCTTGTTAAATGCATGGTTGCATGCAGACCAGTGCAATGTTTAGAGCCATAGAAGAGACTCTCAGACTCTCTTTTTCTCTTGAATGCCCTATCAGGAAGAACATTTACCAGTGGTTCCTTCTCATGTTTAGGCTTGGCCAGGATTGGGCAAACTCCCCATTGGATTTACTTGTGGTCTGGTGTGGGTTTTTGAATGAAAGGTACCAGAGACGAAAGCGGATGCAAGAAATCTCTCTACTTCCACGTTCCCCGGTGAACTGGGGAGGCCGCCATTCACTGCCGCCATTAGCATCACTTAAATAATACTGGAGAAATTAGTGCTATGAAGTCCCACATAGGATACTGATGAATTATTAAACCAGTTTAGTTAGGTCTGTATTATAGTTCAGTGAATAACGTCATGTCAGTAATATGCTCAGCGCCAGTGTCTCTTGCTGTTGTAAATGTGACAACTCCTATTTAAGGTTTCAGAACATAAAATCAGGACTGAGAGTATGTAAAGTGGAAGGGTGAGAGACATCAGCATAATGCAATTAAGGCCCATTGGATTAGAATTTGCAGGATGCCATTAGCAATAAGCTCTGAATGTAGATTATTGCCTTGGTTACATTTTTCTCCTTCAGCAATAGGCTTCTCTTGTAAATTCTAAATGTATAAAATAAATATGATATAAAATAGACACAAATAAGAATATATAGATGATGTTAATTTCTTTATAGCTTCTTGGTGTTATATGTTGAGGACTGTGATGACAGGGGTGCAGCACAGTGTGGTATCCAGCCAAGAGAGGAGCTCTGGCCTGGCCACATCTCCTTTGGAAACCTGGATCTGTGTCTCACTAGCTGTGCTCCTTTCAGCTTTTATCAGCCTCTGTTTTCTACTCTGTAAAATGGGGGAAATGATGTCCACTTCGAGAGATTTTTCACATTACTTTGAAAGGAAAAGTAAATGCCGGACATATCATAGGTGCTCTTTACTTTTTCGGCTTTTATAATCAATGAATATATGTAAATGAGAACTTTTTTTTTTAGGGAAACACAGAAATGAATTCTTCCATTAGTTTAAGAGAGAGGTAGCTCACACCCACCAAATCCTCATAGACTGGTGCCTTCGAGTTAGGATATGGAATAGCTAATTGCCCTTAAACGGTAAATCTTGTATCTGCCATTGCACGTGCTGAGTCCCCACTGCTGAAGGATAATTTCCTCTGGGCACGCTGAAGGGTGGGCTCCCTGCACTCACTCAGCATGTCTGGGTTTCTCCATCCTTCTACCTCCAACTGGACTGTGTACTCTTCTTTTTGACCAACTCAGAGATGATGCTTTCAACACAAAATGAAGAACTTCTCACTAGAGCAGCTGCCCTAGGACCGTGTCAGAAGTGTGTGTGGTCAAGCTGAGTGGAAGAAACAAAGGTCATGTACGAGCTGAGAGCATTTTGAAGTATACTTGGCTTGATTGCACTGAACATGCCCCATAATGCCCAATGGGTCTTCGTTCCTGTACCAAATACTTTGGATTCATCAAAGGGAGAAATCAGACTGTGGAGCAAACACATCGATTTACCTCCAGCTAATTCATAGGCACTTTATAATTAATGATGATTTTTAAGTAAAAGTTGTTTTTTAAGTATGGCTGGCCATTTGAATTATTTATATACAGTTTTCTAAGTACCTATTGCCACGAGATATTACCTTTTTTGTTCTTCCATTGATGGTAAGCAGATAATGGGTGAGATCTTTCTTCTACCTGTTGCAATGATGGGGGGGTTATAAAAGAAGTAAAGGAGATGGAATCCATGGAATAGATACATTTACCATTAGAGGCAGACTTAGTGAATGAATTCATGCTTGTAAATGTTGTCAGCATGCTGCTGCTTTATGAGGCACTTACAGACCTGGTGGTTTTCCCCAGAGTTGGCCTTGATATGAGGTCCTGGGGAGGGAGGAAGGGTTGAGGGGGAGCGGACAGGTGGGTTGTGTGGACATTTTCGAGTATCAAAGAGTGATTATGATCATGGCTCGGTGTGAATCTTGGCTCTGCCACTATTAACCTGGGTGGAGTTGTACAAGAGCTTTCAGCACTTCAGTTTCTACATCTATGAAATGGTGGGTGACAACTGCCCCCATCAGGTTGGGATAAGGACGGTCCTATCCAGCAAGGGCCCATATGGCTGGTGTTCTGAGATCACTCCCATTGGCCAGTTATGTCCCATTCAGCCCCTGCAGTGAAGAGTAAAGTGATTCGGTGCCAATGGTGACAGTGATTATGGTGATGGTGGTGGTGGTGGTGATGATGATGATGGCAGCAATGATGATGATGGTGGTGATGGTGGTGGTGGTGGTGGTGGTGGTGATGATGGTGCTGACAATGGTAGGAGTGACAACAAAAACAATCATAATAAGGACAATCATTGCCAACAGTTACAGAATACTTGCCAAGTAGTCAGGCACTATTCTAAGTGCTTTACCTATATTACCTCACTTCCTGGTAAGGCAGCTGTCATGACTTGTTTTAGAGAAGGAAAAGTTGAATGCACAGAGGGGAGACGTAGCTTGCCTGTCTGGTCAGTGGAGGACCCAGGCAGTACAGCTTGAGTCCATGGCCTTCACCAATACCCTGTAGATTCAAACCACTTTGGTAATTTGGAAACTGGATTACCGTGGCCTCATGGGGATTCAGCAAGCCCCCTTCCTCCTGCTTTGGGGTTTGGTATCATCCTCCATTGCCGAATTGCTATTCAAACTTTCTCTGAGTTACTGATGTTAATTTTATGAAATAAAGAAAGGAGACTATAATTACTAATATGCTCTATTATTGAAAAACAATGGGTATCATGTTTTAACAGTGGCCTTCCAAATAATGATTACTGTAGTTATTATTTAACTGTCTCAGGCCTTATATACAGCACACCTCATTTTTGCTCTAAACACACAAGGCAAATGCCCATTTTCTGTTAAGGCAGCTCAGGCTGAGAGCATTCACGTAGCTGCCCTGAAGCCATGCTGCTGTTGCTGTGGCCACGCTGGGCTGTGGCTCCAGGTCAGCCTGGCTCTGCTCTCCCTGCTTGGATGACAACGTCTCCCAACTTCTCCGTTTAAATACCGCACGGTCCCCATATGGTTCTTTTGGTTTCAGGCGGTATCCCATCTGAGTCACACTTGGCTAGTTTACAGTCATAAAATGATACAAGAGATCACTCGTACATCACGGCGGCAAGCAATCCCTTTGGTTGTGCATTTACAGACTCCTCAGTCACTGAGGCAGATTTTGGAACTTAAATAAAGAATAGACCAAGAAGACCTGGCCTGTTGAGGGTATCCCTAAACCGTGCCACCAGTAAGTGTCCTCAGATCCCAGGGAAATGGAGGAAGAGTATGTGCATTGCTTAATTACTCTGCTTTTCTGGCTGAGCCCGGGGTGTCGGGAGCAGGTGGGCTCCTCAGCTACTTAGAAGTTGCCTGATGCTTCGCGTGTGGGATGCCACCTGTGCAGTTCTGTTTTAAAATGATGGGTACCGGCATCTGTATACATAATTTAAAATAAATTTACATTCTTATTCTGCCTGAGACAAGAAGATTGTGTCCTGGTGTGTTTAGAGAGAAGAGTGAGGATTTGGGGAAGGGTTGAGAGAGGCATTTTATAGCATTTTAAGATTCAGAGCTCTTGGTGCGAAGTTCTTCCTGTTAAAAAAAGCTGAGTGGATGGATGGATGGATGGATCTGTCTATCTCGATGGCAAAGAAGAAACAAGGGACATATGCAAGGTTAACAGTTTATTTCGGAGTTGGTGGGATTGTAGATGCTTCTTATTGTCCGTATTCATCTATCTCTTCTAAAGTTTTCTGTGATTAATGAAAGTGTGAAGTAGGAAGTAACCTTAAATAATCCTGGAAAGGGCAAAGTCGTGGACTGTGTGTTAGTTGTTACTGTTCTTCATTTTATTCACACACAGACACACAGACATACACATTTCCATTTCTTCCACTATACATATATATATACACAAATATAGAAATACATATAGAAATATATACGTATATGTTCTGTATATCTACTATTATATATATCTACCATATGTATTCTATATATGTATGTATTTCTGTATATAGTTTTAAGTGCATGGAGGGTTACACCTTCTGAAGCTAAGCATAACCACATGGCTTGCTCTGCCAATAAAATGTGAGCAGAAGTGACATCTGTACTGCTAGGTGGAGGCCTTCAGCTCTGTCCTCTGTGCAGTTTGTCACATTCTCCTCCCCACACTGTAGAGGCTGGTGATGTGACAGAAGCTGGCGGCTCTAACTGCCTGGGCCCCTGGCTAACCAGAATGAACATGGTTTTATTGACCTGGGATGGTCGTGAACTGTGAGTGAGTAGTGATCCGATTGTTTTCTGACACCGTGGTTTGGGAGCTGTTCAGGGAGGACACTGAAGCACGTCCTCCTGATCGGTAGGGAGGCAGTTGTGTGAGCTGTACTAAGGAAGCTCGACCGTATCTTACCGGCCATTCTAAGCTACGAAGGGGTTTTAAGCTGGGACTTTGTATATGTGTTTGATTTGCCAAAGAGCAAACCGTGCCCAAAGGAAGCCTGAGCTGCTTACGTTCTAGAAGGCAAATGCTAATTTAACACCTCTTAGTTAAAAACAAAACAAAACAAAACAAAAAAACAAAACAAAAAAAAACCCCACCCGTTCTGTAGTGGTGGTGGGACAGTCCGTATCTTAAATGTGGTGATTATTACATGAATCTACACATAGAATAAATTGTCATGGAATTATACACCAAGATATGCCAAATAAAAGAAATCGAGTGCATCCCCAAACTGGTGAAGCTCAGGTAATGTCTGTGATCTCGTGAACTGTGTTTGGACCACTGTGGATTTTCTGGTTCTGACAGCGTGCTGTAGGCATGGGTAGGACGTCACCGTTGGCGGTGCTGGGAGCGGGGCACTCCTGGTGCTATTTTCGCCAGTTCTTGCGAGTCCGTAGCTGGCTCCAAATCAAACTTAACAGCAGTAGCAGAAAGTTCTTGAGTTACACCAAGGAAGTGCATTGTGGTCCGTCCCGGATTCCTGGCCACACGTGGCAGGAAATCTCACGCTGGTGGATGGAGCCTCTTGCCTCCACCTAGCAGGCAGCAGTTCAGGGTGCTGTTCGCTGTGCCTCGGCTGCTGTGTTCCCCTTTTGAGCACTTCCCATGGCAAACATGTCTATCATGTTGTTAGGTTTGTGAGACAGTCAGAAGGGCAGCCCCCCCCCCACACACACACACAAACCCGATTCTACAAGCTCTGTGTTTTTTCTTCCCTGAACTGACTGGATTGCAGTTTCCCTGCATTTCCCAGGGTCAGTAGCAGAAACAGGAAACCTGATGCCGGGGGCAGGAGAATTACCTGAGTAATAGTGTGTGGACTTGAATCACTGTCCCCAGGAGCCTAGTAACCCACAGCCTGTGGGTTAGTCTGTTGAACTACTTGGTGGCTGGTGACCCCTTGTTCCCTCTGGATGTGTATGTTCTGATTTTGTTCTTATTGGTAGTGGCAGCTCTGTTCTTTATTTTAAAGTGAAGGGGAAGGACCAAAAGACAACTTACCAGTTGTAAGTTACACATACAGAATGATGTACTGGCCCACTTGGCTGAGCCATCATTTTCTTTGGAAGATTGCTTTGGGGTCACCATCTGGGAATGTTCTCCCTGTTTTATGAGGGAAATATATATATGAATTTTTATGACACGTAGCCTGCATATCCCGTGGGGTTTCCCTAAGGGGCTTGTCTGAGAGGAACGATGTCTTTACCACCACTTCCCCAACAGAATGAGAATCTGGCTTTCCTCTCGTGATAGTTCTGTAAGATTCTCTGTGTGGCAGTGAGCATCTTGCTCTAAGTGAAGTAAGTCTGGGGCCAGAGGCCGTCGAATGAAGGTGAAAGGCCACTTTATTCGCTAAGTCTTAGTGTCAGATGGAGTAGTCAAGTGTTTATGAAGCATAAGAATCCATGAGGAATAAAAGTTAGCCATTGACAGACTTGGTACTCTGAAGAGATTTTAGTCATCGGACAGTTACCGGGCACGCAGACAGAAAGTGAGCGGGGCTTTTCTCCTGGTTTGGAGGCCCAGGCTGTCTACATGGTACAGCCTCACTCAAGTGTGTTCATTTCTGCCATTGGTGTTGTCTTTCTCTATAGGACAAAGGGTATGGCGTCAAGTCACTGTGGATCCTCCAGCTCTACTATTCTCTGGTCTTAGGAAGCTCCTGACAAAACTCATGTGATGACATTTTCCCCTCTTTCTGGCTCAGGTTAAATGTTTCTCCTCCTCCTCCCAAAATCAGTACGTTTGTGCACCTGTCACTGTTACCCAAGGAAATTGAGTCTACATTCGTCAACTTGCCTTCACCGCCTATATGCCTGTTGGGGTTTGGGGTAGTCATTTAATCACCTTACACCCCTTTCCCTAAACCTGGGCTCTGTTAGGAGATATGTCCTGGATCCAACAGCAAGCTGGTCTGACGCAGTCTTCACTAATACCGTTCCATCCAGCACTCTGCTCTCCAGCCCACCCAAACCACTGTTTCTTGTAGACCAGAAGGAATTTGGGACACTAGATATCATTATCTAATTCTTGTTAACTTTGTTAAATACCTTTTCTCTTGCCGGCTGGATGTGAGGTGCTATACACTCATTCTCACGAGTCTGTGAGACGATAATTAATATTTTCCTTTTACAGATGAGGGAACTGAGGCTCAGAATGTTAAATGCCCCAAAGTCAGTTGGCCTCCCAGCTGCCACTGCCTGATGCTTGTTGTTCAAGGCTTGGGACCTGGGTTACAGCCCGATACTTAGTGGCCAAGACTAACTGCTGCAGCTGTACTAAGCATCTCAGCACAGTTTGTGTCTCTCCCCGAGTACGACAACCGAGGTGGCGGACGTGCTCAGCAGGGCCGTTGGCATCCCCTCCCTCATAACATTCGTCTCCTCAGTCTCACCATAGCGTCACAGTCCAGACCAAAATTCCCAGGCTTGCCGTTTGTTTTCTGGGACTTTGCTTACTTGAACAGTCAGGTGGCCCCAGCATTCTTGGCTGTTTGTGCTTTGGAGGACATAGTTCGAAGAAGGGATAGTATTAAACACATACCCCGTAGGCCAGCCAGCCTTAAAAATCGGGAGTGCCCCGTAAACATGGGGCAAGCCCGAAAGGCAACCCTCATCTTTCCAGAATTATGCTAGGATCCTGTCCAGTGGAACATGATTGCTTCAAATCCTGATGCCCCTGGTCTTCTAGTTTCTGTCAAGGAGGGAACGTGGGCTTTTGTGTCAGACTGACTGAGGTGAATCCTTGCCTCCCACCCTTCTTAGCTCTGGGATCTCTCACAAGAGGCCACATGTAAAACAGGGAGAGTAGAGCCCATTCAGCTGCTGTGGGGATGAAACGAGGTGGTGCATATAAGCGCCCAGCCCCCTGTCAGCCCTGAACAGACAGTAGTCGTTCTTATTATCCATGTGTGCTCCACCTATCTGTAGGGTTTTCTGGGTTGTGAAACCAGAGGTCTCTCTGGGATCCAGGTCACTCAGGGTGCATTGGAATAAATGAGTTTTGCCTGCTTTTGTACTTTCTCTAAAGAATTGTCTTTAATTTTTGACACAGGCTTGATGGAATCATTTCAGAATCTGGATGGCAGCTTTTGAGATGAAAATATCATCTACTGAATTTCTTTCATGAGCCAGGCTTTGTCCTGGCATTCTCCTATTTTTATGGGTTTTTTTAGGACGCAGATTGAGAGGAGATGCGTGAGCCTGAAGACCCTTTGGAGCCTCCTTTGTGCACTGAGTGAAACAGCACAACCCCCAGCCTGTGGTTTTAGCAGATTCCCAGCCTCACATCCTCCCAAACTTGGCAGTAAAAGCCCTGTTCTTCCATTCATTCTGATGATTTATATTCTCTCTGGGCGTCTAATATTAAACAGGGGAATTCCGACATGTTCCATAACACATTTACTGTAACTTGATACCATGAACTAAACTTGCTGTTATTTATCATTTCTTTTTATTTTCTCTCATTCCAGCACAAAGCCAAGGTAGAAGCAATGACCCTGGACCTTGCTCTGCTCCGTAGCGTGCAGCATTTTGCTCAAGCGTTCAAGGCCAAGAATCTGTGAGTGTTCCAGTGGAGGGTTATAGATCAAGATATCTTGCTGTTGTAATGTCTTTATCAGATGAACACAATTGGGAGAACACAAACGTGAGGCTGTTGTGTTGTCCTGGCATCCAAACAGCAGGCTCATTGATATTGGTCCTATTAAGGTGTACCATGTTTTGTTGACTTCTTGAGTCACCCTCATTATGAGATGTGTCATCAATCTAAAAACAGCTCCCCCAATAAAAAAGGAGAGATACTATTCACACTCTAGTAAAAGTGACTAATAAAAATCAGCCGATTGTAGGATACCTCTTGATTACCGACAGTTTTGCAGTGCAACTCTGAATTGAGGAAAAACATATTTTCATTCATCCAGGAGTGAGTAGCCTCACTTACCCAGTCCTCCAAGGGGGCCAAGAATCAGAGCACGAGAAGGTTCTACTGTTTCCACGTCTGTGATGATTTTATGTGGTGCATGAACGTGGCTCCAAACCATGGACTCATGTAGTGAGAAAGTTACTCTTCTTTCCTTCTTTTTTAATCTTTCAAGATGTCCAAAACTGGACGCCTTTGATAGGGGCTGGCAAGTGTTTTTGCCATCACATGCCTACCCCCTTTGTAACAGAGAGAGAGAGAGAGAGAGAGAGAGAGAGAGCAGACCTCAGGTCTGGAGCTGGGGAAAAGTAATGGTGACTCGCTCCATTTTAATTACACTATTTTGTTTCCAAGTGTTTATTTTTATGGTTCCCTCATATTGAGGGCAAGCAGTACTGGTTTCTCATTTAACATAGCAGTTAAATTTCATTTAAAAAAATAACTGCTTTTAATTTTTTTTTTCAGTGAATTGATTTAAACACAAGGATTAAGTTAATAACAGTACAGGTGGTGCCGAGGATAAGATAGTTCCAGAAGGGGCACCAGGGTGACTGAATTTGGGAGAATGCTGATAGATGACAAGTTGTCTTTGGGTTAGGCTGTGTTGGGAGTGTTGGTTTTCTTGTTCTCCTAGCAGAGGACGGACGTTCGGGGAGGCGTTTAAACCAGGTATTCTGAAAGCACTATGTAGCTAGGAGCTCGCGATGCTGGCTAGTGGCCAGTCCCTTCTGAGTCTGCCTCAGTGTCTCACTCTGCTCTTTTACACTGCGAGGAAGTTTGTTCTTTAAAGCCTTTTAGCAAGTGGCCTGAGTCCTTGAGCTTGAAATGCAAAGTCAGAGTCTTGAGTGGAGTTGCATCGTCCCCGTGAATGCAGGCCCGGCACTCACCGACGAGTCGGTCCTGTCCCCATTAGCCAGCAGACCCAGGCGAGCCCGCTGGATGTGTTCTCCGCAGCATCTGCCAGTTGGCTGCTGCCAGGCCCCTCCGGAGCTCCCAGAGAAGGTCAGGTCAGGGTCCAGCAGTGGCTTTGAAGACATTTGCTTGTGTCGAACTGCATCACTTGCTCATTCACTTCACACACTTACACACTTCACATACACTTTGAGCCTCCAAAGCCCCAGCCCCTCTTCTGGGCTCTGGGAAGAGAGCAGTGGCCCCTGAAAGCCCCCTTCCCCTCAGACAAGGAGCCATAAGCTCAGGGGTCAACAAGCAGTTCTATTGCTCAGGACTGACTCCTTGACCTACTATTTTGGAGGTTGTTTGGAAGAATAGTAATAATAATAGCAGCAATGAGCGGTAGCAGCTCATGTTTGCTGGGCTTGTTTTGGGCCATGCACTGAGAACCCTTTGCGTGCATATTCTGATTTGCTGCTATTTCTTATTCTGTTATACAGATGAGGAGAGGAAGGCTAGAATGGGAAGGTGGGTTATCTGAGGGCCCACAGCTGGGAAGCAGGCCCCCTCCCAATCCCGAGAGCCTCTGCGGTAGTCCCTCCGGACCTCCTGCTCACCCACCCTGCAGCGCTCTCACTGCAAATGCAGTGGAAACCGAGATCAGAGACAGTGAGTGACTCTCGCAGGGTCACATGGCAGACTGGGATCAGGCATGGGGCTTCCCTCCAGTTCTGACTTCCACGCCCTCCCTGACACGTGCGGCCTCTCTGTGCTTCTTCTGGTCCCTGGGTCAGGCCGCGCTGGGAGCAGCAGGCACGCCAACCGTTACATAACACGATTGTCTTCCAAGTCATAGCAGCACCGTTAGTTCAAGTAGTTCAGAAGTCATCAAATGCAACTGCCTTTTGTAATCACCAACCTCAAACACTTGGAGAAAGCTATCACCCATTTTGCCCTAATCCCTGATTTTAGCAAATGACTGAATTTTTGTACTTGTAGGTTCAGAAATGAAGGCGATTTTCCTTTTAGCAAAACCTTGTACCACAAACCTCTTTTTATATGTCTCCCGAGATCCAGCCTTTTACACGGCTTAGAGAAATATTGTGGTGGTGAAAATATGCATAAAAAAGTGAGTGATTTTACTTTTGAAATACTGCCAAAGTGAAATCTCTCCTGGATAGGCAGATGACAGTTCAGTACTCACGGGTCTTTAGATTCTGAGCACTGTCAGAAGTGAGTGTAAGTGCAGGTGGCCGGGCTGCCAAAAACCACGTGTAGCCTCCTGCTTCTCATCACCTCCCATCTTCAGACATGAAAATTTCCTTGTGTGTAAAACATAATGACAAATGAAAGAAAGCCTGCCAGTTCAGAACCGATCTCCTTTTGTGCTGTTGGACTGAGCAGAGGAAAAACCCTCGTATTGAAATTCCACGCGGACCCCCCCATTTACTATTCCGTTTTAAAGCCTGTGAGCACGCCAGAAGTATTGTCAGCCCCCTTGCTCCTGTGTGTATTCCCCCTGGTTCGTGCTCTAGCTCACGTGCGCCTCCCTGCGCCGGGAGAGGCGGCGTGTTGTGTAGCCCGGCACACGGAAAGGTAGAAACAGATGCTAGATGCAAACCCTGCTGGACGGGGCAGCCTGTCCTAGAGCCTCGCTCCATCTGTCTTCTCCTGAGAGGAGATGTACGTTCAGCCTACTCTGGGCTATGGTCTTTTTTCCGGGCAGGGGAGGAGGTGGAGGGTGGGAGGTTATTTTAGAAGGAGTGCCTCTAATAATGGTTAAACAAACTAATAGCTGCTAGCCAGCTTGCTGTTTATTCTGTGCAGGGCGAGGCGCTCCGCACTCGCACGTGAATCCTCTCTTTCATCTCTTACAGCCCCTCTAGGCATTAGTCGTTCTTCTCTCTAGTTACCAACTGAAAGGCTCCAGCCTTTCACAGAGAGGCTAAATCGCTTTTCCAACTTTAGCCAGTGGTGGATCCGCAGTTTTTGAACCCCTGTGCGTCTGAATCCAGAGCAGCTCTTCTTGCTGTGTCTCACCCTTCGGTCCCACGTTTCAGTGCGGATTCCTGTTTTGGGATGTAACCTGAGTAACACATTGCTCCACAGTCTCGCAGCTTAATGCCGTTGAAAACAAGAAACACTTCCATGCTCTCTTTCAGTTAGTTTAAATCAGTTACTTGTTCAAACACAATGAATGCACTTTAATCTGTAGCTTTCCCCTCCTTTTTTTTTTTTTTTTTTTTTTTTTTTTTTTTTANTGAATTAACAGGGTTGCCCTGGAGAGTTTTCTGTATCCTACACTTGAGGAACTGCATCCCTGTGGTGCCGTTGAACAGGTTCTTTTGTTCTTTTGTCTCCTGAATTTCTTGTGAAGCGTGGCTAACTCTAGAGCTTGATCCAGTGCCCATTTAATTCAGCAAGAGTGCTGCGCAGGTGGTGGGGTAGTCCGCCATTGAGAGCACGTACACAGCTGCTCGCCGATGCCAGCTTTCCTGGGCGCCGCACACTCTGACCACTCCGTTCCTCTGCCCACCCCCAGGTGCATTCATTCATTCTGCTCTTCTCCACTCACTCTTCCGGCTGGTCAGGCCAGGAGTCCTCTGCCTGCTTCCAGGCAGTTCTCCCCAGAGTTAGTGGTGATAGTGGTCAGCCAGTGTGTCTCAGGTCGAATTAAGTTGAGTGTTTCTGGAAAGTTCCAAGCCTGAGCCTGTGGTAAGTCCCAACCCAACTGAATCTTGAAGGAAATTTTGTTTAAATTGCAATCCCAGACAACAGCCAGACTCCACACTGCTTGGCAGGCGGAGGCATCCATCAGAGTAGGAAGAGCTGGGACCTTTACTAATGGTGCAGACCAAATACTGGCATTTTCTGCAACGGGCTCTGCAACCATAGTCCGTTTGGGGCACTTTCATACATTTTCATTCCTAGTTTCTAGCTGCTTAGCTCCCTGAAAAGTTACTACTAGTAACTACTAGTAGTAGAAGCTACTAGTAGTAGAAGCTCTATAGATATTTTGCCTTTTTCAGAAGATATTATTTAGTTTGAGTTCCAGATATTCCTGAAATAATGGACACCCGGATTCCAATCCTGGAGTTTTGAAAATTGGTAATGGCATATAATACAGGAAACTCTTGGCTTGGATACCAGGTACCAGAAAGCTCTTACAATGTTGACCAAGGGTTTTGATTTGTTCTGGAAATTAATTGAAATCGATAGTCAGTTCATATTAAAATAATATATACAATTCTGATGGTTCCTAGAACTTCGTTTTTGGTCATGGATTTCTACTTTACCTTTACCTTCTCAACTTTCTGTCTCCAGTATAATTTAAGGAAATTAGACTTTGTTTCATTTAGAAAATAATATAGAATAGTGATGTTTTAAAAAAAAGCTGCTAAGAGAACAGTTTTCTATTTTTTAAACATTTGAGGGGGACAATCTTTAACAAAGTTATTTATTTTTACTTTTTACTAAATTACTTTCAGAACTTGAATCTACTAATCCCAGATATAATATTCTTGGATCCTTATTCCAAATTTTGCTGTCTCAAATCCTTCTATGGAAGTGGGTGGGCCATAAATTATAAATAAATTCTACATTTTGAGGGATAAATTATCCTGAAGACCGATGTGTAAATTATAGCTTAATCTTTCTTTTTCTTCTCTGCTCAGTTTTAAGAATAATGCTTTAGCCAACATATCTACATTACTCTTTGCTCAACATGAGAAATCCATTTCTGGTTTGCCTAGCAAAGGATCATATTGCTTTGCTTTTCTACACAGTACGAAATCTAAAAGAAAAGAGAAAAGGAGAGGCAGATTTTAGCTCTAATGAACTCTCTAAATCTAGATCTAAATTATGACTTTATAAGGAAAAACTTAATAAGTCTACAAGTTTATTTTTCCCCATCCCATACATTTTTCCATTTTAGGGTATTGAAAAATTTTATCGTGAAACATTTACTATATCTAGAAATATCAGGGAAGAGCGATTCCCTTGTAAACAGATTTCTTCCCTCTGAAATTTAATTCTTTAGGTATCTTTTAATATAATTATATTTTAAAATTTCAAAAACATTTTATGTGCTGTCGTTTTTTATTAAACAAAATTACTAACAGTAGTGTAGTGCATTGCAGGGTCAGCAGACTTTTTTGTGAAGGGCCAGAGAATAAGTATTTTAGACTTCTCAGGCCCTAAGATCTCTGTTGCAATTACTCAGCTCTGCCTTTGTAGCATGAAAACAGCCATGGACAATATTTGAGTGGGTGAACATGACTGTGTTTCATGTGTAAGATGAGCTAGATTTGCACAAGAGCCGCAGTGTGCCATAGTGTGCCAGCCCATGGTGTGGAAAGAATAGAGTTTTGTGGCTTAGCAGAGCTTAGATTTAAATCCCAGCTCTGCTGTCTTACTAGCTGTGTGGCCTTGGGCACACTATTGGCATCTCTGTGCCTTGCTTTCCAGATCTCTGTGAAGTAGATTATCACATACAATTTTTTTATGGTTTTGGAGAGAAGTGCCATAATGCATGGGGATAACTAGGGGACACCTCAGTGCACTGTGCCTGTGAGTATTATTAACATGTATTATTATTATCTTGATCCTAAAATGATCTGGGAGGTTTATAAGAATATATACAGTATGATAAAATAGAAATAAGAATCTGCTTGAACAGGGAACAGGGATGAAGTGGCCTTGTAAGATGTGGTCCTGGTGCAAGTGTGGATCTTATAAGGACTTTTGCAGTCCTTAAACATTGGACCTAAGAATGAGCTTTAAGATTCCTGGCAGTCAAGAGCAGAGGAAAAATGAGCTTCACGTTGCCCACAAGCTAGAAGCATCACAAGAGCCAAGCAGAAATGATCGTCACTATAGTGATGCTCCAACCGAGGATCTCAGTGTACTTCTTAGACTCTACTGAGTATTTCCCCCCTCTTCTTTGTTGCTCTTTTTTTTTTTCTTTAAAGATTTTATTTATGTATTTGACATAGAGAGAGAGAGAGAGATCAGATCACAAGTAGGCAGAGAGGCAGGCGGAAAGAGAGGAGGAAGCAGGCTTCCCACTGAGCAGGGAGCCCGATGTAGGCCTCGATCCCAGGACCCTGAGATCATGACCTGAGCTGAAGGCAGAGGCTTTAACCCACTGAGCCACCCAGGCGCCCGACTTCTTTGTTGCTCTTTACAAAGCCCTTGGTTTGAGGGATGCTTTGCAGTTCCCTTTTGGAGTAAATGGCTAGACTCTATTTTCTTTGCTATTGCTACATCTATTTCCCTTGGCTTTTGACAGTTTTTCCAGATGATTAGTGTTGCTGTAAGAACATCCTGCTTTGAATATACAGGTACATTGGGAAAGTACAGTGGCACATACTCAAAATAATTAGCCTTTGTGTTTTGGGGCACAGAAGTACCTCATCTGCCTTCTGCTCCCCTCCTTTTCTGTGTATTTTTTTCATTTTTTTCCTTACTTCATTATTTATTCAATGATTGCAGTGGTTCCGGGAACTGGGCTGGACACTAGAAGTGAACCATTTGCCATCTCACTTCTTCCATGTCTTGTTTCTGTCAGAACAGTCATGAAGCTTAAGGACTTTTTGCTAGCTTCCCATGATGACCATCTTCAAAAACATATTCTTAATGGAGAAGATTATTTATTACATTAATTAGGGGCCACATTGTAAGTAAATTTGTCAGAAAAAAAAATTCAGTGAGCCTTTTGACATCATTAAAAGTCATCACAGCTAAGGAATACATGAAACTATGTTCGAATTAACCACAACGATGTTTGCAAAATAAACACTTTTGATTTCCCAACAGAATTCTCTGTTCAGCCATCACTATCATGTTTCATGACATCAAAGTGATGTATGTTAATTGAAGACACACAAAAAAACTTCCCTTCCAGGAAGAATAAAAACCCAGCTTTGAAGGACAGATAGAATTACTCTGTGGCTGTGTCCTCCTACACTCACCATCCCACCAATATATACATAACCCATGTTATGTCTTTAGCTCTAGCAAATAATATTAATTTTATTGCTCGTGCTCAACAATGACCACTTAAATCACTGGAATAGAGAACAAGTCAGCAAAATTTTTCCATAAAGAATCAGCTACATATGTAAATATCTATATAGATATTTTTGCCTTTATGAGCCAGATGGTCTCTGTAGCAACTGGTGTTGAGTACATCTTGATGGTTGAGTGAGACCTTTGTAATTTGAAAGTAGCCACTGAGAACTTGTGAATGACTGTTTCTGTGTTCCAATAAAACTTTATTTACAAAAACAGGAAGTGGGTTGGAGTTGGGATTTGGTCTGGGATTTGTGGTTTGCTAATCCTTGGACCAGAACCCACTGTCTCTTGAAATGTAGCTCATTTTAATAGCATCTTGTCTTATTATGAGAAATACATGGCATTTTTCTTAGGAAATGAATTATGTTAGGCCTGGTCAAGATATGTAAGTGTGTATAGCCAATGTTTGTGTACTTGGTTAATTTCAACTCTCTGCAGATACTCTGCAGTACTCTTTGATACTTAGAGGCTGGGAGAAGAGTTACGAGTTTGAGTAGAACAGTGTGCGATGCTGAGTAAATACCACTGTATGGGAAAGCAGGTCAACTAAGACAACTAAGTATTGTTTAAATAATGAAGACACTGAAGTCCTAATTTGGGCTTGGAACCATATAATGCTGATGATGATCATAATTGCTCATATTTATCACCTATTTATTATGTGTCAAGCACAGCTAAGCACTTAAATGTCATCTCGTTTTATCCTCACTAGGACTCAGAGGGTAGGTCAAAAATGGTAGAAGAATGGCAGTGTCATTATGGTTCAGCCTAATGCTGTGATGAGCCACATTTCCTAGATCAAGATATCAAGGCTTAAAGAGATTAAGGACCTTGATCAAGGTCATGCTAGCTTACTAGGTAGTAAGGCTAGAACTTGGTCCAAAAATGTGTGCTTCCCCTGAGCTCAGCGTAGACAGTAGTTTGGAGAATCAGAAGGATCTGTCTCATTTGGGAAATGCATCATGTAGGACGCATTGCCTCCGAAAGCAATTTGTCCCATTAATAGGATGGATGACAACGCCTGCCTACAGGGACAATTATTAAGGTCACTTCAAGGTTGAAGGAGATGCTCCTTCCAGCCAATTTTCTATCACCAAGAGGAAATTATTTTGCTGAAATATGTGGAAAGGAGGTTAAACAAACCCAATGGAAGAAAGGCTCCTTCCCTCAGTTGAGGAACTCGGGCTATTTTCACCAAATATGTGGAGGTGTCTCTCTGTGGAGTCAGTTTAAGCAGAAATGGCAACTGTTTACTCTCGTTCACAATTGTCTTCGCACATTTCCTCCAAACACCAGTGTTCATTTCCCCTTATTTCCCACTTATCTTCATAATGATGCTGGTCAGGCAGACAGAAGAACACCAAAGGGTCATTTTGCTATTTATGCACCTGAACTGCCCCAGTGATCATTCCCAGACCCCCACCAAGCCCGGGTGGTGTCTCGCCACCTGAACTGCAGAGGCTGCACCTGCCGGTGTGGCACCCAAGTCCCGTGTGCTGTGGCCCCTCCTCCACCCTTCATTTTAGTTCATTTCCTCCCAGCCCCGTATCTCTGTACTGTGCTTACACACATGCATAGAGGTTCTGCCTCCTGGTCTGGGCCTGTGCTCCTGACCTGTGCTGCTCCTCTCCCACCTGTCCACCACCTGCTCATTGGATGATTCGGTCCCATCCTCTACAGAGCCTCCATGTTCCCCCTCGCCTGTCCCCTTCATGGTTGAGTTGACAAGTCACTTTGCAGAGTGTCGACAACACACCCAATTATACTGCCCCAATACTTTGGGCGTGCTTTTCTCTACATTGATTTTTCTTCACTAGACTGAGCCCCACAGAGGCAGCAACCTTGGCTAATTCGTCTTTGTCTTAGCTCTGGATTTTTATTCCATACCTTACTCACATGGGAACCTTAGCAAATTCCTTCTTCACTCTGACCTTAAGTTTCCTCATCAGTGAAAGTAGGAGATCATGGTAATACCATCGTGGGTGGTTGAGAGGATTAAGTAACATAATGTTTCTAAAATATAGTACCTACTAGATGCCTAACACACACTTAATAAATTTTAACAGCATCACCATTGTTGTTATCGTTATCATCATCCTTTGCAACTGTTACATATACCGCTTTATAATAAGCTCACGGAAGTGGATGATGGGATGAATGGGTGGGTGGATGGATGGGAGGGAGGACAGAAGGACTAAAACAGAAACACACAGTTTCTTTTGGTGACCCGAACTTTGCTTTTAATGTGCTGATTCTCAGCCATTTACAGTTCTTGAACTGATACTTCTGTGGGTGGTATAGAGGTTATACCTTTAAAGATCTTGGGGGAACAAATTGTAAAATAATCATATGTACAGTAGTTATTTCAGGAAAAACACCCCATAAAATTTCCCTTCTAGGAAACCATGGACACCTTTGCCTGTTAGGAGCCAGGGCTTTGCTGGAGTGGTGCAGACCACGTGGCTGAGCTAGGCTTGCGTCGCTTGGTGTGGACAGGAACCCGCCCCTCAGGGCTCTGCCAGGCCTGTTCTTTTGGCCCACGCTGAGACCACCCCCTCGTCATCGACGCAGCAAGTCTGTAATTAGCCTCAGAGAGCTCTGGCTTATGTAAGACTCGGGAAGAGCATTTCAGCGTCTGTGGTTGAGAATTTTATGTCCCATCTTGGCTCATGACTCCAGCTTGGTTTCTCTCCTTGCACTTTCCAACCACTCCCATTATCACGTTGGAATTCTCCTCTTACATAATTGACATGTTGGGGACTTGTGCTTCAACCACACCGAAGTCACATTTTAATAACACGGGAACCGTCTCTTCTCCCTAGTACATTGTCGAGAAGCTAATTCTTGTCAGCCTAAAAACTTGCATATACATTTGAAATAAATCGACGGTGCTCCACTGTGGCAGCCTGCTGAAAATCTCCAAGGAAGATTGTATTTCCAGTTGAACTATTTGTCACTGCGCTGTGTTTTTAATATTGTGAGTCCTTTGTTTTCTTCTTTTCGTAAAAATCTACCCAATACCTTGTCATTCAGGAAAAATACAAATGGATCCTCTCAGTTAGCGGCAGAGTTCTTACTTAGCCTTTTAAAAGTTACTGACTCATAATCAAGTAGATATTTTAGCAGACATTATGCAATAATTGATCACCAAAAACTGAAAGAAGAAAAGGTTTTCTGGTTGTCTTGAGAAGTACCAGTAGTGGGAAAGTTGACACACGATGTAGCTTTGGGAAGCGGATCTGGGCAAAATGTCTCCTGCCTAAAAAGACAGAGGTGTTTCGATTTCCCACATCAGATCTCCAAACTCCTATGGGACCGTCGCAGTGGTTCTCCTCTTGGTTGTTAAAAAACGCTGATGCCTGGCTGCTACTCCCATTCTGCTTTCCCCATGTCTGGGAGGTCCCCTGGGTATTTGGACTTTTAGAAGCTTCCCCGGTGTTTCAGTGAGCTGCCTTGTGGGGGCACCGAGCACCGCTCACCTCCTCCGACTCCACCGTCTTGAGTCTTGGTTATTTTTTGCCCAGCCAGAGTTCCGCAGGGATAATTGCTTCACCCCTTCTGCTGTCATCCTCTCCCCTCACATAGCTCAGAGCACTGACAGATCTCTGACAGACCACCATCAACTGTGGTGTCACACCCGCTCAGGTTCAGATCCTGTCTTGACAGCTTAGGACTCTGAGCAAGTCACTTTGCTTCTCTGACCCTCAGTTTACTCATCTGTCAAATGGAGTATCATGAAGGGTCAGAGCTGGATTCTGAGGATTAAAAGCAGTAATGTTTATATGTCAGGTGTATACGTGTCTGGAGGAGAGCGGATCCTTGGTAAAAGGCAGCTCTTGCCTCCCCCACAGCCCAGTGCAGAAAGCTCAGGGAGGTGGGGCAACCGCAGGGAGGCTCCTGGACCTCAGAGTAAGGAAGCCAGGGGCCGGGGACAGAGGTCCACCCCATGTGATGTGCCCCTTTAGGATCGGGGTTTAATAGATGATGCTGGGGCTTGAGGTTTTAAGTTAGTGTAAGTGGCTTTCTCCCTGGCACACACATTTGTTCCTCTTTCTGTGTTTTATCTAACTGTTGAGAATATGCAGCACAGAGACCAGACCCCTGGAAGGTTGAACCCTATTCCTTGAATGTGGCCATACTGCTTCTCTGGAAAGGGTATTTCACACAGAGGATATGGTGGTGACTTTTTCTTTTAAATGTACTACTCTTCTTCTTCTTCTTTTTTCTTTTTCTTTTTTTTTGTAGGTTTTTAAAAGCACGATATAAGTCTTACGGAATATTTTTGAGATTATAGGGAAACATACAGAATAAAGCACAAGTTAACTGTAATTCCACAATCCAAGACAACCCATGATGACAGTTTGATGTACCAATTTTTATTCTGTGTCCATAGATTCTTAAAAAGAAAAAAAAAGACCATTTACCTATATTCTTTATTCATTTTTTTATTCAGAGATAATTCACATATCGTGAAATTCACCACTTCAAGGCTTTCAGTTCATTGGTTTTTAGGATATTCTCCAGGTGGTCCAACCATAACTATGGTTGAATTCGAGAACATTTTTGTCATCCTAGAAATGACATCAGCTGTCATTAGCTGGAACCCATTAGCTGTCATTCCCCAGTTCCTCTCCACTCCCACCACCTCTCCGGCAGCCACTGATCTTCTTCCTGTCCCTGTCTCTGGATTTGTGGCCTTTTGCATCTGGCTTCTTTCACTGAGCATAATGTGTTCAAGATTCCTCCATGCTCCACCTGTACTGGTCCTCCATTCTTTCTTAGTGCTAGATAGGGTTCCATTGTATCGATATCATACTTGCTATATCCATTCATCACCTTAATCAACATTTGGGGCATTTCTTCTTTTGGGCTGTTAAGAATCATGTTTTTATGAACATTTCGTGTACGGAGTTCTTTGTGGGTGCATATTGTCATTGCTCTCGGGTATATGCCCAGAAGTGGAATTGCGGGGTCAGGTGGTGACTTCATATTTAACTTTTTGAGGAACCGTCAAACTTGCCTGCAGCCTTTGTACACTTGTACATTCCTCCCAGCAGCGCCTGAGGTTTCCAGGTTCTCCAAAACCTCACCAGCACTTGTTAGTGTTCTTTTTCATATTATATTAAAGCCATCTTTCTTATTGTAGCCACCCAAGTATGTGGGAAGGGGTTATGTGACATGTATTCCCTTATAACCTGTTTTTCTTCATTCTAAGAACACTGTGGGTATTTTTCTTAGGTCATCTAATGTATTTCTATAACTTGAATTTTAAGGGCTTTAGAAGAATATATTGCATATAAGTAAACTTAATTAACCAATCTAAATTTAGCTAAATTCAACCTGACGTGTTAAAATTCTAGTAATAGGCTGAAATAATATCACAAACTTAAGTGATGTAGCTTTGTGTAACCTATCAATTGTCCAAAAAAAAAAAAAAAACCCAAAAATATACAACCTTATTTTCATTGAACTTGCTATATCTTGCTTGAGTCTCATTTTCTGTTCACAGTGGAAGTTTGAGGATAAGGTGGACAGGTTCTGGAGAGTGATTAGTCACAGCTGCCCCAGTTGTGGGGCGGGGAGCCCAGCTGGAGGCCACCGAACTCATTCTGAGAGTGTTAGGGTAGGTTTCTCTGCACCCTGGGATTTTTTGTAATTGAGATATAATTTGTATACCATAAAATTTACCATTTTACAGCGTACAACTCGGTAGTTCTTATTCTGTCCACTGAGTTGTAGAACCATTACCAATAATACCAGAACATTTTCATCACTCCAAAAAGAAACCCATGCCTGCGCTCTTTAGCAGTCATTTCCCACCTCCCCCCGCCGCTGAAGCCCTAGGCAACAGCTCATTTTTCTGTCTGCCGATTTGCCACTTCTGGACATTCTGTGTCAGTGGAATCATGTGATATGTCATCATTTGCGCCTGGTTTCTTTCACTTTGTGTGATGTTCTCAAAGCTCATCCATGTCATAGCATGATCAGTAGTTCACTGCTTCTTATGGCTGAATAATATTCTGCTACACAGGTAGACCACATTTTGTTGATCCATGTGTCACTTGGTGGACATTGGGCTTTTTTCCACTTTTTGGCTATTAACAAATAATGCTGCCATGAACCTTATTCCTAGTGCCTTGCTTTCTTGGAGGAAATCATGATCCTTGGAAGTTAAAGGTGTTGGATGGTAGGCTGGTGGGGACAGTGAAACAAGTTTCTGGGGACCAGTATTCCTCCCACGCTCAAAACCAAGACCCTTTCAGAGCCCCTCTTGAAGGACGTTGCCCAGTGGTCTTCTAATTGCCTAGGAAGCATGTCTCCTGGGGAGAAGTTTTCAAGTCCACGATCACAGCCAACAACAGACACTAGATGTTGCAGTTACACTTTCTCTCTCTCTCTCTCTTTTTTTTTTTTTTTTTGGTTTAAGAAGAGAGCCCCTTGCACAAAGTGACAGGCTGCCTCTAACTTCGGCTCAATTATTTTGTAAAGCATTTTGTTTATTTGACCTCTCCTGACCCAGGAAATAATTCTGACCAATCATGGCTGACTCCCTTTGGCCCTGGGGTCTGGCTGCTTTACAGCTGATGACAGAGGGGCCACACTGCTACTGCGACTGAATTAATCCTTAACTCTAGAGCTGCATGTTATTCTCCAGCAAGGTTGTATTTCTTCATTAGCTATTCCCAGGGCCCAGGGAGTCCCAGAGGATGTCAGAGTACATTAATTTTTATCATAACATGGAATCTTTCAGGTCTGAATGGCAGCACACAGCTGTCAGGGGCTTTCTGAACTCGATTACAGCTCCATATATCTCTAGGCAAAACAGAGGCAGGAGTCCTCATTGGCAAGGGAATGTACAAAATGCATGAGATGTTTTATTGTTTGAGTAACTTGACCATGCACTTAAGCACATTCCCCAACTAATTTTTTTTTCCTGATGTCCATGTAAGTTCACCTCTGCCATCTTACATTAAAACCCCCTCCCTTCACTGTGACCATATAAGGTATATTTTAAATTCGCTCTTTTGCATAATGGTAATGAAATCATCATCTGGTACTTAGACAGCTATTCTATAAATATATTAAAAAATGAATGTTCCCAAGATTTTTTTAGCAGAATTTAGCAGAATTCATTTAGCAGATTGGTATTGCAGAAGTTTAGAAATAATGGCTTGTAATGCGTAATATTGCTTTATGGCCACAAAATATAATTTTAATTTGAAGAAATGCTGATTTGTTTTCAGAAAGACATGTTATTTCTTCATTGACTTTATATTCCTTACTTGTCAACAGAGTAGAATGCTTCGAGGAAAGCATTTTACTTAGAGAAGAAGCCCAGGTATTATTTTAACCTTGTCAACAAATGCCAGGAATTCCCTCTCAGCAGGGTCCTGTACTACACTCGGCTTGGTATGGATATAAGGACCCCTCCCCACCACCACGACCCCCCATCAAGGAAAGCATACTCAAAGAGAGAAGGCCCTGTTTTCAGTTGTGAGGGTAAATGTGTTCTTAGTAGGCATCGCCAAATAATTTACTGCCGGCTCTAGTCCTTCACTCAAGTGTCCTGGAGAATTCTGCTTTCTTCGTAATGGATGTGTTTTCTAAGGCCACCTGCACATTCATTTAATGTCTCCCACTGCCGGGCAGCCAAATAGCATGAGTTCTATGAGCCTCTGAGCAGTTTCCCAATGTTCTCACTCGCTGTTTATGTATAAACAATATTCTGTTTATCTTAACACATACTAATTTTTAAAAACCAAAACCAGAGCAGCAACCCTTCTTAACAGCTGTTTTTGCAAAGGACAAGACTGAGAAATACAGATGTGTTGGTTTCCAGTGCATTTTTTTTTTTAAGTGAATACAGGTGGTCCTTAAATTTGACAAAAATTAGGCGGGTGATGCGTTAATGATTGCATTGTGGATGACGCTGACAGAGAGAGAGGCTCTGTGGGTTAAAACCAGAGCACTGACTGTGTGCATGCAATGCTTGAGTCACGTGAGCAAGGATGTAGACAGCTGTCACTGGCGTGATCTTACTTGCTTCTGAGGCATTCAGTGATTCAACAAACTTCTGTAGCATCTCGGACATGGTGCTCGCTGTGGTAGCACAAGGGTGACTTCAGAGACATGCCCGGCCCTTCAGGAGTTTCTAGCCCACTGTTGTGAGTTACTCCTTTTTGTGTCTAAGAAAACTGAGCAATACGGAGGATGTCACCAGCTCCCTCTTCTCTAAATAATGCCACCAGTTTCTTCCCTTCCCGCATTCATATGAATACTATTCACATTCTCTGAGTTCCCTTGTGGAGTTTATTGAACTCCAGTTTGGCCTCCCAAGACTTCTTTCATATCATGAGTGGATTTCTGTAGGACATGACCGTCATTCATTTGTCAGATGAGCAAATGGGAATTTGCCAAGAGACACTCTGTTTCGTTTGCATTTTCTCAATCTTTGGGAGCTACGTTCAAGTGAAATTACTGGCGTATGAGTGTGGTTGAATTTATCCTTACAGTTCCCACTCTTCTCACTCTTGTGCTTATCATTGATTGTCCAGTTTATTAAATATTCCCAAGGAGCCAGAACACAACAGTAAAGTACTGAATGTAAAGAGCAGGAGTGAAACTTGGGAACAAGTGGACCTTTACTACCAACGGGTCAGACGTGCATTTGAGATACCATGTCATTTGGATTAAGTGCTGTTGGTGGCATAATTACCCAATGTACGCATTTTTCCTAGAAAGTTCCCTGGGAAGAAGTTGTAGGTTGTACATCTTGCCCCATTTAGAATCAGTGAGGTTGAGATTTTGCTGCTGGGCTGGTTGGTATATGATAGGATGGGAAAATATAATCAAGGTAATGGACATGAGGCAAAAATTTAAGGAAATAACAAAAACAAGAGTTTTCTGTTTTCTGTTAGTGTGTGTACTGATGTTCTGGAATTCACTAGAAGAAGTTGTAAATGGTGCATGAAATGAAAAATTCCTGGTGGTCTCCTGGGATAGAGCCAGTGCTCTGCTCTATTCCTGCTGATTGGTGTGGATTATTTTCTTTATTCCAACTTAGAAAAAAGAAGAAAAGAGTAGCTGGGTTATCTTAACAGCAGAATCCTCTCTGGGTTAATTATTATGTTAATACTTAATGGTGTCCTTAAATTCTTAAAGCATGTAGATCCTTCAAATTTTAGAAGCACAGCTAGACTGTCACTGACCACCTACGCTGATGTTGATTTTATGTGTTCTATTTCTCTTGTTTTATTTGCTTGATTTCCTTGCATATTTTGAGGCTCTTACCTCCCAGAGATGTAGGTTAAGAACATGGGAAACCACATATAGGTATTTTATAAATATGGGAGACAATTATATACATATTTTATATCTCTGAATTATTGATAGCTAGCATGTCCCCAAAGAGTCGCAAAGGTCTAGGAAACAGGCAGCCAAGAAAAAATAGCCTGTTTTAGGTACCATCTCTCAGCTGATGTTAAGCAGTTTACATTTTTCTCTAATTTTCATGACTAGCAAACAAGGTGGGTACTGTCATTCCCTTTAATCATTATTGTCATTGTGTGTTGGAGTGGCTGATTGTTTATTTTTTCCAGTATGTTACTGTAAATAAACATTTTTTTAAAAAGTTTGTCCATATACCACTTGAAGTCCCCTTGACCTTTACTGTGGGTGTGCACACTACATCTTGGGCCGCTGAGGTCTTGGTGGACTGCTATAGAGTCTGGAACCTTCGCTGGGCTGGAGATAGCTGTACGAGACAATGGCTGTGTTCCAGTTCATGCTGCCATCCGTGAGTTCAAAATAAGCCAGGCCTAGCGATCTGAGCAGAGATCCACCTTGGAATTCTACAGTAACTTTTTTCCTCCCCCTTTTCTGGAAGAAAAAGAAAACCTAACACTTACTACGTCTTAGAAACAGTTGCTTTTGGGACTTTGGGTCCTTAGGCCCTTTCTGTTGAATTTCAGAGTATTTCCATATAGTATGAATTCCCACAGCTCACTTGAGAAATGCCCCAGATGGTGTGACATTCTGTTTCAAGGAGGAATTGAAAAGTATTTCCCTTTACATAACATTACACTTAGCTCATTCTTTTGCTGTGTCTGAGATGGAATCCCCCAAAGCCACAATTGTGTTAATGTTCCGCAGGGTGTTTATTTAGCCTGTAAAGGTCTGTCTCATTTTCTGGAGCATGTTATGATTCAGTTTACAAATCCTCACTGTAATTCAACCCTGTGATGGTTGCTACTGCTCTTCATAGAGACTCTTTCAAAGCACCTTCTCAGTCCTCAGGTCTGACATTCCATGGTTATTAGGTTGCTTGGATCATCTCAAACTGGTCTTGTCCTCAAAGCATAAGTAACTCACTCTTCATGTATCAGTTAGAACAAAATCCACTTTCTCCTGCTTTTTTTTGCTATATTTTAGGTAATAATTATAAAACATGGCTATGGAATGTGATTTGTAAACCAGATGTCACTGGGAAAATAGCATTGATTCAGTGCATTCATTCATTCATGATGTAAAAAGGCTTACTTCTTACTGCATGCAGACAAAGGGTGGCCAAACAAAGACTTCTTTCCTATGGACATTGATTGTAGTCTGCTGACAGATGGTGTCACACAGAGTTAAGCAATGTAGGAATGGACACTCCCCAGGCAGAACTAAAGCCCCAGCCTCCTGGGAGATGCTACAGCTCAGAAGGTGATGTTCTATTTACAATAAACTCTCATGATGTGCTAGGGTTGGGTCCTTGCCAGTTACTGATGAGCATTCAAAATAGTTGGCAGGGTTGAGAATGGGAATGGATGTTTGTGGAGGAAACAGAATGGATCTGGGCCCTTGAGGATTTGGTGTCAGGGGGAGCTTGGTGTCTTGGCAGGGACTTGTAGGTCACGGAACTTGGGAAACAGCTGGATCTCCTGACCCTTGCATTTGTCTAGTGGTCGAAGGTCAAAGGACCTTGTCCCCTTTGGTTATATCTCTCTTTCTGTCAATCACACTGTTGTCAACCTTGTTAAAGGTCCAGGAAAAGTGTCTAGGAACTTCAGAAAAGGGTGATAGTGCCCATCTTCCAGATGAGGAACAAGGATTCTTCAAGCAAGAAGGGTTTCCTGAGTAGTCCTCGGGGGCAGGGCGGGTTGTGATGTATAAAAGGCGTAGCTGGGACTGAGTGAAGGACCCCCTTAGGTCCATCTAAGTGGACAAGTAGAGTCAGACAGAAAAGCACTGTGTGCCTGAGTGTCAGCGAGGATCAGAAAGTTGTGTGATACCAACGTCACTAGCTTCTCTACTGTCCAGAAACCTGCATGCATGCCATCACCATGGGTGAGAGCCAGGTTGGAGATAAGCTGAAGTTCTGTCGTTTTATTTGAGTTTAATTTCTTAACGTCATTGTCAGAGCACTGCTGCTTGTCTATGTTCAGGGTGTGCACTGAACAAGTCTGGGGGTGCCATTCAGGTGGCCCACTATCTATGTTCAATTCAAACCCCTGGTTCCACACAGCAAGCCTTCCTAAGGCTAAGCAAGCATTGCAGATTGTAAAGCCTTTGCGTTTTCCTGACCCAGAAAAGATTTTGGTGGCAGATAGACCTAGATTTTAGTTCTGGCTTATTCAACTACTTAGCAATAAATATTTTGAACCTTGGTGTTTTCCTCTGTAACACGGTACTGATGCTGTCTGCCTTATGGGTTGCTGTGATTGTTAAAATAGAATATGGACATTCCAAGAACTACCAACATTTCCTCAGGCTGACATCATATGACTGTCCCAAGCAAGGAGCAAGTCTAGGCCTCTGTCTCAGTTCACATTTACTAGACCTATGTGTTCAAATAGGCGCTTACTGAACATTCTCTGACTCAAGTGTAGGCCCAGTTTTGTAGGATGGCAGCACTGTGGAACTGCACCCTGCTGTTACAACACTTATATGCAGAACGTGAAATTTCCCCGGAAAGGATTTTTGTGATGGGTCAGAACTTCCAGGGGGTTCTCACCATGATGAGGTTCAGGAGTTGCCTGTGGAATTACACAGTTGCTAAATGGTGTATGCATTCAGAGAAGGAACATTCTCATGGGTGCAGTGGTCTAGGAAGGTTCCACAGGGGATTTGGGGTTTGATCTGGCTATTAAATGGATGGGGGGTGGGTGGGGAGAGTCAGCATGGGTGCTGTAGACATGGCCAAGTACTCTCTCGTTTCTGTTAATATTAACTTTGACCTGTTCTCTCTGCAAGTAGATTTTAACATCTTTCTTCTCCGTTGTTTCTTGGTATCCAGGGCAAGGTGCATCATAAATAGTCCATGCATATTTTACTTGTCTTCAGTCAGATTTAACAGTTTTGTATTCAACACCTGTCAGATACAAGGTGCTCTGCAAGTCGATCCAGAGACATGGAGATGAATAGGCGCAAGTACTGTGGTCCCACTAGGTGCAGTCAGTGCACAAACACACTAGTCGCTCATTCTGGGGGTGTGTTTCAGGCCACTAAAGGCAGACAAAGCACTCTTGTGTTTCTATATTATTATTATTTTTTAAATTGCATTTTCAATATAGTAAAATTCACCCTTTTATAACAGAGTTCGGAAAGTTCTGACGAACACACACTCATGGAGTCACCATAGTCAAGATAAAGAACAGTTCCCTTACTCCCCCCCCCAGGCAC
>LNAC01000116.1:199248-231469 GCA_002007465.1 Ailurus styani
CACCTCACCCCCCCCCCCCCCCCCCCCCCCCCCCCCCCCCCCCCCCCCCCCCCCCCCCCCACCACCAGATTTCCCCTCTGACTTTTTGTGGTCCTTCCTATGTCTATACCCAGCCCCTGGCAACCACTGGTTTGTTTTGTTTTTTCCTTCCTGTCTCTAGAGTTTTGCCTTCTCCGGAATGTTATATAAATGTGTGTATTCTGTACGTAGCTTTTTTGAGTTTGGTTTCTCTCATATAGCATGATGCATATATTGGTTATCTTTTGCTCTTAAATCTCTCCCCAAACTTAGTGACTTAAAAGAACAAACATTTATTATCTCTGTTACTTTTCTATTGCTCTTGTAATAAATTACCACAAATGTACTGGCTTCACACAACACTTATCCAGGGTGCAGCTTTATATAACATAATAACAATATAATAATATTGTAAATAAATCTGCTTATTTAATTGGTAGGAAATTTATTATTTCAATTATTACTACTAGAGGATTTTAATATGCTAGTTATTTGTAATCTAGTTTTATCAATTTTTAAATATCTCCATCAGTTTTTCTGTTAGACTTTGAAAATGTGTTTAACTGGGCCCCCAGTATTCATGATAGGTCAGATAAGGGAGAAAGTAGGGGTAGCAAGACCAGGTCTGGGATTTTGCAGTGACCAGAGCTGAAGGCAACAGGATATGGACTGCTCGTGGTTTTCTTCGCTCAAGTTCCCTAGAAGTCAAGCCTGGGACAGGGATGTATTTATCAGTGATTTACTGGGGGCGTATTCTCAGAAGAAGGTAGGGAGGAAAACAGATTGTGTTCAACTGGAGACTAGCTTCAGCCTGATCCCAGAGGTTCCTGGAGAAAGACTCCTATCAGAGTTGTCCTCCTTGTTAGCAGAGCAGCTGGGTCTGGGGCATGACATTCTAGATGTGATGGTGCCCATCGGTCAAGAACAATTTTCTGGAGAAGTCTATTCTCGATAGTTGTGAAGGAGTACACTGGACCCATAATTGAGATCTAGACAGAATATCTTTTTTTAATAAAGATTTTATTTACTTATTTGACAGAGAGAGCGAGATTACAAGTAGGCAGAGAGGCAGGCAGAGAGAGAGGAGGAAGCAGGCTCCCGGCTGAGCAGAGAGCCCGATGCGGGCCTCGATCCCAGGACCCTGAGATCATGACCTGAGCCAAAGGCAGAGGCTTTAACCCACTGAGCCACCCAGGCGCCCCTAGATAGAACATCTTAATACTCATTCCATTGGAAATGTATGGGACTGGAAAAATATTAATAGTTTCTAGAGAGGCTGGTGTTGACTAGTCATAGATACTAAAGAAGATGGAATAGCATATATTTCCTAAGTGTTACTAATCAGGGAACCAGTTAGAGAGTATCATCACCCACTAGAGATAAGGACATCAGGAAGGGGAAAGACTTGAGAGAAGATGAAGAGTTTAGATTTGGGGTGGATATGAATGAGATTCTGGAACCTGGGAGGAATATGGGGGCTGGAGCTGTGGGTCTGAACTTCATCTTTATAGATATATTGTTTGGAGTCCTCGACTGGGAGAGGAAGGGCTGGAAGAGACAGAAGATGGGGTAGTCATGACATTAGGAGGAGGTCCATTGTGACAGAGAAGTCTGGTTTCAACAGAGGGAAGGTTGTTGCGTTTCTTGATTGGGAAGCCATTGCTCTCCGGGTAGCTTTCAGAGATTCTGGATGGTCATGGGAAAGAATTCAGTCAGCTTGGTGATAAGAAGTGGGTTTGGGGCAAGGAGAAGAGATTATGAATAGAGACAAATATCTCTAAACTGTAGTCCACAAATGGGAAGTGAGAGGCTAGTGCCAGTTCAAAGAACTCCAATGTCAAGTAGATGTTTTTCTCTTTCCAGCCTTCTCTCTCCTGTCTGTCCTCCTTCCTTTCAGTTTCTTTCTTTCTTTCTTTCTTTCTTTCTTTCTTTCTTTCTTTCTTTCTTTCTTTCTTTCTTTTCCTTCCTTCCTTCCTTCCTTCCTTCCTTCCTTCCTTTTCTTCCTTCCTTCCTTCCTTCCTCCCTCCCTCCCTCCCTCCCTCCCTCCCTTTCTCTCTCTCTTTCTTCCCTCCCTCCGTCTCTTCCTTCCTTCCTTCCTTTCTCCCCCCCTTTCTTTTTTTTTTTTAAAGATTTTATTTTTTATTTTTTTTAAAGATTTTTTTTTTTATTTATTCATTTGACACAGAGAGAGAGATTACAAGTAGGCAGAGAGGCAGGCAGAGAGAGAGGAGAGAGGAGGAAGCAGGCTCCCTGCCGAGCAGAGAGCCCGATGTGGGCCTCGATCCCAGGACCCTGGGATCATGACCTGAGCCGAAGGCAGCGGCTTTAACCCACTGAGCCACCCAGGCGCCCCCCCCCTCCCTTTCTTTCCACATTTTCACTTTGTAGATGGTCAAAAAATCTGATTAGCCTGAAGAGAGCAAGAATGAGCCAGCAGAGCATGAGCTATTGGGAAGGCCAGAAAGAGAGAAGGAGAGAGGGTATGTCAGTGGGTGGGGTACTTGAAGAGTTGCACACCTGCAGCTGATACAGTGTGATATGTCAGTCATATCTGAATTTAAAAGGAAAAAAAAATAAAACAACGGAGGGAAGTGAGAGGAGAACTTAGAGATCAGCTCTCTGAAAGCCAGTTGGCGACAGCCTTGGCTCTAGGACCGCCTTCTGTTTATTATCACCATCTGGTGCTCTTTCAGTATGAAGTATCACTTAAGGCCACTGTGGCGCCAAAGCTTGGCCCTTCAGTGCTTCCGTGGATGAGCAGGAGCACCACCCCCTGCGAAATAGCAGGATCGCCACTCTCTCTACTACTGAACAGCTGTTCTCTGGCCCAAAGGAATGTGTTGGCCCTGGTGGACAGGAGTGCTGCTTCCCAAGCATCATCCCCAGCAGACCCAGAGAAAGCCAGGGTCCCCTCTTGCTCTGGGTAGATTAGAACCACAGAGAAGCAGCCCACCCCCTTTCTTTGGGATCTTCTGTACACTGAAGACTGCTCCTCTCCTCACTCACCTCTCACAGACCACAATCCACCAAAGAAGAAAAGAAATCAGGCCCAGAGAGTGCTGACTAACAGCATCAGCTTTGGAATTGGAATGATACTATTTTTGTTTCCCTTCTATCTTTATAGTTTGAACTTTCCTTTTGATATTCTGTAAATATTCATCATCTCAGAGCCTTTTGAATTGCAATGGCTTTTAGTCAAAACTGAGCAAAATGTGCCATTTGAATAATAAAAACCTCATTAAAGTGAGGGAAAAGAAATGCTTTTCCTTTTGTACAAGCCAATTAAGTGTCTTTACAATTAAAAAAAGTCTAACACTTTATAGTTTCATATTCCATAAGCCTCTTTTTAATTAATGGAGGTGACAAGTTTTAGGTACAGGGTACATATTTTGCCTCTGGTGTTGTGCAATTAACATTAATGAAGGGTATTAAAATTTGGTGAAAGAGGAAAGAATTTGCCATGCCCTCTGTGGATTCATGCCCCTAGGCTGAGGTCTTTGGTATCAAGTTTCTTGATCTGTTTTGCATTTCCTTGAGAAAATGTACAGGCAAGGATAAAGGTAACTAGAGGAGGCCACGTTGTTACTAAGAGGTATAGTGTCAAAATTCTGAAAACCCAGGCCTGTCCTAAAGACATGGAAACACTGCAAAAATCAACTTTGAAGAATTATATTTTCTCCCGTGGATAGAAGGGAAGAATAGAGAGACAAAGGAACTAACAATGATTTAACCTGGCACATACCTTGCGAAATACTGGGATTTTACTCATCACAACCTCCGGAGGGGTGCATGCTGCTATTCTAAGTTTACAGGAGAGGAGGCAGGTTTACAGATGTTAACTAACTGGCCACAAGTCAGGTTAAGTATAATAACATGACTGAGCTGGAATTTCTGTCAGCACTTGGCTCTGTCCATTAAGGGAGCTCATCTAAGAAAGAAGGTGATGCACAGTAGCTTTGAGCTCACCTGATCTTTTTGTTTTGTTTTGTTCTTACTCATTTATTTGCTACTTCATTATTTTAGCTGTTTCTGATTCTTACTCAGACCACAGGATGTTTGTTTCTAATCCCTTGATTTCCTGTTTGTAAAGTGTTGATAATAATACATATCACCTAAGTTTCTTATGTACACAAGGCTATTAATAAATGCCTAGTGCCCATTTATCACTCAAAGGAAAAAAAAATAAAAGGAAAACAAAGTATCAGCAGCTGAAAAAGTGACCCAAATATTTTTTGAGATGAAAACTGAAAGGAGCTCACGTATACGTCATATTCACTTGGCACTTTTTCCCTTTCTCTCTCAAGGTTTTTTTCCAGCGTTCTTGCCTTACTACAAAATATGGGTTATTTTGGTTATAAATTAGTAGATTCTGTTTTGATTTGAAATAGGCTTTGATGAATGTTGTAGGCAGACCAGATGTCGCAAAGCATTTTTTGTCCACCTCTTCAGGTAGTAACTGGATTGTTGGGGGACTGTGCATTGACAACTGGGGGAACCGTAAGTGGAAAACAGGTGATCCCACCAAACACATCTGACCTCAGCCACATAACCACTTTTAGGTTTTAGGTAGGTGGTGGATTGGAGCTATATTAGGCAACAGAACAAGTGAGATAGTTTCTCAGTGAGAATTAGATTGCCTAGTGGCAATGAGATTTACATATTTTTTAAAAACCTTGAGGTAATTCTTTTTTTCTCTAGTGATAAATTAATTCATGCTTGCTACTATGCATTTATTATGAATTCTTAATGAAATTAGTATCATCAAAATCATTAATAATATCATTAGTATTATGAAAAATTAATGAACTAATAGCAATTCTTAGCAAACTAAGAAAAAGTGAATAGGAAGGAAAACTTCTCAACTCACTATATAAGGCCAGTATGACTTTGATGTAAGAACCAGATAAAGACATCACAAGAAAATTACAGACCAGTATCACTTACGAATATAGATGTATACATCTTCAACAACATATTAGCAAACCAAAAGCAGCAATATATAAAAAGGATTATACACCACGGCAAGGTGTGATTTATCCAAGGAATTCTAGGTTGGTTTAACATCTGAAAGTATCAGTTAAATAAAGGATATGCCATTCGACGCAGGAAGAGCATTTGAAAAAGTCCAGCACCCTTTTGTGATAAAAACACTCAACAAACTTGGATTATAAGGGCATTTCCTCAGCCTGATAAAGGGCATCTACAAAAAACCCCACACCTAACCTTCTATTTAATGCTAAAAGATTGAATGCTTTCCCTGTAAGTTCAGGAAACAAAACAAGGATATTAAGTCTCACCACTAACATTCATTATTGTGCTGGAAATTCTAGCCAAAGTAATTGGGGGTGGGAAGGAGACATTCTGATTGGAAAGGAAAAAGTAAAACTATGTTTATTTGCAGGCAAAATGACCTTATGTGTAGAAAATACTAAGAAACCCACTTAAAAAAAAACAACTCAATCTTATAGATAATTTCAGCAAGGCTGGGGGATAAAAAGTGAATATACAAAAATCAATTTTATTTCTATACACTTGTAATCAACAATTCCCCAAATCAAATTAAGAAATCAATTCTATTTGCTACAGCATCAGAAAGAAAAAAACACAAATACATTTAACAAAAGATGTGCTAAACTTGTATTTTAAAAGCTATATAATATTGTAGAAGGAAATTAAAGAAGACCTAAATGGATACAAAGGCATCCCATGTTCATGGATCAAGAGACTTAATATTGTTAAGAAGACAATATTCTCAAAATTAATCTGCAATTTTTTGTAAAGATTTTATTTATTCATTTGAGACACAGAGAGAGAGAGAGTGAGTATAACCAGGGGGGGAGGGGCAGAGGAAGAGAGAGAAGCAGACTTCCCATTGAGCAGGGAGCCCAACTCAGGGCTAGATCCTAGGACCCAGAGATCATGACCTGAGCTGAAGGCAGACACTTAACCACCTGAGCCACCCAGGCACCCCTGATGTGCAATTTTAATGTAAACTTCATCAAAGTTGCTGTTGGCTTTTTTTTTTTTTCCAGAAATTGAAAGCTGACTAAACTTTATATGTACATGCAAGGCTCCTGACTAGCCAACCCGAGCTTGAGAAAGAACAACATTGAATTACTCTGACTTCCTCACTTAAAAATCTACTACAAAGCTTTACTAATAAAGACTATAGTACTACCGTAATAATGGAATAGAATTGAGAGTCCCCAAATAAACTCTTTCAGTTGGCCAGTTGATTTTCATCACGGGTGCCAAGACCAGTCAATGGGGGGAAGAATAGCCTTTTTAAGAAACAAAGCTACATAACAGTTGGAATACCTGCATGCCAAAGAATGAAGTTAGATCTCTTGAATTCACCTTACTTCCGTGTTGGCTTACAGTGGACCATAGATCTAAATGTAGGAGCTGAAACTAAAACTCTTAGAAGAAAAGATAGAAGTGTATCCTTGTGATGTTGGGTTAGCCAGTGGTTTTGTAGATAAGATCCCCAAAGCACAAGTGACAAAAAAATACATACCACTTGAATCTCATCAAAATTAAAACTCAGAAAGAAGATAATTTAAGACATTTCAGGGTTCCACCCACCCCTAGAGACAAATACTACTCACATTTTTGTGTACCTTCATTAGTATTTTGTGCGTGTTTGTGTGATCATACAATATTATATATTTTGTTCTATAACATGCATGTTTTACAGGGTCAGAAGATGTATCATTTTAATGGCTGCGTAGTGTTCTATCATATGCATATATTCAGAGTCATTTAATGATTTCCCAATTTTATATTTCATTTATTTTGTAATGTTTTGCATTTTCAGTATAATTACCAACACTGTGGATCACCTTTAATAACACCTTTTTACAATTCTTTTGACAAACCTTTTTACAATTCTTATTGGCACCTTAGGATGATTTCCCACAAGTACCATTTCTCTATGAGGATTTAGGATTTTGATTAACATCAAAGGCTTACTTTTACTTTTTAAAATTTTATTATGAAACAAATTATATATCTATATGTGTGTGTATATATATATATGTATATGTATATATATATATATACATATACATATATATATATATAATAGGAGAAAATATTATAATAGACCTCCACTTACCCATCCCTGGTCTTGCTTGTTTCTAAAGTGTCGATGTAATTTGGCCTCTGGAAGGAATATATTCAAACACTGTGTGCCTGTCTCTTTAAACAGAGCATTTCCCCCTTGATACGTTTACTTAGAATCTATTCAGTGCTGGTTCCTGTGTTGGTCTTTATACAAACTATTTTCTCTTTTATTTCTTAAATCTACTTTAAGGGCTTTTTTGATTTTTTTTAGGAGATGAAGCTAAGAATTGGATAAACTAAGATGCACAGATAAAATTGGGTTTGAGAATCTGGGTCCTCTCCAAGGTGACCAGTTTGGCCAGTATGGCCCCGTTTGAGCACTGACAGTCCTGTATCTGGGGACCTCCCGATGCCCTGCAGCCCACTCACAGGCTAAGCCCTTCCCCAGCAGAATGGCTCATGCTGGGACATCCCACTTCTGACTCATGAATCTGGAAGGCAGGACAGAGTTGGTTATTCCTGTCAGAGCGCGGGTTATCCTTGCTTTTAGAGTGTTCACGTCTGCACAACGTTGGATGTTTTATTTTTCAGATCTCTTCACGTGCTTGTGTGCAATGCAGCGGCTTTTGCTCTACCCTGGAGCCTCACCAAAGACGGCCTGGAGACCACCTTCCAGGTGAATCACCTGGGGCACTTCTACCTTGTCCAGCTCCTGCAGGACGTCCTGTGCCACTCAGCTCCTGCCCGAGTAGTTGTGGTCTCGTCTGAGTCCCATCGGTGGGTTAGAATCTGATGTTTTGTTCACTTGGCCCCTTCCTTGTCCCAGCCAGTATCTCCCCCAGGCTCCCTTTCCCGAAAATACTTTTCAGTGATGCTCCTCCGGAAAGTATGGGTGCACTCAGCCTGGCTTCCTTAATTTTCCGAGGTCTTTCTCTTGTTTTGAGATTGTGGAGGATTATTGGGGGGGGTTGTCTATGGCAGTGCAGATGGTTTTTACAACTATACTTCAGATCCCTCATTGATTTTGCTTCGAGATGGAATAATAATTGATTAAATCTGAATGCCTGACCTTTATCGATTTGTCATTCAACAACTTCAACACCTCACCAAGAAAAATGTGCAGTTATTCTAGCAGGAGAAACAATGCAATTAAAGACTGCGAGATGAAATCCAATTGTATTATAATGAGAAATTAGGGAATTCAATGCAGACATTAGCTGTGTAATTGTAGAAAGGGAAAGTACTGTAGTTAGAACATATTAGAAATCTGGCCATGCCTCTTTTGGTTAAAATTTCAATTAAAACATCAGATGGCACTTCTCTTCTATTACCATTAGGAGAATATCCAATTGACTAAAAAGGCATTTGAAAATTTCATCGTATTTTCAGCATATTTGTTTCCAGAGTTGGATAAACAACTATTTGTCTAAAGAGAAGTAGTCGGAGAAGACAAAGGACTTTGCGGGTGAGGCTAGATTTAATGCATGTTAGGGAGATTTTCCTGGTGTGGTTGGGAGCTTTCACCCTTTGCAAAGTAGCTGGAAAAAAAATAACGTGCAAGGGTCTATTTTTTTCCCCTTCTTCTCTGACTTAAGTCCTGAAATGTTTTAGTGACCCAGAATGAAGCTTATTTTTTTAATCATGCTTCCATAAAATGTAACCCCTGGGACTTGGAAGAGAGAGACCAGCCAAGGGTTAGCCTGAACCCTTTATCACTCCCAAACACAGGGGCTTATGGTATAAGTGACACATTGCAGATAGATTTACTTTTACCATTTTAAATTTATGATGGCTGAAATGAAAGGAAAATGCCCGTAATAATCCTCCCCTGTGTTAAAAGACACGAAACATCTAGTAATTAGGTGGTAACAAAATCTGGACATCCTTATCTTTGCAAATCACACCAGGTTTGTTGTGGGGGGGTGGGGAGTGGAATGGTCCTGCTCAGGAGTGAGGGAGGCTACTGTGGGGGCCGGCGCGGGAGAGCGAGCTCCGGAAATAAATCTGCCAGCCCAATCGTTTGCCAGATGTGGAGGGCACCACTGGATATGTTTAAATGAGTTGGTATTTAATGGGAGATTATGTTGAATTGTCAGCTGCTTGCTTCCCTTTGTAAATCTGTATCTCAAATGGTATTTCATGTGACGTCTTTGTTCTCTTCTTAACTGCCGCATAATTCGAGCCTACCTTGGAGATCTGAATCTTAATTTCACGGAACAGATGAGGGGGAAGGAAGGGCCTTGGTCTCCTGAATTAGACCCATTTTAGTTTAGAGACAAGGACTTCCTGAAACGTCTCATCAGGCCCACTCCTCTCTGCTGACTGGCACTGGTTCTTCTGCTTTCTGGTCCCCCTGGGCACCTGTTAGGGAGTATTTTTACGAACTGCTGATTCCCGCGAGCTGGTTTGCTTATCACACTTGTGTTGCATCCTGTGGTGCCCGAGACGACACTGCGAATACTGGGTGCACAGTCCCGGGAAAGCACTCGCTCACTGCTTGAGGACCCAGAGCCCTAAAGCAGGTTGTAAAATGGAAGGGTTGATATCTAATTACCTCCATAAACCTTGGCGGAGTCTCTTCGTTGGAGTCAAGACCCCCTGTTAGGGGAAAAATAAAGTCCTATGTTTGCAGAAAAATATTATACCAGACTGCCCCCAGGCAAAATATTTATTAGCCTCCCCGTGTCTTCACTGTATTTTAGTTACTTATCTGGAGTCTGAGCAAGTGAGTGGGGTTTCTGCGTACCCAATATACATCATATTAAAATGAGAACTCGACTTCCTTGCTGTGAAAAATTTTCAGATAACAATTAAAATAGAATGAAAAGAGCGGAGGGCTGGCTGTACAGCTCCGAATGGCTGCATCTGTGTCGAGTGCCAAGTTGCTATACATACGCGCGCGCACACACACACACACACACACACAGCGCTTCTGATGCAAATTCATTCGTATTCTTTGAATATGCTAGCTTTTGTCTGCATAGAATCCAGCCTAATTATTTTTGTTTGGTAACTTAAAAGTCCTTGGTTAAAAAAAAAAGAAGTAAAGGAGTAGTATATACAGAAATGCAAGATAGAGGTCCCCACAAACAGCAAGTGTTCATGTCCAGAGAGCCAATGTTAACATTTTACTGTATCGGTAGGATGGTAATTCTATTAAGACATTATTGTGTGGCTTTGTCAATTTTTCAACTTGAAAATAGGGTAGGCAGCCTTTGAAGAGTTGTTTCACTGCCGCTTGAGCTGAGAGGAGAACGTGGTCACTTTTCAGGAAGCCTGCCCTGCTTCAGAGGAATCAGAAAGCTTGTCCACCCTTCCGCTTTCCCGGAGGACTGTCAGTGCAAGCTAATCAGACCTTTCAAATGGGTCTGCTGCTCGGGAGATGAGCAGGGCAGGAAGTCAGGGGTCCTCTTATGGAGTGGGGGCTGTTTGGAAAGGGGTGAGCCTGCCGTGCAGTAGCTGTGCTTCTCCATCCTGAGTACTTCCTTCAACTGGGTTCTGTCTCATTGCTCAGCATGGGTGTGTGTGTGTGTGTGTGTGTGTGTGTGTGTGTGTGTGTGTGTCACAACTTAGTCCTAGATTAAGGACTAGGAATGGTTTCCTTTCCCCCTCTTAACCTGCCCGGTGTTCCCCAGTCGTGGGATAGTTCTGTGTTGTCTTTAAAAACCAAAGCAGGGAGTTCATTCTAAACTTCTGAAGTGCCACACACACTTACTGATTAAAGAACCTAGAGGCCCCGAAGCTAATGCTAAATTTTCCCTTTGGAACAAGGCTCAAATAAGGGAAATTTGGCCCTTAGTTTGGAATTCCAGACCCACCACCAAACTTTAATTCTCTAATCCTATAATTGGTCCCTGCTATGTGTCAGGCACTGTGGTATGCAGTATGCAAGGGGTTTACTGTCCACCTGCCAGGAATTCACAGTCCAGTGTTGGAAGCAGGTACATAAATGGCTTGCAGTCTGGCTTGGTAAGGACAGAGGCACAGTGTAAAGATAAAAGGCAAAGATGGCATGACTTGCTTTGTTACTGATGTTGGGATGGAGCAGTGCGGGGTCATTGAGCACTCGGGACATCATGACCTGGGTCCTGGCGAGTGGGTACCTAATTTCCATGGAAACACATCTTTCCTTGTGCTTTGTGTGGCTTCTTTCAATCTGTCCCCATTGCCACCCAAGAAATCATTATGACAACAAGCAGCTGGGGAGAGTTGCCTGGAAGAAATGGCTCTCAGGCTGGGTTGGGCTAAACAAATAGCCAAGAATGGTTTTCAGCAAAGTTGATGGAAAGAAGAGTGGAGAATGGGAGAAGGATGTTATTTTTATTCCATACCATTCAGATGCTGTCTAGATCCTTGATGCTACTTTCTACTTAGAGTAGGTAGAATTTCTAAGACATGGCCCATATGTTGGATCATTGGGTTCTCAACAGTCTCTTTTTGTGATACCATATTACACGTTGAAATAAAGTTCAGAAGTAATGTAACTTCCTTGCATAAATATATTTTAATTCAATATGCTAGCTTAACTGTAATGGGAAGAAAAAAATAAATGTGAAACAAAATAGCCTGTTTCTTACTTGAGGAGGACTATAGGAAAGGTCAATAATCAGATGTGCATGTCTGTGCATAAATCACCTCCACTGGGTTCCTCACAAACGCAGACTGTTAACAGGTGTGTGGCATTGCAAACTCAAATACTGCCTGCATGGACTCAAGCTTCACCTCCCCCAAAAACTCATGGAATATGAAAGTGCATTCATTCGTCATTTGCATGGTTGTTACACTGCACTCTTAGAAATGCAGTGGATGTTAAAACTGTGCATGACTGTAAAACACAGGCAGGCTCAGATAATTTTACATGGGCTTTTCTTCTGCGTGAATGTCCAGTGGACCAGTCTTCACTGAGCAAGACTCTGCCTGCATTGCAGGACATCTACCATCCCCGGCCCCGGTCGGCAATCGTTATAACCACCAGAAAAAGGCCCCCATAAATTTTCAAATTTCCCGCTAAGTTCTACTGCTTTAGATGATAAAGCTCAGAAGTCTGGGCCCTTCCTGTGGATTTGGGATTTGGAAACAGGCAGCCAACAATTAGTTTCAAGGTCTTGTTGCTGTATCTGTGATAACATTTCTGGCCATCGGCTTTGTTGATGACTTTCGAGTAACAATGTCATTAAACACTAGTGTCTCAGTCACTGAATGAGTCCTGCAGAAGGAAGGTTTAATTTCCACTAAAACACGAATTTCATCTGTCCCTGAGATGCTTGTCCTTGGTCATAGCTGAACCTGAACTGTACATATTGAGGAACAATCAGATTATTCCATAATTTTCACTTTACCTTTTGCTTCTGTTTCCACAGCAGTTACCCAGAGTACTCCCCTTATGTTTCCTTATTACTTGGTGCAAATGCCCAGAGTTAATTTAGTGAACGAAGCTATGAGGGGTCCTTAACAAGGCTGAGACCATCATCTAGAAAATTCCTTTTGTTATGATTCTTCTTTTCTTTTCTTTTAGGGCAGTCACTACTTTGTTACTGAAAGCAAAAGAAAAAGAAAGAAAGAAAGAAAGAAAGAAAGGGAAGGAAAGAACCAAACAGCTGGTGTTTAATGACTCCGTCAGACCCAATTATAAAACATCAACTACTTACTTTGATTTGTGTGTATCCATGCCATGGGTATACTTAAAAACAGTAGACTCTGCCAGAACTCATTTTGGCTTTGTTTACATTTATCTTTTAAACGTATAAGACTATTGATGGCACCTCACCAAGGTTATAACCCCTTTATAATCATTAATTTTTAATTTGGAAAAGAGTCTTGGGGGCAGCAAGACTCATCTATATTTGCTTGGATGCTCAAATGAAAATATACAGGACTCATGCGTTTGTTGGCTAAAACAACCCAGGAAAGCCCTGTCAAAGGTTAGGAATGTGGTATCTTTCTGCTTCCAAAAGCAGCAGCCCTTTATTTAAGATGCTTTTCCATTTAATTTAATTATCCTTGAACTTCCTGTTGAAGGTTTTGAAAAATCCATGTTAGAGAGAGGGAGAGTTCAGCGTGTTAAGGTTGCCCCATTTGTGAGTTTGGGCCTTTGTTTACTCTCTGTCTTTGGACCCAGTTGGTTTATTGTGTTAAATCACTATTGTCAGTTTCTAAGGGAAACTGTTTCTACGTTTGCACAATTGTGTTCTCAGTTGTCTCTGATTGCCTCAGATTTCTAATTAAAAAAAAAATGCTAGTATCAGAAGTCAGAGATTGGCTGCTTCATGTCATATTTCTTTCTTCTTTTTTTTTTTTTAGATTCACAGATATTAATGATTCCTCGGGAAAACTGGACTTCAGCCGGCTTTCTCCATCTAAAAATGACTATTGGGCCATGCTGGCTTACAACCGGTCCAAGCTCTGCAACATTCTCTTCTCCAGCGAGCTCCACCGGCGCCTGTCCCCGCGCGGGGTCACGTCCAATGCCGTGCATCCTGGAAACATGATGTACTCATCCCTTCATCGCAACTGGTGGGTGTACACGCTGCTGTTTACCTTGGCCCGGCCTTTCACCAAGTCCATGGTAAGTGAACGGCTTCTGTCGCCGCAAACACCTTCAGTGCGCTCTTTCTGGACACATGCGTTTTCTTCAGCTTTTTGCCTCTTGTAGTGATGAGTCTGGTCTTGACAATCACATCCTCAGGCCTGCTAGAGCCATCAGAAAGGGCTCTTGATCGTTCTTCAATTGACATAGATGGCATCTGTTTCTCTAAAGGCTCTTGGAGGGGTGGATAGAGATGTGGTTTTCAGGTGTTGGGTTAAGGATGGCTGGAAGTCTTGATGGAAATGGTTCTCTTTATTTCGATATGATTGTTTTATTGCTGTTATGCGGAAAGCATAGTATTTGGTAATGGTATTTTGGGTCAGTATGTGAAAAACATGGATTTGTGACTGAATTATCAACAGAAGTGACTCCTTTGTTTCCACTGAGTCTGTATTTGATGTTCTAAATTCTTCTTTAATGAGTGGAATCCTCACCTGGAGAACCTATCGTTGGCTGGAAGTGCATTTTATTTACCTCCCCAAAGGTGAGTCCTTTTCCAGGAAACGTTTCTGTGGTTAGGTTTGGAAATGTTCACAACAGTGAATATGCAGTTTTTACATTTTTGGTTGTCTAACAGCCACATCTAGAGACACCTTCCATGAAAACATCTTCATAGCAAGTCTTTTAAGTGAACAGTGCACATTTTACACAATGTATTTGGTTTGGTATTTTTCTAAACAAGAGGACTTTAAAAATACTCAGAATTAGTGCAGGCCAGTCCTATTCCACTTAACTAACTTAACATCGAATCCTCAGAAAAGACCTGGACACATTTTGGCCTTTACAAGTATCGCAAGGCGAGATCGTTATCCTGGGGAAAGGTCCTGTGGCCTCTGAGTGCACGTTGTCCTTCAGGAGCCGTTCCCACTTACTGTGGGGAAGGCACGTCCCCAGTCCTCGCCTGATTGCTCACAACCCAGACGGCACTGTGGGTTGCTGGGGGCACTGACCACAGTGGATATGGCGTTGTAATAAAGGGTATAGCATTTCTGTCAGGGATTTCATCTGACTCTCCAGCGTCGGTAGCCACCTGCCCTATGTGGCTATGGAGCCCTCAGAAATTGGCTAATACAGGTAAGAAACTGAATTTTTAGTATGATTTTACTTTACTTAATTTAGGTTTGTAATTCAGGGAAACTTAAATAGCTGCATGTACCCGATGGCTTTCAGATTGGAAAACACAATTAAATAACATGCCCAGCGTGGTGTGTGCGTGTAGTAGATGTGCAGTGTTCCTATGCTGAGGGTTGTTATTCTCGTTGTTGTATTGCCTTCGGAGGGGACTGTTCTGCAAAACGTCACTGTTTGTGTTGCATACAAGGGTCACAGAGCTAAGGGAGTCTGGAAGCCGGAGTCTGGTGGTGGTGTTTGGGTGAACCTCTGTCTCCGTTCCTGGAGGCCCAAAGAGGAGGTTATTGGTACAGTAGGAAGGGTGTCCAGATGAAGAGAACCTGGTCTTCAGCAGGTACTTGTGGTCCCCCGGGAAGCCATAGCAGAATGAACTTTCCATGTTCTTGTCCCCAGGTAATTGAGAAACAGCATCTTTTATCTGCCATAAGTACACGTTTTAAGATAAGTATATAAATTATGAAGACTGTGAAATGTATATATAGGTTTAGACTTTTAGGAAATTTCTAATAATATCTTTATATATTTAGGTGTTTGGTGGCATTCTTCGCCATCAGAGTTCTGGGACTAGGTTTATAAAGAGGCGGAGCGGGAACTAACTTGTCAAACTCACAGCCACTCGCTTCTTGTTTGTAAACATTTCAGACTCCGCGTGTGTGGGGGAGGCATCAGCATGTCTGTAACCGGTGCTGGGTCTGTGTGACTGGTGGTTACTGGACTGGTGGGACAGACTGGGCTTATTGGGAAAGTCGCTCTGCTGTTCTATCCTCTGTACGTGGCTTGACACTACTTCTGTCACAATAAGACATTTGTTTCGTGGACACAGAGCGCACTTCTACTTTTTTAACACAAATTTACCTTTGGACCTAAGCCATGTAGTTGCATCCTATTCTCACCCATGTGAAACTCGGGGTCCTAAATGCTCCTGAAGAAGCTTAGCATGGGTGCAGTGTCCTTATCACCACTTCGCTGTCTATGCTTTACACCTCCGTCCTCATTTCACTCCAGAAGTGTTTCCTTTGACACGGGTGTTGCTGGAGTACACGTCCCATTGCACAAGGTCAAGGAATCAAGAAGCACTGCCCAGCCTTGTGCTTGGAGACTCTGCCTTTGCTTCTCTACCCGAGCTGGCTCCCTGAAGCATTAAACAACAGTATTCTAATATCAATGTCCCTGTTTTATTTGCTGTGACTTGCTGTGACTACGGTGATTTTAGTTACAGTAATTAGGTCACCCTTCGTGGAGTCAGGCTATTTTAAGTGCCTCTTTAAGGAATATTGTTGCAGATCAGTAATTTTACAATTGGATGTTCTTGTGCAACTTTATTAAATGTAATCTGTCTTTTAAATGTTGCCCTTTTACAGTTATACAGTTCTAATTGTTGCTGTAAATGCATTATCACTTTGAAATTAATTAATTTTTCCATTTTGGCCGCCTGCAGTATAATAATCACTAATGAGAAACTCATAGGGATTAATCTCATCACAGCGACCCCTACTGGTAAATCTTTGGCTTTGGCATCTCGCCCCCTTGAATTCTGGAGGTCAGGACAGGTGGATGAGGAGTCTTGGGGGGGCGGGTGGGGAGGACGTTTGTCTCCCTTCCCTCCAATTTGTGTAAAAATAAAAATAATACATACAAATGGGAATAGGATTTTTTTTAAGAAAGCTTTACTCCCAGTAGGGCGTGAACTCACAACCCTGAGATCAAAAGTAACACGCCCTACCTACTAAACCAGCCAGACACTGCAGGAATAGGGTTATTTTTAAATATTGTTTAAAAAATGTACAGGATTCTTCAGCTGCTTTTGAAACATCTTAAAGGAAACTAAAGTTTGAATGGAGCTTTNGGGGGGGACGTTTGTCTCCCTTCCCTCCAATTTGTGTAAAAATAAAAATAATACATACAAATGGGAATAGGATTTTTTTTAAGAAAGCTTTACTCCCAGTAGGGCGTGAACTCACAACCCTGAGATCAAAAGTAACACGCCCTACCTACTAAACCAGCCAGACACTGCAGGAATAGGGTTATTTTTAAATATTGTTTAAAAAATGTACAGGATTCTTCAGCTGCTTTTGAAACATCTTAAAGGAAACTAAAGTTTGAATGGAGCTTTCTTTTTCTGATAGTGAAGTCACATCAATTATCCTGTGTATGTTGTATGTTACTTTCCTATCTTTCTAGCTTTCTTTTATGCCATTAAAATACTCTAAATTATATTTTGCATATGTATGTATGAATATACATGTCGGTATATATAGAGTATTCATATATAGGTGTTTTTCCAAGTGACATAATTTACAAAACCAGACCTGGTGATAGAAAAGGTTTTCAAAAGTAATTTCGGCTCTTGGTGATTGTTGCCATGTGTGCTGACTTCAGAGCCCTGCCACACTCCCAGGTCGGACGCGACTTGGCACTTCAGGCCAGGCCTCGTGAGGCTTTATGCCTCGCTGTGTGTGTCTTCATGGATTCCTCACAACAGCTCTTCAATGTTAGAACTGTTACCCTCCTTTTGTAGTTATGAAGCACAGAGGACTTGCCCGGCTTGCCCTAGAAAATGGCATACCGGCCTGCAGACCCTTCAGGGGCTCCTCCTGAGTGCTCCTGACAGATCACCACAGCGCACCCACCCCCCCTCCCCGTGCATCTCTTCTCGTGCAGTTAGGTTTCCTTTTTAAAATGTTTGAAAGTACCTGCATGAACTTCACCCTCAGCCTTCTCCCCCTCCCCCCATAAACTTTCATTTCTGGTAAACAACATCTGAGCTAGCGTTCCTGGGTCCAAGCCCGCCCTTTGCGGATCGGTATGTAAATCTGAAGCTGAACGCTGTCACGTGGCCTCTTAGGGTGTTTTGTGCGACCAAATATTTATGTTGGCAGGTAACAGTAGAAAGAATATCATGTGTTAGGGTAGCAAGAGCTTAGCAGATGTTTTAGGGAACTGCGTTTTCAAATCATTTTACGTTAAAAAATGGCTCGAGTTTGTAGAACTTCTGGAATGATTGAGTTATGTTTCCTGTGGCCGTGTAAAGCCAGTCACTGTGCTGAGTTTTAACAGATGTGCAGCTACCCTGCTAATGGATGGACCTGCAACGCTGGTTCTGTTGCAAAGTTATAAATTATAACTAGAAAAAGCACAAGATGTCATTCTTCTAACCTTCGCGAAAGCCAAGCTGAGTAATTCTGCCCTTGAATAACCCGCTGCAGGGTGATTTATAGTTGTATAATTTAAAACATAATGAAGGAGATAATAGATGTTGATTTGTTCTTTAAATTAGTGTTTTAGAAAAATACTTCGGCGTCCCCCCCCCTTTAAATACCTGCAGCTGACTACACTCTAGATATGATCAAGGACAGAACCCCATTTGAGTCTTTACTGGTGCACTGGAGTAAAATGCAGGGGCCTTTTTTGTGTTGGGTGGAGGAGGTACACTTTCCAATGTAGAAATTTCAGCACATTCTTCACTAATCCAAATACTTTGGGACTCCTGAGTGAGGGTTGAAGTCTCTTGCTGCCTTGCTCCTGCCAGTGTGGCTATGTTGGAAAACTAGACTTCTGAGACCCCACTGTGGTCGGGCTGCACTTGACCTTTCCTGCAGAACCCCACAGAAGGACCTAGAGGCAGTGTTCTTCCTGCTGAGGTCACATCCCTGTGGCCTCACACATTCTTCTTACTTTCCAGGATTATCATTGGCATTGGTTTTATTAGTCACCTCTGATTCTTTTCAGAGCTTTAAAATTAAGTGTTTGCTCAGTTCAGAGTCCAAGGAAAATGGTAGAGTGAAAAAGAGCAAAGGATTTAAAATCATTAGGCCTGTATTCAAAACTCAATGTTTCCACCTCTTTTAGTTAATATAATTTTGAAATGCTTCAGTCTCTGTAAGGCTCATATTCTACATCAGTTTTCATGTTTTGAGCTGTGAGTTATTAACACCCAGTTAAAAGTGTTTGGAATAATAGAGGTTTGTTTTTCTCATATATCCAGAAATCCAGAGGCTGCCAGGGGTATGTTTGCCTACTATATAGGTAGCTCCTTTGTGATTGTCTTGGATTTTCCCTCATGCTTATGAGATGGCTGCAGTAGTGCCAACCATTTCATCCTCTGTGATGAGGTCTGAAGGTAGGATGGGAGAGATGGACCCCTCTTTGCATGTCTCCCTTCTTTATCAAGGATGAAAACATTGTATCTCAGAACTGTCCTTTGCAGCAGACTTGCCTTCAGCTCCCACATCCCTTGTCCGTATCCTAGGTTCAAGGGAGACTGGGAAAGTACGTTTCTGGGATTTTGTATCTCTAGGGTGGAAGGTGAGATCTGTTGGCAAGAAAAATGGGTGGGATAATGGCTTTTGAGCAGGCTCTGTTGAATAAGTGTGCATATAGTTCTCTAATCTGTCAATTGGAAATGCTGTCTATTTTATGGGGTCAGTGTGAAAGCAAGTTAGAATTGAGTGGGAGGCACCTGGCCTTGTCTGGTCCCCTTCTGTGCTACCAGCTTCACCTCAAGCTACTTGCAGCCCCATTCTCCTTCCTTTTCCACGATGTTGAAGCATAGTGTCCTTTAGTCTAAAACCCTCCTTTTCCTCCACTTTCAGTTACTTTCTGCTCATCCTTCAAAACCCAGTCTACACGTCACCCCCCAAGGAAGCATCAGATCAAGATCTGGTCAAGACCCCCTTTTCTGTGCTCTCCTAAGAGCTGATGCTCATAGCACTGTCTGATGCATACTAGCACTCCATAAATGGGTGCCGAATGAACAAAACAAGGACCCCAGAATTTCTCCGTATAAAACTGAACACAAACTCAATTTAGAAAAAATAATTTCTGTGGTTTTGTATTTAATGCTTCTTCCCCCTCTCTTGAAAGTGCTGTTTTTGCATTCATGCTACTGTATTCCTGGTCCATAAAGTAAATGCTCAGTAAATACTTGCAAATAAGTAAATGAAAGACGATTAGGTGCTTAACGAATGGCAGTCATTAAGGCATCCCTTACCATTAGTCTGTCATTAGTCTGTGTGCCGGGCACTGCAGTTCAGAACTTGCAGATAAGGAAGTGGATGAGTCAGGGGGTCCGGCTGGCGTCCCACAGCTAGTGCACTGGGGAGCTGGGACCAGAACCCAGGCCCCCCCACATTCCCAGGCAAGCTCCGGTTGAGGGATCTGCCAGCGGGGTGTGTATGGAGGCAAACTGAGAGGGGAGACCTGCAAGGCTTGGGTGAGACAGGCCAGCTCCACCCCACGCTGCCTCTCGGGCACACTGAATAGCCTGATTAATATTCACGTGTAATACTGGGATGTTATATCTACCTCACGGGCTTGTGTTAGAATTGAAGGAACCGAGGAATACACGGCATCTAGAATGTGCTCGATACTCAGCAAAACCGTAACTGGTATTACTGTTATTACACATGTTGAGAATTAAAGGTCATGACTTTATAGCCTGACGAACACACTCGATGTTCAATAAATATTTATTACTGTGGTTGTTTTTGTCATTGCTACTGTCATTATGTTTTTAGGCTAGCAAGAGGTTGCCTCTGTTTCCGGGGAGACAATACCCGTTCTCCCAGGGATGGCTCTGGGTCACCTAAGGTCACATGCCCCCTGTGACCATTGAGCACAGAAATACCATATCCCAGCTCGAGTAACAGGCAGAACGGCAGCTGGGACTGGACGGGTTTCCATGGGGCACAATGCAGGCCCTCCCACTTGCCTGTGTTTTTCGTTTTTGTTTTTTTTTTTAACTAACATTTTATAATAAATAATAAAGAAATAATGTTTATCATAATAATATAATAAAATAAGTAATATTTAGTTTGAAGATTTTATGGATTTATTTGTTTGAGAGAGAGAGCGCGCAAGGTCAGGGGGAGGAGCAAAGGAAGAGGGAGAGAGAGAATCTCAAGCAGACTCGGCATGGAGTGCAGAGCCCGACTTGGGGCTCAAGATGGGGCTCGATCCCACAACCCTGAGACCGTGACCTGAGCCCAGATCAAGAGTGGGATGCTCTACAGACTGAGCCACCCAGGTGGCCCCTGTCCTCCGACCCTCTGCCTGTTTGAAGCCACACCTTAGCGTTGAGGGAAGATGAGTCCTTTCTTGTTAACGACAAAGGGAAGGGAAATCTGGGGCTCGGTGGGGCCTTAGCCTCTCATCATGCCATTTTCTCTGCCTTGCTATTCAGCGTTTTAAGTCTGGGTAGGCCTTTGTTCCCGAATGAGCACCCGAGAGGGGAAAAAGTGACTCTCTGGCCTTAATACGTGTGACAAATTATTTAATGAACATTTAGCCAAGATGTGAAATTCCCCTAGTTTTCTCTTCCTCGCCTTCCTTTCTCCTGCACCCCTGCCGGCGTGTTGGTAATGTGCGGCTTGGTCCCCTCTCCCTCCCAAGCTCTTTTATTGCTTTTAAGTCCGTGATGCTGCCTTTGATCCTCCCCTCTCGGTCTCCTTTTCTCCAATTTCATGCTTCTTTCCAGTGGTTTTTGGCTGGAGCGCAGCGTAGGCATGGGAGGCCAGCGCGAGGAGACAGACGCCAGGGGCTCGCGTTGTCCGGCCCTGGGACGACGCTGCTGCACTGTCTTCCGCGGGCGGTGACGTTGGTAGAGCTCACCAGATGCGTGCATCGTTCCTTGTGAGCTGGGCAGTGATGCGTGTGTTTAGTAGCCGTCAGAGAACTCGAATCTGGTGCTCCAGATTGCTCAGAAACGGAACCCCCCCCCCCTGCCCCTTCTTAGGACGCTAAGAAATGAACGCATTGAAAATGAGTGGAAGTTTTCATGTCCTGTGTAGACCTACTCAGTGCCAGGCTCCAGGCTCCAGGCTCCAGGCTCCCGGGTTTCACCCTTATCTCTGGTCTTACTTTAATTTCAGGGTTTGCTGTAATCAGACAATTGAGCATCTCAGAGCAAGTCACTTATCCTCTCTAAGGCCTGTTTTGTTATCTGTGAAATGAGTCAAATTAGTGGTCCTGTGGGTTATGGATTTTAGAGAACAGTATAATTCTAATGGAAACAAGAAACGGATACTAATGTAGATTCATACTTTTAATTCTGAAACCAGGAAAAAGAAACCCACCCCCATCGACTATGACCACTGACTTTTAAGGAATGGTTATTTTAACGCCAAAAACTGTAAACAGGAACTGATTCTGGACTACATTCAACTTCTGGAAAACTCAGGACAGTATCGCTGTTGTGTTGTTCAAAGGGCTGGGCCTGCACTTGGAGTGACTGGCCCAGAAGACCCCAAAGGTCAAACTTGCAGTAAAGCCAACTGCATGTCAGTTACTGGTCACGAGCCAGAGGTGAGGCCGTCAGAGACGCAGACCCATCTAGACTCACCCTAGCGGAGGGAAGCAGAATGAAGGGATCCGAGGTTTGAATTAGGGTGTAAACTGACCTGGTGTATAGAATTCCTCTTTCATCTCACAAGCATCTCTTTTAGCCCATGCCCTTTTATAAATATGACACCCCATCTACTTACATTCATTCCAGTTTCTGTAGGTCTGGAACCCCGGGTGTGGTTTCACTGGGCCCTCTGCTTCCGGGTCAGCTCCCAGGCTGCACTCACAGTGTGAGCCGGGCTGTAAGCATCTGAAGGCTCAGCTGGAGAAGGGTCCACTTCCAGGGCCATGTGCTTGTTGGCAGGATTCAGCTCCCTGTGGCCTAGTAGATTGGACACCTGGGTTGTCCTCTGGCTGTTACTAGAGGCTTCTCTCTCAGTCCCCTGCCACAGGGGCCTCCCCAGCATGGCACTCGCTTTATCAGAGTGTGGAAGCTAGGGAGGAAATAGTCTACCAGCAAGATGAAGTGACAGCCCTTTGCAGCCTAACCGCAGAAGTGACATTTCACTACTTTTGCCCATTCTGTTTGTTAGAAGCAAGTCACTGGGTGTGACCCACATTCACATGGGGAGGATTTCACAGTGGCGCAGAGACTGGGAGGCAGGGAGCACTTGAGAAGTTCCATTTCATTGGGTTTTTCCAGTGCCTTTTGGTAGGCTTATGTGGTGGCAGATTTACTCACAGGCTTTGATATTTCTTGGCCTCGTGCCGTAGCGTGCGTCCCTGACATGTTGACGTCTGCCTTGCTGCTCTCCTGTTGGCGTTCTTTCTGTGTTCTTGTCTTCTTCCTTCTTTCTGGGCTGAGAGAGGTATCAGATGCACCCATTTTATTTTTTCTATATTTATGCATTTCTGCCTCATGATGGGAGATAAGATTTAGACCTTTAATAATAAAGCTTATGAAAAGAATAAAGAAACGTGTGGATTATGTTTCCTAAAGTCAAATATTTATTTTCTTGCTGCTTTAGTAGAGGGGACCATGTTAATCGATGGCCCAAATTTCTTTCTAAAGAAACCTGTTTTGCTGAGTTTTGATTGAGTTTCCAAAATTGGCCAGAGACCCTGGACTTTTTTTTTTTAAGCCATAAAGCTAGATAAGGCTCAGCAATCATTTCAAAGCCTAGGTAGAGTATTATTCTTACTCCAGACTGTGTATAGTGTTCAGGATTTCTTGTTTTGTTTTGTCTTGTTTGTTTTTTAAGTAGGAATGTAAGGGGGGGGAACACACTTTCATCTTGCTGTTTTCAGAAAATATTGTAGAGATTGATTTTGAATGTTGAATACATTGAAAGTATTCATGTTCTAAAACCTCTCCTCCAAAATGTATAATAAGTGAAGTGTCTTATTTAGTCATATTCTAATTTCCCCTGTGAAATATGCAGCTTTTTTACTGAGCTGAGGCTTTTGTTTCTCCACATACTACCTTACAGAGAATCTGCACCACTTGGAAACATTTCATCTTTGGGTTTCATATGATGGGGTCTCTTTAATCATTTACATTTCGAAAAAAGAAAGTGAAATATTCTTTAAGAAGCCAAAGTAGTCCACGGGAGTGTGTGGTGTTTGTTCAGCTGGATATCTTATTTATTTGAAGTACTGAGAGAAATCTCTTCTGACTGCTCAAAAAAGGGAAGCATAAACAGTAAGAGTGTCCAAGTAATCTGAGCTAGAAGGTCCCTCCTTTCACAGAAAAGTTATAAAAAGTATATTCACCAGGTCCAAAAAAAATACTGTATATCAACTACTGAGACCTGCATAATGTTTTCTTAGTATTCTCACTCTTTAGAAGAAAAAAAAAAAGCAACTGTAAAATCTGAGAATTCAAAAGTTTTTTTGATAGTTTAATATTCTTGGGCAGGTGAATGCAGTAAGTCTGTTTTTTTTTCCTTAGAGCATAACATCTCTTGTTGACTTCTGTGTGTGCGATGTGTTGTTTGTCTCTTTGTTGACTCTGTGACCATAAAAGACCACATAATGAAATTAATGTGGCCAAAATCTCAGTGTTAACTCTGAGCACATTTCATATAAAGAAGGCATTAAGAAGATGTTTAAAAGAAAGAAAGAAGGAAAAAAAGAAATACAACATATTTCAAAAGGATTAGCTTCTGGAATGTATCCAGTTGTGAAAATAATATAGATTTCTTCTCCTTTTGTTCTCTCTGTTAAAACCATTAAGACTGAACTGGCATCTTTCTTGCGCATGAGACGTCAGGGAACATACCAAATTCCTTTATCCTGGGCCTGGAAGGGTCTTTTCTCTGTTGGACTTTGCTCTCCTCTCCATCTTAAGCTTGCGTACCACATCTTCCAGTGCCCTTTTATCTCACTGCCAGGCTCAAGGCCCTGTCGGATTCATATTTAAGTCCAGAATGAAGGCCTTTTTCCTTCAAAGCCAAATTAAAAAAAAAAAAATGAAAAAAAGTTAAGCTGACCTTTGCCACGTCTACCATTACTATGCCTCCATGTTAGTCTGTACTGTTAAGATCTGAAATGTATTCGATACAGTATGAGTTTTCCCCGAATAAGCGTACGTTCTGTGAGCCAAGAGGACGAAGGCCAATAATGACAAATACCACAGCTCACGTTTTTCAGGACTCAGCTGTTCTAAGTACCTTTTATGTGTCCATGCTTCTCTTTCCCACTGTCCACGGCCAACGGGGCAAGGTGTGTAGGAACAGAGAAGAGCACATTCATCTGTTCTGTGGAAGAAGAGTGTCTTGCAGCATTAGCATGGAGGGCATGCCTGGGCTTTGACGTTGGAGACACCAGGCTCCCAGTCTCCACCCTTCCTTGTAGGAACATCTGTAATCGTGGGCACACCACACTACATCTCTGGACCTCGGGTCTTCTTTTTCACTCTGAAATGGAGAGAAGGAAGACCTCTTCCTCAGGTCTTACTGATTCCTAAGGCTCCACAAGAAGCTGTTGTCGGGGATGTTGTCCATTATTTGACCGTAAAACATGTGCAGCTATGCCCCTGCCCGTTAGTCATGCCCTTTCGGTCCGAATCCCAAGGAGAACCCCCGAGGAACTACCGTTCTCTCTTTCACTTGGTAATGAAATTATAACATATTGCTGGAGCTCTAGCCAGTTTTGTGCCTTTTCAATCCATATTAATGCTGATGGTGAGCATGTCAGTTTCCTCCGGTTTTTAGTGGCTCTACATTTTGTTCCCCTTAATTTAGTCTTTTTTCTTTTTTTTAGTCACCTTAAATCCATGTTTGGAAGCAGGTCAAATATGAATTAATAAAGCGATTTAGGTTGAAGTACGGGAATATCCCCTTAAATCTGTTAATAACACCAGACCAAAAGCAAATTTATCTTGGTCTGCACTTTTAGGCATATTTCTGAATCGTCCACACCCAACGAAAGAGACAATGCAATACTCTTTGACAAAATGAATCTTTTAATAAAACCATCCTGTCTTCAGGATTTGGGGAAGCTTTCACCTGTATTTCCATTTTCTGTCCTCATATTATTAACACTAGATACTATTTGCTATCAAGCCGCACAACGGTTTCTCAGAGGGTGAACCTTTTAATCAGATAGGTATGTGTTTGTGTTTGTGTATGCATGTAATCACAATTCTTCAAGGACCTAATAAGCATGTATTTACTTCTTTTTTGGTCTTTTTCTTTCCATTTCTTGACTATTCTCTGTCTCCTATGCCCATTATTGTTTTCCAGGTGGCTATTTATATCTTAAATATATCTTCGTGAAAATTTATTTATTTCATATTTAATTCATTTAAGGTGGTTTATGAAGAAGACAAGAGCTAGCTAGCCATCGCAGTTCCCGTGGACACTTGCAGACAGTACTCAGGAAATAGGTTTGTTATGTCATGTAGATAGGATGCACCTTTAGGAAATCTGCATGGGGGGAGGGGAAGATAAAACCAGCTATTTCAGCCCGCTCTTTTGATCCTGAGGCTTTTTTTTTTAAAACTCTGTTTATGAATAAAACATTTTAATCAGAACTGTATAAACACTGATCAATTTTTTTTCATGAGAGTCTAATACAGGGTGAATTCCATTATGTCAATTAAATACCATGGTCAAGTTTTTAAATTTGATACATAGATAATTTAGCTGTGGCTTTTTTCAAAAAAGTATTTTACTGAAGTTCTTTTCACCAGGACCTTTTCCCCCTGCCCAGATAATATGGTTCAGTGACCATTTCATCATCTGTTTTCTGTACACACCGAATTTTTGTCTCATGAGTATTTCTTTGTATCATCTATTCCCACCAAACCACACTTTTAGGTTGGGTGAATCTCAATTTCACCACATGCAGTTTTTGTCACCAAGTTTTTGTGATGATTATTTCAACCAGAAATATGTGTTATTTATTTGATTAAAGACCGGTATTCATTTCTTAACTAATACGGAAGAAATTCCTCTGCAAGTCTGTTCCGACATCCTAGGATTTCTCAGTTATCCAGGATTGGTTTCTGAGGATGTTGCTAATCTGATTCTTTTACAAACTTCAAAAGAGTTGGATGACTTTGAAACACTTGCCCTTTGTATTGTTGTGATCACGTAGGTAGTAAATGATGGGTCACGATGTCCTCTTGTTTGTCCAGAACAGTGTCTTTCAAACTTTTTTTGATGTCACAGCCTCTTTATGTCACAACCCAGTGCACATATCCTTAAGCTTACGCACGTGTACGTGTCTTCGTGTATCGTGTGCATGTATGTGTGTGTCAGAAGCAAACATTTTATGAAACAGCCCTCTAACTATGGGCAGTGTGGTCTGCTGTTTTCATCTTGGTTGTGTTTCATTTTTTAAAGTGCTGATTGTGACCCAGTTTTCCCGCCCACTGAATAGCAATCTGTCCTTTGAAAATTGCCGCTCTACAACTTTCTGATCTGCTCCCATCTGACAAATGTTTGTTGAGTGCCTCTTGGGCTTCCTCAGGGGTAAAACATGCAAAAGTGAGCAAACCATGATCCTTGATCCTTTGGGCACTTATGTTAAACAGGGCAGAGATGTCAAGAACTCCGGCGTGAGGAGGCATGGGCACCACTGGTCCCACAGTGTCTACTTCAGGGGTTGATATAAGAGTAGTCACATAAAATTGCAGAATGGAGATGACATCTTTACTTAGCCTTGAAGGATATGTGGGAGGTGAAATTAGAGACACAAACAGGAGACTATTTCAGGTAGACTTTGCAGCAGTGATATGGGGTGGAGGCCAGGACTAGGGACAAAATTAAGGATGTGCTAAAAAAAACCCTCATAATCAAATAAACAATATTTGATGCAATATTTTAAAAATTTTAAATAATTTTTAAAAATTAATGCAAGAAATCATGAAGAATAAAATTTCTAATTTTACAACAGACTGTTGGTGTTATAGCAAAGGCACCATTAATGAACATGGATTCGTGGTGATCCATGCAGGAGGTGAAGGGAAAAAAAAAAAAAGGCCACCGAGGGCTTGATTGAGGATTTGGGATTTTACAGTGTACTATTAATATTGATGATGGCAATAAGACAGTGATCAGGGGAATGACCCACAAAAAGCTAACATTGAGCAGTTGCTGTCTTCCAGGACTCATGCTGTGTACCTTATCTGTTTTTCACATTGTTTTTCCAAGAGTGGTTTACTGAGGATGCTTATCGGGATACAGAAATACCCTGCTCAAGGCCACATAACTAAGAGGCAGTAGAGTGGAGATTCCAGCTCTTTCCATTGGGCTCAAGTGCTCAAGCTCCAAATCCCTACCACGGATGGCCTCTGCTGGCTGCAGATTGTGTCCGGCTTCAGAGAGGCCAGTTTTATGGCTGTAAGAAAATGAGTTGGGAAGAAAAGGTGTTTTTTTTTTTTTTTTTTCTTAAACCATAGAGACTAATAGGTAGGCTGAAAGAGTTGGCCTTTTGGAAATTTTGTGAACCTATACAAAGCCCTGGAGAAAAATGTTGCAGAACTAGAAGGAGAAATAACTTTTAATGTGTTCACTGAACAGGGGAGGTAAATGGGCAGGAATACAGAGGGGATGTATACATTTGTAGATGGATTTGTTGATATGCCCATGTGTGCATGGATGCATAAACAAGTAAAGGAAGATATCTGACATTTAAGTTTTGTTTAGTGCTTCACACAATTCTGTCTTGTCTTTCCTTTTCTAAAGCAGTAGCATTAAATTCTTGCCTTAGGGATATCGGATAGAGATGATATGGGACTATATTTTAACATAAAGTATTTTTCCTTTGGATGGGTATGTTGTCTATCTCTATAAATAACTATTAGAATTGTGAATCTGTGGTGTCTCAGAAACATCTTGATACATCTTTCTAGTGGTGACACTGAACGATATAGGGCAGATTCCAAGAAAAGAATATTTAGAATATCCACGTGTCACTTCCGTAAAATGTATAAAAATTATCCTGCCTATTCATTATTTCAATAGCTGTGGCCTTTTAGTGAATACCAACATTAACAAACCATGTTAACATGATTTAAAATATGTAATGAAATTTGCGATGCCATCTGATGACGGAGCTATCAAATTAGCACACACAGCATTGACTGATCATCCTTATAAAGAGCTGTTTGCATTGCGAACAGAGAAGATGCACATCCCCTTGTGGGCTGGCAGCATTTCTGCCAGCATTTTCTCCAGCGACGCCCCTGGCAGGATGGTTTTATTCGATGTTGAAATGTCATGCAACGTGTGCCCTTCCTACGATTCTCATCTGCTGTGCACTTAGGGGAGTTGGCATATGTTCAGACTGGCTGGTAATGTTCTCTGTGATTGTGTGTGTGTCTGTCTGCCTCCTTTTTGTTCGTTTTGTTACTGCTGTCCTCATTAAAGGCCTTCCCAAGGCCCTCCTCGGTTCTCAGATGACGGCTCTTCTGAAGTGGGATTATCCAGGGGTAGCAGAAGCTCTCTTGCAGATATGCCATTTCACCACTTTGCATAAAACAGCAAAAAGTTTTTTCATTCAGTCCAGATTTGCTCCTTGCTCTCTTGGTTGTTCCAAAGAAGTGACTTGTCACAGGTTTTGGTGCACAGAGCTTCACTCTGCAGGTGTTACGTTGTGACTTCCACATTTGTCCTAAGCGAGTGAAGGTGAATTCAATCAAAGTTAGTGGGTGGAAATACAAAAACTCCTTTTTCTTTCTCTCTTTCTTTCTTTTTTTTAATTCACAATTATTCCCCCCCCCCCAGTGCTAAGCTTTCTTTCAGGAAATCTTCATAGCCCTTCCTATAAGACTCTCTGCTTTTAAAATATTCGTGAGGATCACAAAAGGTGTGTATGAAAGGAATGTGAACTTAGCATCTTCGGCTAGACTCGAACTTCCTTGACTCTCCATGCTGAAGGTCACATGAAGGGTCCCCTTTTCTAGATGAGGAAACTCAGGAGTCCACCCAGAGATAAAGAGTGCATAGCTTGCTCTGGTTGAACTTGGCCTGCAGACTCTGTCTCAGGATTTATCTTCCACCCTTCCCCGTTCCCTGTCAGTGGATTGTTTTGTCTTATTGATACAGCATTGTTTGACCTAAATGTTTATTTCACCTCATATATATTATCATTTTAAATTATATTATTATACAGCATTTGAAAAATAAACAGAATATAAGTCACCTAATTTTTTGGCATTAATACAAGGAAGACAATCTGACCAAGTAGAGCGTGTGTTCACATTTCTACGTGTACACACACAGGAATACATAAACTCATGTGAGCACTGGCGGGTGCTGATGGGGGGGCGCTCTCTTTCACCGTGTGTGGCTTGGGAGAAAAGCAATGGGATGGTTAGTACATCCTTCTTGGGCCAAGGAAAGAAGAAAACCCTTTTTTCCCAACCATTTCCATTCCCTGTGTCTCCTCGGTATTTAATTGACTTCACTTACACGGCCACTTGAAGTTTTCCCAGGCTAGTTGCTACTATTAATTATAACCTAGAGGGATAATATTAATAAACTAATGGATTGCAGTTTCTAAACGGAGGCCAGCAGATGACTTTGGAAGAACTGATCCGCAAGCACCTGGCGTGATCGGATGAGCTGGGGCTCCCTTCGGTCGTCTCCAGTGCCACCATCCTGTAGCAGCTTTGGCGATTATGCAGGCCAAGCCCTTTAGTTTAGAGATCCAGAAATCGGACCCTGAAATGTCAAGAGACTTGTTTCAAGTTCACGCTGAGAGAGTTTTCATGGCCCTGTGAGACTCTCACCTATTTCATGTTTTCACTGACGTGGCCTTTCCAATGTTTTGAATGGATGCATATTTCTTGCGTAACTGGATATTTCAAAGTGTCGAGGGAGTTAAACATTGTATTTTTTAAGCTTATTATTTTTATTTTTATTTGTAGTAATCTTTACACCCAGAGATGTAACTCATGACCCCAAGATTAAGAGTTGAATGTTCTTCCAACTGAGCCAGCCAGGTCTCCCTGCACCCCCCACCCTGTCCCGAACTCCTTCTTGATGTTACAGATGAAAAATTGCAAGACACAACTTCGGAGTCCCGAGACAGCATAATGATTGACTCTCCAGGCCCTTTTGGTCCATAGCAGGGCTTCTCTCAATCCATTTCAGAACATCTTAGGATCATCTTTGATTAGCTTGCCCTTATTTTGCCTTTTTTGTTAATTATTTGACCCGAAATTTAGCTGCATAGTAGCTATGGGTGTGGCCTTGATGCCTGTAGAGATCTTCACTGATCAGTTCTAGAAGCTGTTTCATTTTGAAAGACTTTCTGGCTATTTAGGACAAAAAGCCACAACTCCTATACCTGTGATTATGGTTGGTACTGAAACTCTGTGGGGGTCTGTGTTGCGGGTGGGGATGGTAGAACTTGGAATTTCATAGGTAGGTTCTGCATCATACAAGACATGTGCCCGCCCTGTACACATAGTGTTATAGACATTTATAGTCAGGGGTATTCAAGAAAGCCAGATTTTTAAAAAGTATTTTGAGAGATAGAGAAATACCTAATTGTTTCTCTTTATGCAAATCCAAAGTAATTTTCTCCTAGAAAAGTACTAAATACACACTTTGGCTCTCTCTCCTCTCTCTCTGAATTAATCAAGTGTGGTCGCTGCCTTAACTTGCTCAGCTGGAAACCACTGGCTTGTAGGACTCCAGGCTCATGTGATGAGTTAAACACAGGGACCCCCGAGTATGGAGATGACACAGAATATTCATAAAGTCAGGCTGCATGGCTTCCCAGGAAGGTAACCCCGCAGCAGGCTGTGTTTCTCTAGTGTCCATAAAACCCAGTCCACATGGCAGCTCCATCTGCAGGTGATGGGGATTTTGCTGATGGTTTTAAAATCAGGGATAGTTTATTACTGTGTTTTAAGGATATTCTAGTACACACTTACGCATGTTATTAAACTGTGGCTTCTTCAGTGGGAATTAAACTGAGTGCCATCGCTCTCCCGATGTCACCCTGACCCTGTCACTTTGGCCTCCCTGCTGTCCCTTGGCACGTTCACTGTGACATTTTGTAGGAATTCATTCTTCTCACATGGTGGTGGGGCCGCGATGGGCGTGGGGATGGGGTGCGCGTGAGCAAACGGAAACGGAAATGCATCTATACAGGTGTGGCGTCAGCTACGAATCTGAGAAAGTGAAAGCTGCCCACAAATTCCCAAGGTGGCCTTTGAAGTCTCTGGTTTGTCTTGAAGAAGCTGGCTGTGCATGGAAGCAGTGAGTCACAGATATCATGTTCAAGCTTTTCTCTAGGTTCGGGGTGATCAGCTTGCAAACATGCATCTGAACGCACGCTGTTAGCTTATAATAAGTTTCATCTGTTCATATATTTGAGGTGACTTTTAGGTGTGGGCCACAATATCAGATAAAGCCCTTTTTGGAATACAGTCATCCCCACAGGGTCCACATGGTTTTTCACTGCAATCGTATTGAAATCTGCATCCAGGGCGCCTGGGTGGCTCAGTGGGTTAAAGCCGCTGCCTTCGGCTCAGGTCATGATCCCAGGGTTCTGGGATCGAGGCCCACATCGGGCTCTCTGCTTGGCAGGGAGCCTGCTTCCTCCTCTCTCCTCTCTCTCTGCCTGCCTCTCTGCCTACTTGTAATCTCTCTCTCTGTGTCAAATGAATAAATAAAA
>LNAC01000116.1:231485-265839 GCA_002007465.1 Ailurus styani
TAAAAAAAAAAAATAAAAAAAAAAAAAAAAAAAGAAATCTGCAACCATATTTTAGGATGGTCCTGTCTCTCGTGTTCTCATTTGAGCATCCTTTGCATTGTCTTCAGGGTTACACGGGAGGGACAGGAGGGTAGAGAAGAAGCATTTTGCTGAGTGCCAGCAATGGGCCAGTTATGTTTTATATGTCATCCCAACTACTTTACTTCCCATAGGAACCTAAAGAATTACAGATTATTATGCCCATTTTAGAGATGAGGAAATCGAGGACTTGAGTGCCTTGCCTCTGTCCCATGGCTAGTAAGGGGTGGAGCTGAGTATCTGACATATGTGCCCTTCCCACTGCATCTTGCTGCTTCCCTGAGATGCACTCCAGAGCATTCTAAGGCTTCCGCCGGCTCTGACCCCTACCCCAGAGCTGAGTGTGGTTTCTGGGAGTGGCACAGTGGATGGAGCACGGTATTGCGGCCAAAGGAGCCTGTGGTCGAGAATCAGACAGCAGCACATGTTAAGGATAGGTCCAGTCCTGCCCTTCGAGATGGGCGACCTGAAGCCTGGAGGGCATCACGGGATAGGGAGTACCGGTGGGCTGCCAGGGCTTGCGTTCTTGAGGGCTGTGGGGGCAGCTCGTGCTTTATTGTTTTCTTAGTTTTCTACTCAAGAACCCGCCTTGCAGCGTACTCCTGTACACTCGGAAGGAGTGGGCTCCTTCTGAGTTACTCAGGTTACTTGGATTTGCATTTTGCAGGAGAAAAGACTGGCGCAGCATTGGGCGGGCATGTCCAGTGACCTGCTGCGTCTTTGCTTTTGAAGAACTCGAGAGTAGATTTGACTCCTTTTAGAGTATGAAATGCAGTATATTCTGTACCAATCCAGGTGACCTTTGAGGGCTGGACCGATGAGATGGAGCAGTCTTGGAGCAACGCAGGGTTCACCATTAAATGGGTGCTTTATTTGAGTTTTTAAGTCTGTTCTTTTATATCAGAAAGCATCACTTGCATCTCCCTCCAAGTTTGGAAAGTATTTTTCTTGGAAAATAATGCTGATCAAAGATAACGGTAAGGATATGGATATTGATAATCTCATTTGTCAAATTCTAGGCACAGATAGAACCCATGAGACGGCTCAAGTTTCATACCTGACTAGCGCAGTTTTGGTGGTTGTCAAACCAACCGTACTGTGTGAGTTTGGTGCTACAACGTATGTGTGGAATTCCATGCTTGATACAGATTTTTAAAACCTGATTAAAATGACACATGGGTATTTCACGCTCAACGAAAATTGTACCTTTCAACACACACTTCTTATAAATCAGAAAGCCCACCTAGCAAATTGTAGCTTCTCTTGGGTGTCCTATATTTAACGCAGGCCCTCCTAGCATCTGAGTCACCATCCACTGAACTCATATTGTCACTCATCCAAATGAGGAACTAATTAGGAAGGCCAGAAAGGGGGAGAATGTGGGAGTGTATCTGGGGAAGGTAGGGAATTCTGGGTTGAGAATCCCATCCGCACAAGCCAAATGTGTGTGTAGCTGGAACTCGAGATCTGATTTAATGAAAGAAGAAATAAAGACAAGTCAAACAGGGCTGGCCCTTTGCAAGGATCCCCACTTGGGTACGCCTAACACACAGACTGGCGAGGCAGCCAGGAGCGGTGCAAAGCTGTTTTCAAAATCTGAGCCATTCGCAGACCCCCCAAACCCTTGCAGGTCATGCCTGAATACCTTCACTGCGCCCCATGTAAAAATACACTTGGAGGAGATTGGACATGCCCTATGAATTGTACCTTATTTATTATCATCGAGCCCTCCCTTTTTCCGTCATGCTTTAGAATTATGGGCTGGAGCAGTTCTTAATACTCTATTTATTTTAGGGGAGGAAAATGTTTTTCTTCAACCACAACATTCATGCAATACCAACTGCTGGCAGTTTCCCCAGCATTTAAGGAAATATTGTTGCAAGGCTTTTATGTTCTGTGCTTCAATCAGCCAGACCCAGCAGTATCCCAATAGAAGGACCCTCAACAGACCGTTTTCAGCATTTTGCTACAATTAAACTCCTCTGGTTTTAGCCCTCAGGCAATGTAGTACCTTTTTACATATGCACATCATGAACTTTTGGCCAGGGTCTAGCAGTCATGTATTAGAGTGCTGCTCTCGAAAGCAGGCTTAACAAGTTCCTCTGAGTATTGCAGTTGGAGTCAGTCGTGGAGAAGGTGATTTAGGCAACTTGCAGCGAGGCCATTCAGAATCTCAGCGATGATCCTAAATATCTCCCTCTCTCTCTCTCTCTCGCTCACTCTTTTTTTTTTTCTTCTTTCCTCTGGAAGCTGGTAGCAAGAGCTTTCAAAGTCTGTGATTGATCTTTTATTCAGTAGCTAACGAGGGCTGTGATTCTATTAGCGCGCGACAAGGCAAGAGAACAGTGATTTAATGAAGTGTCTAGTGAGCCGGCCATAGATTTATCCTGTTGTCGCTAATTTGCGGTGCCGTTGTGAGCATAAAGGAAACTGCACTCACACTGCTATTAAGCAGGTATTTCCTTAGTAAATTGTTGTAAGGTCAGGTACCGTTATCTCAGCAAAAGCAATGCCTTACCTCTTCAGTGTCTGCAGATGACAGCCGCCGTGCTGAGCGCCCACTGAAGTGGAACCAGGAGATCAGAGGTCCGTCTCCAAGTCGCCCTGAGCGGAGGCAGGAGCAGATGAACTGCCAAGTAGGAGTAATAGAGTCATAATTGGTGATTAGAACTGGAAAGGTGCAATAACATCTTAATACAAACTGGCGTATGTTATAGTTACTGTCAGTTGTTGTAAACTCGCCCTGCCGCCTGCACTAGTTACGTTTCCCTTGATTAGCTCCGAGAAGCGAGGTGGCAGCCGGTGCGCCAGGCGCGCGGGGAACGGCCGACCCGCACCCACGCTGCTTCCCCGGGTCCCGCCCTGTCGTCCCCGCTGTTTTTCCTGGGCACCGGCAGTCACGCCCCCCCCCGCCCTCCCCCCACCCCGCTCACACTGAACGCAGCACGGTAACCTTTCCCCACCCCCCCGGGAGAACTGTGATTTCAGAAGTGGCCTCTGATGGCCCCTCTTGCCAGGCGCAGTGACATTTATGCACCCTGGCTTTGAGGCTCTTTGAACTTTTGTTTTATTTGCCTTTGCTAAGGGGAGGTATTTGCCTCGTGTCAAATCCATATCCCACTGCAATTCTGTGTTCACAGTAACAGATTTGGTCTTGCCGCGCCAGAAGGAAAACAGGAAAGAAAATAAGGACTCGGCACTGAGGAATTTTGCGTTTGAAACTGGCCTTTTTTTTAGAATGCGGGGGATATTTCAGGTGTGAGGCGCCCTTGCAGGTTTGGGGAGGTGGTGTGCATCTGTGGGAAAGGGTAATCGAAGAAATTCCTTTACAATGCTTGATGAAATGCCAGGCTGGCTAAAAAGGACAACGCTTGAAAAACAAGGTGTCCAACAGCAAATTTACACATGGCTGGAGATCTGCAGCATCATTGTTCTTTAAATGCATAAAAGAAGAAGCTACCCAACGTTGTCCAGGCGTGCTGAGCCGCTGTCATAGTTCATAAATATAGGTGACTGGTCATTTGTTTCGAGAGGGGTGAGGCTTGGTAGGGTGCCTAGGGGCCAGCCACGAGAGGAGCCCAGGAGATAAAGGGCCTGGGCATGTTTCACTAACCCGGTACGTAGTAGGTTCTCCACAAATCTTGTCTGATTCCGTGGCTGTAGAATCTGTGGAATCTTATTACCCGGTTCTCACTCTGACCCATGAAACCGGGGCGGTTCTCACGCTTAACTTCGTCCCAGGGCTGCCATGTGTTAGGTTGGTTAAGGTTTATATTCAAGTGAAGAGTTTGAAGGAGTGTTTTATACCGGGGCCCTGTTTGCAGACAGTCACTTGGATGATAAGAAAAGGTTGAGTTAAACTTCCTGATTTCCCACTGTGGGCCTTTGGACCTCGGCGCGGTCATGTTCAGTGTGTGATGGTGGCAGAGCTGCCATGTTCCCCCTCCCATAGAGTTGAAATCCCAGCTTTTTGGTCTGGAGATCAGAATCCGGGACACACAGGCAGTAGCCTGTCATGGAGCAGACGAAGCTGATCAGAGCACACCAGCATCAATGAGAACTTGGTCAGGGCCTGGGAACAGCTTGCACGGACCTGTCTGGGAGAGATGTGGCATAGGCAATCCTTAGAGACTCCTGGCTTAGCTTCCCTGGCCTATCCAACACAAACCAAACTGAAAGGAAGGAAGGAAAGAAGGAAGGGAGACGGAGAGGAATGAAGGGAGGGAGAGGGACGGGTTGGGGAGGAAGGGAGGGAGCTAGCTAGAAAGGGAGGGAAGAAAGCGTAGCCTGAGGTTGATGTGCATGGTCTTACAGCTCACACAAAGCACCCTGACCAAGTCATGGCCTAGGAACAGTAGTGCCAAAGGGCTAGAATTTATTGAGTGCCTACTGTGTGCCCGTATCTCATTTAATCTTAATGGCAATGCCCATTTTCTAGAGGATAAAGGTGTGATTTATAGGCCCCATCAGAAGCCAAGGTAAGATTTGAACCCATATCCGTCTGCATTTCTCCCTCTCTCTGTAGGGAGAGAGGGGGTCCAGCCCCATTTCAGTGTGCCCCCACCCCGTTCTTCCTGGGGAGGCCTCATTTCTCGAGAGGGCTGGCAAGGGCTGTTCCCTCCCTTTCATTTCTCTATAGGTCCCACTCAGTCCCCTTGTGGGACATATGGACACTGTTCTCTCCAATCTGATTTGGGGACACACTATTAGACCTTTAATAAGGAAATTATGGAAAGGAAAAATAGAATTATAAAAAAATTGAAAAATTATAAAAATTTTTCAAGTGGTTGAATAATCTGAGTTGGAAATCCTACTGTTCTAGACCTATAGACCGCTCAGCCTACCCTGCCTTTTCTCTAAGTGGCCCCGAGGGAAGATTTGGTAAACAATTGTCTGTTTTAGCCCATGACCCAAGCTCAAAGGTTGGGACAATATCCCTGAATAACGTGGTTTTCACTAATAACCGTATGGACCCATAATCTCTTAATATAGCATGCTTTCCAGGAATGTGTTAATATTTTCCAGTTACACAACCTGTTTTGTTAATAAACTCCCCTTATAAGTTGCTACTTGATAAATAATACCCATTGTCAGAGGGTACCAGTAGTGTAATCAGTTTATGTTTTTGAAAGTATTCTGTGTTTCATGGATTTTTTTTTTCTTTTTGAAGAACTGATCTTTAGGCTGAGAGTTGCATTCGTGGGCCCTATTTATTTTTTAAATGAAAGGGACTAGCACATTAGACACAAAAGGTCACCTATTTTATGATTCCATTTATATAAAATATCTAGAGTAGGCAGATCCATAGAGACAGCAGATTGGTGGTTGTCAGGGCCGGGGTCTAGGGAGTTGACTGCTCATGGGGTCCAGGGTTTCCTTGTGGAGTGATGAAAATGTTCTGGAACTGGACAGAGGTCGTGGTTGCACAACACTGGAATGTACTAAATGCCACTGAATTATATACTTTAAAATGGCGGATTTTATGATATGTAAGTTTCACCTGGATAAAGAAAAATAGAGTAACACATATGAAAGGTGTCTTGTCACATGGGACAAATTAAACTGTTTTGGGGTTTTTTTTCCCCCTTTTCTTCCATCTGCACTCAACAATCCCCCCATTGTGGCAGCAGGCAGGAAGTGCTTGGGCCGTGTGTAATGCCCAGGTGAACAGACCTCGGAGAGGGAGCCCGGCCCCTACCCTGCGTGGGGTTCTGCTCCGGGCCTCGGAACTGTGTGCTTTCCTTCTCATTTCTTGACCACGCTATTGATGAATTATGTGTTTGCCTGTGTTATTAATAATGTATTCCTTGAAAAATCTATGTACATTATAGTCTTTGATCTTGTCATGAAATTTCAAAGCCGAAGATTCCATTTTCTTTTCTTTTTTAATTTTCAAAGAGGTAGAATGGAAATAATTTTAAAAGTTTTAAGACTTCCCTTTCTAGTGGAGGACTTCCTGCTGACTTCCATCCGTGTTAGTGAGGTGTGTGTTTTGTGTGTGTGTGTGTGTGGTATTCATACATGTACACATTTGCCCATATATACACACACAACACGATACAGCACTTGCCTCAAGATTACTATATTCTGGAGGTGAGGAATATTTGAATATAAGACTTACGTATCTTGTAGGTTAAAACAGAAATTAAAGACTTCAAACTAAGGCACCATCAAAAGCTCTCTTTTCATTGTTCTTTTATTGTTTATTGATTTCAAAAGGACTTTTTAGTTTAAAATGACTTTAATGTCTCTCGATTGCTCTTTTGTAAAGTGACTTTGAAAACTCGGGGATAACGTCTTCATTAAGTGGAGAAAAGTCTTAGGGAAAAATATACTGTAACTTGGCTTTCATTAGAGTAGAAGGAGATAAAGCTTTGCTTAATTAATGTCTGTTTTCCCTCTGTTCAGGATTCTCAGGGAAAAGGGGGCTAGAATTAGTGCTGATAAAAGCTTGAAACAGACATAGCACTGAAACTTTTTTCTTCCCTTCTCAGAATTTAGAAGAGCACACTTTGTATAACTCTGTCAATGGTATTAGAACATTCCAGGTGTCTCATCTTTCTGGATGTACACTGAGTCCAGCCCCAGCCGGTCACCCCAGCTCTCTCTACTCTTGCCTTCATCTTCTCTTTTTGTTTGTTTCCAAGACTTGTTTAGGACTTGATGATTTGGGAGGAGGTATCTATTCATATGTCTTCTTTTCTGTCCATCTTCTGCCTGCTCCTAAGCCACGCATCAGATCTGATCTCTTCAGAAAGTCTTTTCCCATCACCCCAGCCTCTGGGTACCCAGTGCTTCCTTTTTGCACTGGATCTTTACTTTTCTGTGGCTTTCTACCTGTTCCCTGTTTTGTATCTTTTCTCTGCAGAGAGGATCTGCCCCTTAAACTTAGGAATTCCTTCTGGGCTTCTCTCCCCCCCCCCCCCCCCCTTTTTTTTTTTTTTTCTTAACTCCATGGGGAGCTGAATACTGGGCCCTCCAAACCCTGAGGCTCCACCACTGCTGGCTGCCTTACTCTTTTTTCTGATATTAATAGCAAAAGAGAGAATTGTGTATAGGAGCACCATCCATCAGAGTTCAAATTCGGCTTCAGGATCCATCCTTTTCTGTCCACATATCCGAAGGAATGCTCCAAGGGAGCCATCTCAAGGTGCTTCTTGGCTCCTATTAGGAGGCAGTTATACCCCTTTTGTGTAGATGTCACTGATCCTGTGGCCGGACAGTTAGAGGACACTGGAAAAAGCACACATAGGGCTTGGGATAAAACAGACCTAGATACAAATCCTCTGTCTGCTGTGTACTAGCTCACAGACCCAGGCTAGGTTGCTGAGTCAGTCTGAGCCTTGATATTCACATCTACAAAGTGGGGATAATAGTGCTCACCTTGGACGGTTGTGGATGGGTCAGATGAGGTAGAGTGGGATGCAGTTATAATCCACGTTGATCTCAGCAACACCCTGCAGCCACCTAATTCTGCATCACAACAGATCTGCTCTGGCTTCTTCTAAGTAGCAAACACTTGCAAAGACTTCCCTTTTACCTGTTCCCCAAACCACCCCAAAAAAAAAAAAAAAAAAAAAAAAAAGGTATATTCAAGAGGGCCGCTTTCAACATTGTCATGTCTTACGCCCGATAATCCAGACGACTTAGCTGTCTTTATTGTGCCTCTCAGTAGATGGACGGGTGGGTAGATGGATTTTGTGTTAACACCTGTGCCATCCTGCTGGCCTTACTCTTTTTTGAATGCTCAAATGCCACTGAGTCATGGGTTTCAGAGTCCGATGTGAATACTAAGAATTTTAAGTGGCATGGAGTCACCATGGGTTTGTTATGTAAACCCTCAGGGATATTTATACCCTCTACTGAGAAGGATAATTGAGCCTCCAAACCACCCACCAAGATTTCTGCCTGTAAAATGTTTAAGGACTGGTACTATAAAGCCATTTCCCTTATGCAATTTGTTTTCCATCTAGGAGCAGGAGAACAAGGGAAATAGGGCTCAGAGTAACTTATAAAAGCCAAACTCTTAAGCCACTAAATGTATCTCCTCACAGTAGCTCCTGGAGAAGCGCTGAAGGCAAACAAGAAGTAAACAGAAAAGGGACCAGCGTTCAGAAATGGAGATGGCCCAGTTCTCCAGTGCAGCACAATCATTGTGTCATGAAGCATCCATTCAGTATCAAGCCAGATGTTCCCTGGAAGCATAAGCATAACATGGAGTGTGCAGAAAGGATTTTTGATAAAATGGGCCTAGTTAGAAGATGCGAGAAACTGAACTTTAGAAAGCATAGCAGGCTGCCGGGACACCTTGGAGTACGTAGCACACTGTCGTCAGCTTGTGCTTTCTCGCACCTGGACTGCAGGAAGGCATGCTTTCCCGAGGGGACCGTCCCCCTGGAGGAGTGTGCCCCAGGGGCCTGGGTGAGGCGGCCCCGGGTGGCAGAGGTGCTCTCAAAGAAGCCTCTGCACAACCCGGGATGAGAACCAAAGAGATGTGGAGGAAACGCTCAGGGACTCAAACAGACGGATACGCTTCGGATCGATGTATTATGAAAGGCAACACTGGCTGCCCGCGTGTATACAGTGGCTCAGACATGGTAAACTGTATTGATTTTACATAAGGTCCAAGCCGGCTGCTCGGTTAGCAGGCAGTTCTCCCCCAGGTGCTGACTCAGGGACCCAGGCTCTTTCCATCTTGTGGTTCATCATCACCCACCCCTGGCTTGCAAGGCTGCATCGCTTGGTGCAGCAGGCTGGTGGAAGAGGCTAGAACATGGGCTCTTGTGTGTGGGGACACTTTAAAGACCAGGCTGGGAGTGGCACATATCTGTGAAATGTGAGAGTCTCGGAAGTGTAGTCAAGCTGTGTGCTCGGGAGGAAGAGGAAGCGGAAGCAAGTAGGATGAACAGACAGCAGGTCTTTGCCCTGGCTGATGTACTGGTGGGTCTCTGTTTGAAATCACTTTGGATTCTCATTTCGTCTTGTTTATTTGTTTGTTTTGCCAAAGTTCTTCAAGTGGATGACTCTGGAGATAGCCAGAGAGAAATTGACTGTGCTTCCCACCCTCCACAATCTCAGCCTCTTGGGGATGGAAGAGCCCATTCTTATTGTCCACTGTGCCGACTGCCAGGGTCTACTTCCCAGTAGGGAGAGCGGGCAGGAGGACTCTTGCTCCCCTCCACGGCCTCCCTAGCAGCGGGGGGAGCGGCCGTGGGACAGTTCCGGCCAGCAAGGATAAGCAGAAATTCACCCAGGCCTTCTCGGAGACTTGCTGCTCTTAGATGAAAAGGCAGGGCTGCTGGTATTTTCTGTCCCTCTTTCTTCCTATGTGCAGTGAGGATTTGATGCTGATAGGTACAGCTGCCTCCTTGTTGTCATGATGCCACAAATGTGAGGGAGAAGTCCCAAGAATGGTGGAGAGAGTGGCCCTCACCACCTAGGACCACAGCCTGCCGTCAGCCACTCTGTCACAATCAGCCGGGCTCTGTTTGTCCCTCCTTTTGCGAACCAGCCACTACTAAACATACCAATAAGAGTATGGGCTATGGGTTTAAGAGAGATTCCGGGTAATTCTCAGGGGCGTGAATTCTTTGGGAATGCAAGTCATCCCTCACTCCGTTTGTCTGCTTGAAGTAATCATTGTGTTCTGCTTCACTTGGGAAATACTCCAGTGCAATGTTTCTAGAAAGTGACAAGTTCTAGCATAGGAAGACTTTCTTTGCCATTCAGATTTTTCTCAGCAGCGCATTTCTGTTGCGGTGATGTGGGATGTGATCTCAGAACTTGGCATTGTGTGTGCAGTGCCTGAAGCATTATGGAACTTCTTGGCTTGCTTCTTCTTATCGCCCCCTTTCCTCTGTGCCTTTGTACTGCAGCACATTTATGTTACAGTGACTGCCTCATGGTATTTAAAGATCTGTATTTGGGCCACGTTGGTTAGAAGATGGAAAGCTCTAGGCACTAGTACCTGAGCATCATGTGACCTGAACCAGGCTGCAGTTTCTGTCACTCTGAACCAAAGTAATGCCATGAGGGGCAGTTCCACCAGTGTTGCTCCCACTCAGGATTTCCCATGCCAAGGGATCGTGTAAGCATCGTCATGCGGTACATCTCTGACTTAGGAAATAAACTTTTAGAGCTCTGTAATACAGCAATTTGCAATGTTTTTCCCCCCTGTTCATGAGAGCTATTGCAGAAAACAGTTATCAGTTTTGGATACTTTGTATACTACTTACTATACTACAGTTATCAGTTTTGGATACTTTGTATACTACTTTGTATACTACTTTTGGATACTTTGTATACTACTTTGGATACTTTGTATACTACTATACTATAAGTATAGTATACTTTGTATACTACTATTTTGTATAAAATGCAATGTAGACTCTTCGCTTTATTCAGTCAATCCATTCCTTTGATTATTCCAATCAGTTATGATGATGCCAGCATGCACACCTGTTTTTCTGAGGTACCCGTGCTTCCAGTGGTCAAGGGTTGATGAAAAACCAGAGCCGATGGGTGCCTGGGTGGCTCAGTGGGTTAAAGCCTCTGCTTTCAGCTCATGTCATGATCTCAGGGTCCTGGGATCGAGGCCCGCATCTGGGCTCTCTGATCAGCAGGGAGTCTGCTTCCTCCTCTCCCTGTCTCTCTGCCTGCCTCTCTGCCTACTTGTAATCTCTGTCTCTGTGTCAAATAAATAAATAAAATCTTAAAAAAAAAAAAAAAGAAAAAACCAGAGCCGAAAGAGGGAAGAGTAACACCGTAAAATCAGTCTCTGTATATATTTCACATTAAAACCCCAGTCATGTGGAAGCAGCACTGCAAGGATTGACTGCACAGTCCGTTCCTGTAACCGGCTGTGTTAACGATGGAATTACTAAGCTGGGCCAGAGGGAACCCGGTCAGCCTCATAGCTCATAACCCAAGGCCGTCGTGTCTCCAGCACCGAACAGTTCAAAGGTATCCATATCAGAAGGCTTTGTCCCATTTTTAAATAATGGGAAACTTTGGGGCTTTGGTAATTGTTTTTAAGGAAGAAACTCGGAAAGTTTAGAACGTGAATTTCTGTCAGTTGAAACTGTCATCTTGCTGTTCTGCCAAGTGCACACAACTTGGAATGCATGCCATCAGGTTTTGCTAGATTGAAGACAGTCTTTTGTTATCAGAGTTTCGGCCGAATGCATCCCAAATGAAGGTGGATTACTGGTCTGCCTCCTTCCTGGCTCCTCTGTGGTTTAGCACAGGAGGCAGCAAACTAGAGCCTTCCCTCTATCTGTCCTGCCGCTTGCCTTTGTGTAACCTGCAAGCTAAGAGTTCTTCTTACATTTTTAAATAGCTGCAAAAATATTAAAAGACAAGTAATACTTCGTGATACATGAAAACCATATGAAATTTGAATTTGATTGTTCATAAATAAAGTTTTATTGGAAGACAGGCTTGCTTCTCCATGTATGCATTGTCCGGGGACACTGTAAGCATCACGACCACAGGGTCTAGTAGCTGCAACAGATGACGTGCCATCCGCAAAGAAGAAAATGCTTGCTAACGTTCCCTTTCCAGGCAGATTTGCCAAAGCCTAGTTTAAGTGATGTACTTACCTGTGAGCAGAGGCAATGAAGGAGAGATTTGGTCCCTTCTCTCCCATGAAATGAGGAAAGTTCAGACTGTGTTCCTGCCCTCAGTGCGCTGCAGATAGTAGGGCTACTTTTTGGGGTTCTTTCTCTGCAGCAGGGCCCATCCCTGACTTTCCCTGCCCACCCCACTCTTGCCTCGCAGGTCTGTGCCAGTTCGATAGCAAGGAGTTAGCTACGGACCGTTGCAACCAACCAGTGGTTCTGTGCCGGCTGCAGAGAGTCACCTCTAAGATCATTGAGCCACCGCGTGGCACAGCAGACCCAGTCCTCATCACATGCTGGCCCCCGCTCCGCTGTTCTGCAGTTGCAGGATAATTTAGGGATGATGAGGGGAAAGTGGTCTCTCCTTATCTGTTAATTCCTCGGAGGAAGTTCTGTTCAGAATGAATAGTCTTGAAATGTGTAATAAAGTTACCTATCAAGACCACTTTCACAGAGAGATTTAAATGTGATAATAAGAATAAAAGAAAATGAAGTGACATTGAGGGCGTCTTCTTTTATAACAGCTCTTGGTCATGACTGTTAAGCACACTGTAAAATGACTTTTATACATTTATGGATCGAAATGGTTCTGCTGAAATTTTAAGTGTTAACATTGTTCAAACTTCCATTACTAACACCTCTCACATTGCTACAAACGGTTTCATATTTGACATTTTGATCACACTAACCTGGGACATTTTACACTGATGCTTTCATTTCATGCGATTGGAAGGTTCTGCTTATTTCGATTCCAGCTCCTTTCTCTAGGAAGCCAATACGTTCTGTTTGCACATCTTACCCCGATGCCTGTGGTAAACTGATGGGCACAGAAGATGTTCTGGAGAGATGGAGGAAGCTCAAATATTTTATTTGTCAGATTGTCACGGGGTAGGGAATAAATATATATTTTTTTCAACTTGGTTCCTTCCTTTTTGGATTTTCTTGTTTGCTTTCCTTAAAGCTACTACTTTTCAGACTACCATTCGTAACTGCACCTTATTTTTTCTTAAAATGGCCTTATTGAGCTGTAATTCGCATACCACACAATCACTCATTGAAAGTGTACAAGCTAATGGCTTGTAGTATGTACACTGAGTAGAACAGCCATCAACACAATCAATTTTAGGACATTTTTATTACCCCCCCCCAAAAAAACCCTGTACCTCCTAGCTGTCACCTCCCAACACCCCACTCCATCGCCAGTCTTACCACCACTCCTCTCCTGTCGGACTCTCTACACGTGCCTATCCGGGACATTTCATACAAATGGGGTCATGCGATTCGTGGTTCTTGCTGACTGGCTTCTTTCACCTGGCTTAACGTTTTTGAGGTACGCCTTCTTTTACAGTCCTTCACTTCTTATTTCTTTCTTATAAATAGAACATTTTAAAGAAGAATACTTGGCGTGCATAGAAGTACCTAATCCGTGTAAGGATGCGGGGTCTGTTGGGTCCGTCTTTGTAGCCCCCACGGCAGCCAGCAGTGGCTCACACATGCTGGGCCTTCTTCCAGTGCTTGCCCGGTGCGTGCATGGGGGCTTGGGAAAGCTGATGCTAGGTGCCTGGGCCCGCACATCTCTCTCAGCATCGGGATAGGCGCATTGCAAAGAAAGGTGGCCTCCTAACAGGATATGCGCAAAGTTGTGCTGAGGCCAACACCCAGCGCCCAGCACCGGAAGCTCAGAAGTCAGAAGCTGCTTCCCTGTCTCCTGATGGCCCTTTGTCTTCGTCTTCTCCACCCTGTGTACTGAGTGCAGGGGCATCTTCGGACTGTTCCAGGCTCTCCTCCATCACCCGGGTTGGCCGTGTCAGCAGCATCTTTCTTGAGATGGGAGCTTTTGGTAGATGGATAAATGTAGTGTTGTAAATATTTTGCTTATTTCTTCCCAGAGTCTTGCAGGAGAGAGTAAAGAGTCTTTTTGTTATAAATGAGTCCTTTGTCAAGTTTCGTCCCGTTTTTGCAAGGTTGGCTTTAGATGGGGATAACTTGAGCCATGCTTTTCATTTTGATGAAATGAAAGTTCATTTCTCTGTTTGTGAGGATCATTTTCCAATTTGCCACTGCGAGAACAGTCTCGCGTGTTCTAATTGTTACCAAACCCGGGGAAATTGTGGCTGGGAGGGACAGATTGTGAACTTAGTGACAGAATTGGACCATTGGCTTTCATTTCAAGACCTGTCCCCCATTATCACAGAGGATGGAAAGTCAGCTTAAGTTAGCTCTAGCTAATTGCTTCCTTAGTTGAAGTCCTAAATGAGTTTTAAAGTGAAACGCATATCTCCAAGTGCTAAGTAGCCAACACACAATAGGCAATTGAGATAGCAAAAGGACTAATTCAGAAGAGGTTGTTGTGTTCTTTTCTCCTTCCTCTCACTCTTCCTCTGCTTCTGTCTCCCCTTTCCTTCCCTCCCACCCTCTGTCCTTCAGATCCTTCTTTTCTTCTCTCTTTTTCCTTTCATTTAACCATTATAAATACTATGGGGTTGTGTCTTTAGGCTTTTGCTGGTAATTAAATAAATTATTTTTACATTTAACACAATCTTGAATTACCAGGTGATCATCTTAGGCACTCAAAAGTATAAGAGCCCTTGAAAGCAATATCCAAGCATAGATATTCCATAGCACGTCTTACAATCTAAATATTGCTTTTAGTGTAATCGAAGCAGCAAGAGTAGTCACAAGCAGTTGATGGACTATTTTTCAAATTGATTTCAAAAATGTATTTAAGGGGATGATCTTCTAGTCTAGATTACCTATTGATTTTTAATATGAAAAGCTCATTATGTAAGCAGTAACTGCATATAAAAACCTAGCAAACCTTTGCATAAATCCTTTAATTGAATTTCCAGAGCCTGTGGTTCTACTTTTTTTTTTAATTAAATCTATTTCTTTTTTTAAGTGTTACTGTGTAATTTGCATGCTGTGAAGAGGCCCTGTCCCAGATAAAGTGCCATTGATCCTTATTAAACCTCACCTCTGGGCTTGCTTAAAACTAACTGGAAAAATTAAAGTGTTCATGCCGCAGTGCACTTATAGCTTGTGTGATAGGATTATGGAAAAAATAATAAAACTAATTTCCAGGAGAGAATTTATAATGTGAGATTTTATTTTTTTCAATTTGATAATTAATAGTGAAATCCTATCATATATATAAATCATATTTCAGCCTATAAACGGAAATGGCAATTAGTAAAGATAATATATACTTGATGTAAAACCATCATGTTACGTGCGGGTAATCTTTTGGCACTTTAATTTTTTAATTGTAGAAGGAAAGGATTATGAATTCAAGTCCAACACATTAAACGGTGGGTTTCCTTTGAAAAATCTGATTCTTTTACTAGGCTTTATATTAGGAGATTTTTAATTTTAGTGTGGCGAAGTATAAAAGATACAGAGAAAGATATTCTGGTTATGTTTGTGCTAAAATGTATGTATTAGAATTACCAGGGGAAAGAAAAATATAAAGGCTGCAATAGGTTTTTCTATTTTTTAATACCTAACATTTGTTATTTTAAAAGCAATAAAATCCCCTAAAGAAATATTCATAATCAATAAGAACACAAAATATGGAATATATTAACTGAGTTATAAAAATGTTTGTAGTATAGCACAAAATGAAAAACACAGCAAGTTATGTACGGTTTAAAGTGTAATCAATTTTGAGGTTGTATACAAGGATATAAATGATAAACACAAGTAGTAGCATTTTTAGTAAAGGCTGTTACAAAATACTGTATTTATGGTCTATTCCATTCTTTTTATAGCTCATTAATGTAGAAAACAAACACAGTGTATCCATCTTCTCAGACAGCTTAAAATTCCCTTAAATGATATTTTTAAATGGGAATACTGAGCTCATTTGATCTGTTTCTTCTTTAAGCACGTGTGAGTTTGAACAGGAGTATTTACTGGGGTTCTTTTTCATACTCCGGAAGGAAGAAGCGCTGCCCTCCCTTCGCAAAACAGACCTGAATAGAACACCTTTACAGATGGTGCAGGGGCACCCCCCTTCTCTCACAGGGCTCCACGCCCCCTCCCCATGTCCCACCCCATCCGGAGAAGAACCTTCATTCCTTCGGAAGCTGCATTAATTCTTCCAGGCCACAAGGGGGCTGTTGAGTTACTGGTTCACTGCACTCGCTGGCAGGAGCGAGTTTTAATGCTGGTTCCAAAGGTGCTCGGTTTCCTGTGGTACCTATGAATATGCATGCAGTGCGTGCTCAGCAATCTACCAGTTCAAACTAGACAGCTGGTTCTGGCGGTTTTTTTCCTCTCTCTCTCTCTCTCTCTTTCTCTCCTTCCCTTGGACAAGTCCTTTCTGAGTAAGCTGAATCTATAATGTCATTAACTTATTTTCAGTATTTCATTTGATTTTGATGTTTCCATCATGGCCTCTTTTTTTCCTTTCATTTTGTCATTCTGTAGAAGTTATTAGCCTGTTATGATCAATGGAGCATGAGTCTCATGGCTGTAGGAGCCACATACTTGGGTATCCAGCGTTCCTTAAAGCATAAGTAGGATTTAGCAATGCTCTATTTGTTTCCAGTAAGGTAAGAGTATTTGGAAAAGAAAAGAAAAAACAAATCTTGTTAAGAAGGTCAAAGTATTTGAATTGTTTCCTTTCTCTCTGTTTGGATTAACATACGGCTCGGCACTACATAGTTCCATCCATCCATCTATCCACCATTCATCCATCCATCCATCCATCCATCCATCCATCCATCCACCATCACCATTCTATCCATCACCATCACCATCCATCTATCTACCATCAGTCTATCCATCCATCCATCCACCATCACCATTCATCCCTCCATCACCATCACCGTCCATCCATCTACCATCAGTCTATCCATCCATCCACCATCACCATCCATCTATCCATCACCATCACCATCCATCCATCTACCATCAGTCTATCCATCCATCCATACATCCATCATCCACCATCTATCCATCCACCATCAATCCATCCAACCATCCATCCATCCATCTACCCACCATCCATCCATCCTTCCACCCACTGTTCATCCACCATCTATCCATCATCCACCATTCATCTATCCACCCATCCAACATGTATTAAATATCTGCTATGTGTCAGGCACTACTTCAGACACTAGGGCTATGAATTTGAATTTGGATCACTCATTGCCTTCAAGAATCTCATTATCTAGTGGAGAAGACAAAAACATATGCATATAAATTTAAGAAAGGGAAACAGAGACCAAACTCAGCGTTGGGCTTACTCAGCCTTGGGCCATAACATTCATGATAATGTTGAAAGCTCTTTTCACTTATGACTCTAGTTTATTTGGACTTTATAATTTATAAAACTAACATTATTGTAGAGAAATACTTATTTATGGTTTGACAGTATAAAAGAAGATGCTTTACCTAATAAAAATGGAGATGACATGTCCTTTTCCCTAGAATAGATTAACATTGGTCTGGTTACCTCCCAGGAATTCTGTGGCCATTGTCATAGGAGAGTTGACACAGAAGGCCATCTGTAGAATGTGGGCAGTCATCTGCAAGTTGAGGACAGGGGCCAGGGCACCAAATAAAGTGGTGTAAGTATCTGGCCCGGGAGCCTGGATAGTGGCCACAGGCAGGATTCTCAATTCCACACCGGGAGTGAAAGCCAAGCTGAGCTAGGAAAAGCCCAACCAGCACAAATTAGAGGCCTCTAATAATGTTGACCCAATAGTGCCCCCACTCACTGCCCTTCCTAAAGAGTATATATAGTGTAGCCAGTGACAAAGAAAATGGGGTGTGTAAGAAAACCGAGAGGCTGGAAGTGACGATTCTCTTGGCATCAGAGCCCAGACGCAGGCTTGCTTAGTCTTATCCACAGCGCCATATTTTATCTAAGGCAACTGATGGACTACAGGGCTGAGCTACATTTTATAGAGTATCAGAATAGTCAGCCTTCTGGAGTTTCTTTGTCCAGTATGATAGCACCTAGCTGTATGTGGCTATTTTAATCTAAATTGATTAACTGAGATAAAAAATTCAGTTGCTCAGCCGCACTAGCCACATTTCAAATCCTCAGTAGCCACATGTGGTCAATGGCTGCCGGATTTGGTAGTAGTGATATGGAGCATCGCTGTCACGGCGGAGCCCCCTGTTAGATCGCGCTGCTCGAAAGCAGAAGTCTCCAGCATGTGAAGAGTGATCCATTAGGTTTCCAAAAGAAACATTACAATTTCCGTGTCTCCATTAACTTCCTCTATGTGTTATATTAAACGTCTCCATGCATGTGTCAGGTGGTAGGTACTACTGTTTTAAGGGCTTTACATATATTTACATATATCATCCTTTCTAATATCCTGTGAAGTAGTACTATCATCCGTATTTTGCAGTTGAAGACACAGGCATACTGAGTAAGGAGGTGGCAGAATTGGGATTCCACTCAGGTGGTCCAGCTCTTGGTCCTTCCTCTTAACTGTGGCATGATATAGGCTCTCAATTAAGAAGATTGATCTTTACAAAAATTACATAGATATGTTGACCTGGGTACCCTCCCCAGTCCTCTGATAGGGAGGAGCCGGATGCAAGGCATTCTGAAGTAAAACTGGCTGTTTCCTTAGGCATGAGGTCATGGCGGAGCCTCTGCTCCTTGTGGACTTTCGGCAGTGGAAAATGCATCATGGTTTCCCCATGTGTGCTTAGCTAAATGGATTGAGACATTTGATTATCTGGATTGAACTAAAGCATCCGTCGCAAAATGAGCAAAAGCCTTAAAAAGATTTCTGCAGAGAGACCCGTGTTTGAAGTAATATTTATAATGCAAATACAAGCAAGCAGTAAAAAACAAATGGCACCATTGGTAGTTCAGCTCCTTCTAATGTGAGCCCTTCTTCTGTTACAAAGTAAACACAATGACGATTTGATCAGATCTCAGAAGACATCAGTGAAAACACCCAAAATCTAAGTTAGCATAAAGAGATGTGCAATTGGACGCACTGTTTTTAATGATGAACGCAATTCTTACTCTGTATCATTCCTGGTGATCATAGCTAATAGAAGAATACAAGTTTATGATTTATAAATAAACACCATAGACATGTACTGAAGTATCTGTCTTAAATTTTTCCTACTGGTAAAGGTGCACAATTAAAACAGTCTGGAACCTTTAAGCTTTTAAACAGAATCTGTGGTCTCTTCCTGTCTTGCTTTTCACAGTTGTTTGGGTGCTGCTCTGTTGATCCTCTGCTAAGTAGAGAACACCCTTTTAACAGAGTTGAAAATCATGAAATGAAAAGTATTTTGTAAGGAATAAAAAAGCCATCCATTGATTGAAATGAAGACTCGTGGCTTAGAGACTGAACTTTTGATGGGAACTTTGCTGGGTATGCCTTTGTTTATCATTAACTGTGGGAGAGCTCTCCCCGCCTTCCACCCCTTAATTTAGAGGTATCCAAACTTTTTAAAAATACATCCTGACACTGGTACATAATTGCACTGAGCCTAGCTGACAGAAGTCTGGAAAATTGCAAAGATAGAGGTTTTCCTTGCATTCTGGAAATATTCCTCAGAACTTTTTCAAGCACGCCAAATCTTTTGCTCAGGGCAAGGGAATTGTGCATATATGTGTGTGTGTGAGAAAGTGTGTGTGTGTGTGTCTTGTGAAGGTGCTAAGAGAATTGTGTTTGTAAAAACTGTGCAGAAATAACGGGTTATCTATGAATCTTTCCTATTCATCTTTCTGATGCTGGCATTTTAAAATAAAACATATAATTTCTGTGCCCAAAGGGAAACTTCATTTGCCCCGAGATTTCTTAACTCCCTCTGTGTCCCTGGTTAATGCCGACCTACCCAACATGTACATTTCTGTTATGTTTTGTTTCCACATGCGTTTTGAGAGCTTTAAAAACAATTCCGTGTCTCAGGAATAGTAACTTAGAACCTGCTTGTTACTGCGATGCCGGCTCTGAGCAGCGTGTGGGTACGACACATCTGTTGGCTGGAATGGTGGGACAGATGGTGCCACGTTTTTTTACGTCAGAATTCTGTAATCCCTCTCAGTGAGGCACAAGTGGAAGAGGTCACTTGGTTTTCCCAATGTCAAATAGCTCTACAATTTTTTTTTTAATTTACCAGCATTTATTGAATGCTTACTGGGCCCCATGCTAAGTACTTTACGTGTGATTTCTTGTCTCCCAACCATCCTGCGAAGTGGCTGCTCTTGTCATCCTCATTTGTAAACGGTGAAGAAACCGAGGCTCAGAGAAGTTAGGCGTCACAACGCTGGTCAGTGGCAAAGTGCCTGTTAGCACAACTAGCCCCTGTTAGCCCCAAGACTGTTTGCCAGGACCATGTTGTGTGAGGGTCAGTGGTCTGACAAAGAACATGTGTTTCGTTTTTCTGGGGAGGGACCCCGTCTTACTCATCTGTTTCGCTTTACCCACAAACAGTGCCAGGCCCACAGGAGACACGTGGCACCCTCTGTTAAGAGAAAGGCCTGGAAAAGAAAGGGCCGTTCACAGATGTTTCCGGAAGTGGGTTGGTGGTGAGCATCCCGGTCTGTGGGAACAGAAGCTATGCATGTCGGGGACCACTTTAGGAAAGGGTGAAACATTTCGGTGCAGAGTTTTGGGGGGCGCCCGCAAACCTGAGGGTCACTGAAGCGTACTCTTGGTTAGCGTCAAGGTTGTGCTGAGACCGAAATTATTCAAAACCAAGATGAAGACGCCTCCGTTGATGTCAATGAGAGCTTCATTCCTTCTGTTTATTCTACTGTTCCCAGGTGCTCAATGTCAAAGCCACTTTGATGTTTCTGATTTGGTGTTGAAGCCGTATGAAAAATGTGCCGTGTTCGTGTGTACCCTTCTGTGGGAGAGACCAGCCAGCTCCCAGCAAGTGTGTCTCCACTTTGAGGGGAAGTCCTCCATCTAAGAAACATTTTCTGACATGGGAGACTTTGAAAATGCTTTCCTTTTTACCTGCATCTGGGTAGATTTTTTTTCCCCCAGTAGTTTCTTAATGGTCTTTAGTGAAGGAAGTAAGTGGCACTGATCAGTGAAGGTGGACAGTAAGATTTATAATGTATTTGTGCTAGCTGATTGCCAACAGAACCGGCCTTTCCCAGCGGTGCTGTACGTAGACTCGGAAAATCAATAGGGATTAACCTCTGACCTCCTTCACATACTTATACTGTGGGCTGCATCGCTTACCAATATTTCATCTGTTTCACTTAGCCGCTGTTACTTACTCAATAATGTGTGGCCGGTCTCACAAGATAACTAATTAATTTTTTAAAATGCAGCATCACTTGTAACTGTGATAAAATATCACACCTTTGGAAATCAAGGCCCTTTTGGTTTATTTATTAAACTCACATTAATTAGTCTTAATTAAACAACAACAACAACAAAAAAAAACCGGGGAAGGGAGAGAGCTAAAACTCTGGGGTTTGCTTGGCTCACAAAAACGCCCTTGTGATTCTCAGTAGGGGGACCTCTGTGGCTCTAACAGAGCAGGTGTGCCCTGGTGTGTCATTTGGAACATGGGCCCCTTTTGGGAAAATTGCTACTCTAACCTTTTAGACATAAATATATGTCTTATATATACCATATATATGTGTGTGTGTGTGTGTGTGTGTGTGTATATAGTGTATATATGTCTAAAATATATTTTTTTTCTGTGAAAGGGACATTCGTAGATAAATAAATGTGCCACCTTTTGTCCTGAAATGCCCCTTTGCATTTGTAGGTAAATTAATAAATATGTGACCTTTTGATGAAATGAACCCACTGTATCATTTTTTCTCAGGAATCAAAATTTATTCTATTTGCAAATGTATGCAAAAGTTTGTGTAAACATATATTTGTACGAGCTGCCCTCAGTTAAAACTACATAGGATGAAAAGGGAGCGAATTTGTAGTAACACACATTTTTACCTTTCCCTTTAAGCTTTGACGTGTAATGAAGTGCTCTGCATTTGTCTTAAAAAATTGAGATTGTTGTATATTTTCTTCATCCAAGACCCTTTTGTTTGCAGATTTTTTTTTTTCAAGTATACCTATTCCCCAGAGTTTACTTACAGTTTGCTATTGATCTGGCAGCTGGTATTTGAATTGGTCGATGTGCTCTGTAACTTGTTTAAGATACCCTACCTGAGCTATTAGTTTAAATAATGTATTCATAAATTGATTAATCATTACAGTAAGACTTATTAGCTGCATTTATATCTGCGTGTTATCCACAATTGACTTGTACTCTAATAATCACGCATACTTAAGCAGCAGTTGGGTTTTACACCACAATTTAATAATTATCAAGGTGGAAAACAATAGTATTTGTGTGCAGAAGGGGAGGTAGGGCTTTAATGGGCTCGGTCAGCAGATTGCTACTTGTACCTTCCTTAGGTAAAACAGTTCTTCCCCCCAAAAATGACATATAGGAAGTGGACCAACTTCTCTCAGCCTCGAAGGATTGATCGAGTTTGCCAAAGCTGTCCTGGCATCACGGTTCTTGAAGACGGATGGGGGCAGAGGGAGGAGAATTTGAAGGGATAAGGCCTTTGTCTCCAGTTCTCTAACAGCCGCCTCCTGGGGGATAGTCCTTCCCCGGGCTTTTCAGGGTGCCCGCTGCCCCCATGAAGCTCGTCTGCCTGTAGGGGACTTGCACTCCGCTCTGCCCCCGCAGGGCAGGTGAGGCTGACCGCCCCAGCACTCCAGCACGGACGTGCAAAGTAGCCGCTGAGCGGGGCCGCCTTGCACGCGCGCGTGCCCCACAAAGTAAGCCGGGGCGACTGTGGGAAGCCTCCATGCGGGCTCCCAGGCAGAAAGGAAACAAGTCAGCTGAACACAGGGCTTAGGGCTACATGCACTTTAAGAAATAAGATTTGTTGTTTAGAGCAGTTTGAGGCTCAGAGCAAACTTGAGTAGCCTGTGCAGAGAGTTCCCCCATTCCCCCCCACAGCGTCCCCCAGGTGCACATTGTAAGCAGACTTTAACAGTTTTGTTAAGCACGGTCTCTTGGGGAGTGGATGGCAAACGATGACTTTGCATCGGGCCTGCCCGATGGAGCCATTCCCGACCCTGGGGAAGCCCGGTCCTGGGTTTCTCTCTGGGGGTGCGGTTCTGTTAGGCCCTTTCCACTTCATCCTCCCTGGAAGCCGAGCCCCCTTTCTTTCCCATTTGGTGGGAAAGTCATTTTGCCTCACCGCGTGATTTTTCTACTTCATAAATCCCCCTCCCAAGCATTATTCGACAGCCTGCTGAATTAATATATACAGCGTTCTTTGGGTAATCGTGTGGGGGCGCGGCGTGCACCTGTTCAGCCACGGGAAGGGCGTCTGCTCACAAGCCAGCCGGTGTGCTTCTGACTCGGGGCAGCACCTTCGCCTGGAGGCCGGCTCCCGATGAGAGAACAGATTGCCCCGGAGCCGCCTTTCCGAGGCTCCCTCGCCCTGGCCCGGGGCTTCATCCCTTACTGAGCGCCAGCCTGCTTCCCCGCCTCTCCTCGCTGCACTTATTTTGCCGGCCTTATTCAGAATGCCAGCATGGGTCACTTTCCTCCGAAGGCATCGCGGGCCAGCCAGGAAGGCTTCAGCAGATAAATTATTTACAGTGTTTAATTATCATCACACGGATTTCTTAAACTTCGTGGTTACCTAGGAGCCCGAGTAGCCGCCGAAAGGAGCTTGCTGGACTTTGAACAAGAGATGTTTTATTGCAAACCAAAATGCCTTTGTGAACGCAGCTCCCGTGTCCCGTGTCCGAGTGGGGGCGAGGGACCTGTGCAGGCGAGTGGCTGACACCGGCTCTCGGGTGTTCGGCGTTCGCTGCCGACCGCAGGGCACATACGCCCCGGGCCGCAGGAGGTGACAGACGCGGAGGGGCGCATCCTGTGTCGTTCTGAACGCGCTCGGTGCCCTTACCACTCTGCAGACACGGTGGACGTGGCCTCAGGGGCATAGCCCGACAGCCAGGCTCCCTGTAATTCCTCGGAAGTACTGTTTGGAATACTTCGTGCCTTTATTTTCTCCTAGAGCTATTTGCTCATGACTTTGTGTCATTTACCATCGGACAGTGGGCGCGTCCGACAACCAGTTGGTCGGATGCCTGGAGACGGAGCAGCGGGCTCTCTGGAGCTGGCTGGATCGCGCTGCTGCACACCGCCGTGTGCTTGACTGACTGCCAGTTTTAAATTGCATCCTGGGTTCGGAAGAAGTTCATGATCTATTCCTAATTCAGGCTCGTTCCTAACAGGGCATCCCTGCACCATTTTCTGCTGGGGTGTGACGAGCCCGTTGGCGTGCTGCTAAGTGTCCTCGACAGCAAGCAGACACATGTACCCTGACTGGTACATCCCAGACGAGTCTGTTGTACCGATATTAAGGACAACAGTATTTTGCCAGAAGCTATAACGAGATGATTCTGTAACAACAGCATGGTGACACCAGACTATGTTTTGCAATTTTCTTTAATATTTATGCTGGATAAATAATTTATCTCTCTGTTTTTTTTTTCCCCAGGTTTTTTTTTCCCCCCCTCATCCCGAACATGTTGATATAGACAGGTGCTGGGTTTCCCTGAATGACTAAAGCAAGGGTATGGTTATTTCCCCCCGCCCCCCGAAAAACAGAGGCGTCAGCAGAGCTGAGGCTCAGGGAATTGTTTGCACAACTCCGCATCCCATCTACTAATCAGAACTAATGAGATCTATTAAAGACCAGCCCACACGTTTGAAGGGAGTCACTTATTAATGTGACATCTTTGCATGGCATTGTAATATCGGGACCACCATTTGCTCAGGTTTTGGAAAACTCAAAGTCATGGCTCGCCCGTTACCTCTCTGAGACTTCCTGCAGAAGCCCCTGGTAGCCTGGCCCCTTTTCAGCCCTGGCACTGTTGACCTTCAGCACTGGATCATTCTTTGCTGCGGGCTTCTGTTCTGGGCATGGTAGGATGTAGAGTATTCCAGGCCTCTATCCATTAGATACTAGTAGCAACCCCTCTCTCCAAGTGGGGGTCATCAGAGATGGCCCCAGATATTGCCAGACGCCCTCTGGGGGAAGAAGGACAAAACACGCGTTCTAGAGCCACTGTTCCGAACTATTTCGAGTGTACAGGAAAGGAAAAAAGAGATCGTCTCATTGCATTTACCCCCTCACCCTCTGGTTTCCAGGACTCTCTGGTCCCGCAAACGACTAGAATTAGGAACAAAGTAACTTTATGTCACCAAATCAACTTCTGCCCCGGGGAGCTCGAGTGGAGGGAGAAAAGCAGTGTGTTTCTACCCAGGGGCCACCAGCCCACACCCCCCAGGCTCCAGCGGAAGTGTAGCCATCGCCAAAAAAGGGCCCCGCAGAGTGGGGGGAGCCGGGCCGCTTCTTCCTCGGGCTGCTGCTCGCTCTGGTGTCTGAGCTTTGGAGTACGCAGCTCTCTTTCTGGGGCCTGCGGAGGGTGCCCTGCGGAGCTTCCTGCTGCCCTTGGCTGGGGATGGAGGGGATATGGGAATCAAGTCCATTCAGAGCGTGCTTCTTATCCTGATAGCCCTCAAGTTGACAGTCTCAGCAGTTAGTGCAGAATGAATTTCGGGATTGCTTTGTGGATTCTCCAGGCTCTCTCCCGGGAGCGGAGCAAGTTTTGACAGCTGGACTCTGGTAGTACCGTTCATATCCTCGTCTAGGTGAGAGGTGCCCCTGGAATCACACCATGCTTAACCGACACAGTGGTGCCCTTTTTTGACCCCAGGAGGGCTGAGATGGAGCTTTTTCTGGGTTTTCCTCTGCCGACATAAGGCTCTCTGGTTTTCCAGCTGAGTCTGCCAGTGTGACATCTTCACACGTTGGGGTCCATTCCTTGCCGGCCCTACCTAGCACCTGGGTTCTCAGGAGCCCCTAGATGGGGCTGTGGGGGGCGCTCTGGGAATTCTGTGCTCATCTGGCTTCATCTGAGACTGTGAGTGTGATGACACAGGGCAAGCTGGGAGTCAGGCAAACGCTGGAATGTTTTCTGTGGGTCACTTACGGCCTGGGTGACCCTAGAGCAATTGATTTCACCTTTCCGAGTGTTAGTTTCCTCACCTGTCAGATGGACATGATGATGTCTCCATGGCACAGTAGTGGGTGATCAGATTAATTAATGAACGTTCAGCATCTTTCTCAGCTGTGTTCCAGAGGAAGCATTCGGTAAGCTACCCCCACTGCTGCTGTTCTTTTGGTCTCACTATCATTTGGCATTCCCTCACGCGTTGGCACTAGGCTGCCTTGACCCCCTCCTGCCAATAGGACCTAAGACATCTTGGTCTTTTCAGAGTACCTAAATCCTGCCGTGAGTAGGTCCTTTCAGAAACAGTTAAAGAGATCAATAGTTATCTGCTTGCCTTTCTGGCTGAGACGAGATTTCATGCTTATTACTAGCGGATCAATAGTGAAAGCACATTCTGTTAAGTTTTCCTAGGAGTCATTAATCTCGCCCAGCCTCAGTTTCCCTATCTGCGAAGTCAGTCTAACCAGGATGATAATGAAGTTAGGTCGGGTGAGGTTGGCGGTCGTGCATGATGGTGGGCCGCTACGTGAGCACACGTGTTCTCTCTCTACCCCTGGGCCGGTGGCAGTCACTCAACCTGGAATAGCGAACTGCCATGCTGGGGCCAGAGAGCCAAGCTGGAGCCCTCGCTCTGAACCTGATAACATGACATTTCAGTGTCTATAAAATGGCGTTTGTAAGAGAGCAGTAGGGAGGTTTCTGAGTTCTTTTCTTCTAACCACTTCTCCAGTGATGCTTAGAGTTTCATTCCTCCCTTGGAAGAAATTTTCAAGTATGTATGTGTGCATGTGTGTAGCATGTGTGTGTTATGTGTTTGAATATCTAAACTGAATCCTGGAAGGACTGGTATTTCTGGAAGGTTCTAACTCCGGTTCTGTGCGAGTGCACAGGGTAAAAGACTCAGATGGAAATGACCATGGACTGAGCACCCAAACTGGGGCTTGTGATGATGGGAAGGTGCCATCCTGGGGTCATCACAATGTGGAAGGGGAGTTTGGGAATTGTTGGAACAGGTTGTGTGGTGAGACTAAAGTGCTGGCTGGAACCCTTGTCACCAGAGCTGCTGATAACCAAAGGGTCTGTCATTGGTGTGGGTAGCAGTTGTTGGAAGAGGGGGCGCTGACAGATAGTCGGATGATTTTAATGTTTATATTCTGCTGGGGTAAGCTCGAACAAAGACCCATCATTTCCCAGATAACCAATTCTTTTAAAAGAACATCTGTTGAAACTGGCAATTTACATTCTTCTTAAAATACAGAGCGACATAATTAACCCTCTGGGGAGACTAATATTAGTTTATTAGAGACAATTTCTAGTTCTGTTTATTTTTACACTAAACGATTTGTTCATATTGGGGAAAAAAAGTTTTTTTCTTGGTTGCGGTGTGGGTTTGCTTTTATTTTGGGTTGACTTTTCCTTATCAAGGACACACAAGGTAAATAGCTAGGTGATAATATATGGTCACGATGATCATCAGCCGTGAACGAATAGAAGCATGCTGAAAGTACTTGATAGTGTGTGACATGTTAATAACTCGGCATTATACTAATGTTCAGGTCTAATTAGTCTCTTTTAAAGTGACCTGGTCTGTTATTAATGTGCATGTGTTTGTGCGGTTCCCTTTGTCTTCAGTCATCACACTGGACTCCTTGGCACTCAGAATTGGTGGAATTGTCTTGTGCTCATTGCTGTTGTGCCTGTAAATTGATTTACACTCTCCACGAGAAGATCCTGGACACTCGGTTGTTTCCAACATTGGACTAGTTTCAGACCTCTGGATTGTTGTGGGCAGGCAGAGTTGAGACAATCAGGGCCTTTTGACGTTGTATAGAGGCCAAATGAAACAAAAGTCCCTCTAATGGTTCAGATGTCCTTCTTTGAATTGGAAAGCACCCACTGGAACATCTAACCATTTTGTCCTCAGTTCCATATCCTGCAGCAAAGTATGATGGCTCCTCAAGTATGGAGTTTCCTTACCAAGAAACTCTCTTCTACTTCTACTTCTCTTCCCCAATATAAGCACTCAGGTATTCAGTGAATTTAGTGCCTCAGAACCTTCCCCCATCACCATCTGCCCTATTGCCAAACAGTACTTGGCAAAGAGCTCATAAAATAAAAGTACAATGAGCCCATGCAAAAGAGTCATTGTGAACGCTTTTGCTTGGTTCACAAATCCCTCACCTGGCCCCAACACCTGGTGTAGCGCCCTTTCCTTCTCCTTCCTTCCACTGGCCAATTTGGTGCATTAGCCATACTGAGCTAAGCTTTCCAGGCTGAATCATTGGTGCCAGCTTGGCCCTTGCCCCATCTCACCCTCTCTGTCTGTTGGCAAACTCCTGTTCGTCCTTCAAAGCCCAGTTCTTGGCATCATGTCTTCCATGAAGCCTTCCCAGAGCTTTACTCACCTAGACAACTGGTCGCCCCCTCCCTAGCACTACAGTGACGTGGTGGGTACATCCCTGTCGTGTTTGTCCAGTCACACAGTCATCTTCCCCACTGCATGACTCGCTCCTTGGCAAAAAAGATTGTGCCTTATTCCGTTTCTAATCCTGGCCAGGCACCTACTAGTTGCTCAGTGAACAGTAGTTGAATTTAATTCCCTCCCTTCCCTCATGTCGATCTGTGTTTAAGATACAGTGGTGCTCAGTGCCTTGTTTTCAGTGAAGTATAAGAGGGTGCATTGCCTGCGTGTGGGCGTCATTACAAAATCCAATCAAATTCGGAATCGCTGACTCACACCTGGATTTTCTTTATTTGCAAGCTGGAAGATGAGGGCTGAATTTGAAACCCCAGGAGAAAATGTGAGCATCTGAAGCTATTTTGAGTAACAGTCATTTGAGGAGCGGGTGGAGCACCAGACGCCTCTGGAGACCCAAGCCTCATCCCCCAGTCCTTGCGGTTCCTTTCCATCTTTCCCTGAGAAGCTGCAGCCCACCTGCTGCAGGCCAGCACCCTCCCCCTGGCTCTCTCAGTGCCCCTGGAACATCTGAGTGTGGCAAGTGATACTTCCCCAAAGCACAGAATGGGAAGGCTTGAACCCAAGGCCAGTAGAATTGGAGAGAGGTACCTCTTAACAGCCACACAGTCATGAAGAAAACATGTCTTCTGAAAGTGTGTGTGTCGTTTTTGTTTCTTTTTTATCCACTAGCCATTGGGCACATTGACCGATGATATCGTCCATTTGAAGGACCACCTTGGTGACCCCTTAGCAGTTAAGCCCGTTCCTGTAACTCCTTAGCCTCACCTTAATCATCATATATAAAATCCACCTCAAAGTCTGTTGGAATCAAGTACATTCAACGTCCAATCCATGTTGGGTTGATTTTGTATAATGTAAGAGTACTTTGCTACATCTAGAACCATGACAGAAAGTAAGAGATGGGCTCTGACCTTTGACCTTGGGGGTCATAGCCCAAGATTTGCTACTAGGAGGTGTTTACAGAATTTCCATTCTCTTATTACCTCCCAAGTGAGACTGGATTTATGTTGAAATTTCTTTATATATTGCTTAGGGAAATTTTATTGTGGTGTTTATGTGCCCCGAATAATATGCAATATTATTATTAATTAATATTAATATTAATTAATTATTATTAATTAATTAATATAACAGAGTTATAATTCAGGAGGTAATTGGTTCTGAGAGAGTATGCATTATCATATCAAAATGTGTTTTTTCTCTCAGTTTGTAGCCTTTGGACAAATAACCAGGAACTTCATCCCTCTCAGACTGAATACTTGTGTACTGTAAATATGGGAATGGTGGGTATGCAGTGGGCGCACGCTGGTGTCCCAAGGCCTGTGCCCATGACAGACATCAGCAATCAGTCCCGCTCAGCAGGCTGCTCTCAGTAGCCATTACGTAATCACAGGGAGTCATTTTGGAAGATACTCCTTATCTACCATCCTAGCAAGGTGATACTTTGATAAAAGCATCATAGTTCTTCCTGCAGAGTATGGACTGGCCCCCTGTGCAGTGGTCACCCCTTTGGGAATCTGATTCCCAGTGATGTTTTCCTGTCAGAGCTTGGCCTTCCTTCTGGAAGAAGTCTCAAACACTTTGAACCAGTTACCTGATGGAATAATATAAGTTTCCTATTCCCCTTGTCTGCCCAGGCCTGATGCTCATTCTCCAGCCATAAGAAAATGTCCTGTGTTAAGCATTTGCATGTTGAAACAGGTGGCTAGCACAGTTCTGGTCCGGAAGCTTCCCTGGAACGGTAAGGGTTTATCACAAGATCCATTGCAAAGGCAAGCTTGCCCTGTTCATTGGAAGTATAATTTGGTTTACATACACGACGTTTCAGGAACATATCTGTTGCATCGAACTATGTCCACTGCTGTGGGTAATTGATGCGTCTGTTCATTATTTCCTTTTATAGCAGAGAAGAGCAATTGTGTTAGGTCATTCTTGCCCACAGTGTCAGTTGGCTTATTTGTAAAATATCTTTGGGGTGTTTAAAGAGAATCATTTGTGAGTTCTCATTAATGCCATGACAATGAGAAGCCACAGAGTAAATGCAGCTAGCCCCTGTATAGTCCTAGACACATACTTCTATGCATATACGTATATAATGCATGGCACCTGTTCTGCACATTTTTGCATAAGTTAACCCCTTGACACGATCCTGTCCCCATTTTTGATATAGGAACACTGAGGCACGTAGAAGGTAAGTAACCAGGCCAGGAGCATGCAGCTGAAGTAGTCATCTGACCCTGTGAAGCCTGTGTTCTCACCCTCTGCATGGTGAGTGGCCACCCTTAATTGCTTCTCCCTTTGTGTAGATGAATGGCACACTTCCTCATGGAGCAGGGCCTGGATTCCTGGCTTTTATAGTGTTCGGAAGGCCGCTAAGTTGGGAACCAGAGGCTTAGGGGAGGTCTGAAACTCAAGGCCAAGTCTTTCCTTTTGCATTTTGGATGGTTGATAAATAAACATGTAAAGAACACAAAGCAATAAGCAAAGAAAAGAAAACAAAGCCAGCAGCAAATCACTTTAGTGCCTCTTGAAAATTCTTTTGTTGGGCAGAAGCACTGGAAAGACCTTTCTGATGCAAAGGCCAGGAGTCTTGTGTGTGAGCCTCACATGTGCGCTTTGCCTGGAAATACCTCATCTTCTGGGTTTGCAGGGTCGTGGCTTAATGGGCTGTACATCACAGGCTTTTTGAAGAAAAGAAACTGAAGGCCTGGCCATAGGTCCTTGAGTCAGCACATTGAACTTTTCGTCAATTAGCTCCTCCCCCCATCTTTATGGTATGGCCTTTCCTGTAATTACAGTCAGTATCCTATAGCTGGAGGAAGGCCTGTCAATTGAGTGAGAGGCTGATGTCCATTGCACGGTGACAGCCGATTCTGAGGGTTTTAGGCCTGTCCTTAGAGAGGCATGTTATTTCCTCCTTAGGTACTTTGCCCGACTCAGTTCACCACTGTCTCGTGGATGGAGGTGTCTTTATTCCGTGGCTGAGCCCAGGAGGTCAGGCCTCTCGGACATGACATATTGCAAAGTAGAGATGTTTCATTGATTTGGATTGTTTTTAATTAAAAATCATTTTTTAAATATGCATCTGTGTACACACAGGAAAAGGTCTGGAAAGATGAGCAGCGGACTGTTGATCAGGCTCTACCCACCCCTGGGGAGTGGGCTTGGGTAGGAAGCCATAGGTTTACTGTAGACCAGTCTGTCCTCGATTTTTTTTTTTTTAATGAACACGTATTACTTTTATAATTTCAAATTACTTTGTAGTTAAAGAATCAAAATCGATAGACATTTCTAGTTCTCAGAAATTTCTAGGAGAGGAAGGGTTAAATGGAAAACCACAAACTCTTCTAAACCCCTGATGGGGTGTCTTAAGCTGAATTATGGATTTTCATTTTGTCTCTCGTAATTTTTGGCCAATTAGAGCTCATACTTCTTTTGGACTCTTTTCCACAGGGTGTGATTCAGCTCCCTTGGTCACCCCCCACATACACACACCCCCTGCCATTTCCCGTCTGGTTGTTCTTCAGATTCCCAGCGTCCTCATGCTAGTCCTGACCACCCTTCACCCCTTTTTGACTGACTATTTGAAACACACCGTCTCTCCTCAGAAGGGTCAGGAATACTCTCTCCCGTTCATTTGCCATTTCCCTGTTGCTTTAAAAAAAATCAAGCACGTTTGTAGTCATTGATGATGTTCTGCCTTTTTAAAGTCCCATACAAATAAGGGCCACGTTGGCAAAGCATATGCCAGGATGTCCTGTGGTACGCAACACCTACTGGGGAGTTTCATGTCTGTGATGAACGGAGAGTGGCATTTAAGAGAGGAATCGTGTCTGTTGGCAGGTGGTTGGCATAGACCATGGGTCTGGTCTGCTCATCCGGCAGTGCTTATAATGTGAGAGACGTCTGTGCTGCCCTCCAACCAGTGTGTTTCTGTGGCTGTGTTGTGGTGACTGGGTCTGTCTGTCTTGCTCCCTCTCGGGTCCGTGGGCGTTAAGGGTGAGTACGTGCTCTCCACACCCCAAGTCTCTGGTGTTCTACTGACAGAGGCCTCTTTGGACCATATTGCTGACAGCGTGCTACGTCAGGCCGAAACAGTAGCTTTCATTCCTCCCTATAGGATTGTGGTGGCTGTCTTCGAGGGGGCAGGGGAGCCCGGGCCTGAGACATTGACATTTCGCTCTTGCCACCCCAGTGCACCTTTCTGTGGGCCATCTTCACAGAAGGAGAGAGGTTGCTGCTGACCACCAACATCCTCACTCGCCAGCTGTCTCCCTCCCGGCGAGGTCCAGCCACCAAGAAGGGGAGAACATTTAAGTACTCAAAAATCAAAGGGCCTGGATTTTGCCGAAAACGATAATAATAGGAAACTTGGAAAGAAGGTGTGGTCAGGAAAGAGTGTGCAGGGTGCTGTGGGGGTGTGGTGCTCCAGCCCAGAGCTCCCTGCGTGAGTCAGCCTTTCACCTTGGCGTCCAGTGACCGTCGACCCCGTGCCAGATAGCTGCTGCTCAGGCTCGGGGTGTGGGTGACGCCGAGGCATCCGCACCTGGGCAAGCTGGACCGTGTGGCTCCCTGAAACGATTGATCCATAAGAAAAGTCCGTCTTTTGCTCTGACAACAGGTTTTCTTTCAACATTATTCAGAATGTGTTCCTTTCTGAGATTTTTTCCCCCATTTTTGTATTCGACTTTATTTTTTAGGGCAGTTTTAGGGTCATATCAGAATTGAGTGACAGGCTCAGATATTTCCCTTGTAGCCCCTGGCCCCACAGATGCACAGCCTTCCTCACGATCAGCATCCCCCGCAGAGTGGTTAGTATCGATGACTGGACTCCGCCACCTGTGAGGCCTTCCCATAGCTCCTGGCCATCCGGGAAACCTCAGGCAAAGGCAACTGGTTCTCAGGTCTGAGTCTACAAGCTCTGCATTCATGAAGCCAAATAATTTCAAGCTACGGGTCTGTTTGGGTCTACACCGGTGGCAGTGACTGTTGAATAGTAATGGGCCTTAGGCTAATTGGTGTGTGTGTGGGAATAGTGTGTTTATGGTGCCCTCCCACGTCTTGTGGTATGTTTGATAACTACTTGTGTGCTGGGCTCTAAGCATGAAGTGAGAGTCCCGTGGCCTGAACGCTCGGCTCCCCGCTGTGGGGACAGTTGCGGGGTCCAGAGATGTCACCCTTAGCGGATCTTCACCAAGGCTGTGTTGTTCTCTGCTTCCACCTTCCCCTCCACCGCCCGGAAGAGAAAAATGAAAGGCAGCCTATATACTTGAGGTACTAAAACTTAGGAAAAGCATACGTTTCGGGGAATTCGATATTTTTAGGAAATCATCAAGGTTGTCGACATAAAGGGGAAAAAAAGAACTTCGTTAGGCCTCCTTATCGTGGACGCTGTGTTTATCCTCGCTCCTCAGTAAACGTCACTCCGTCACTCGGGGAGCTGGTGGCCCTTTTGCCTCCGGGTGTGGCCGGAGGAGGCCGTCTTTGGCCCCCTCAGTGCCAGGTTGCCAGACGAGAGCGCCCCAGGCCGGCCCTGCGCTGCGCGCCCAGGGGGTGATTCGAGAAAGCCCTTCGCGCCGAGGCTCCGCGTGCAGGGCGGCGGGGGGGCAGAGGCCCAGAAAGGCCTGAGCCTTTGCCCTGAAGGGACCCTGGTGACCCCCAGAAGCTGGGAGCCCTTGGTGAGAAGGAAAGCTCACGGAGGACGCCCCGCCGCGCTCCCGATCGGCGAAAGGCCCGCGGCGCTGGTTCCTGGTGCTTCCGCGCCCTTCCCTCCCCGCCGCACCCCTTCGTGGCCCCGGGAGAGGAGCGCGATAATGATGGCGAAGACTGAACAGTACAAAGGCTGAAGGAGAGATTCGGAGGACTTTCAGTCTATTAACTACATGAGACTTCTTAATAGTTTGGCTTAAGGCAAAAATGATTTTATTCTTGTTTCATCCTCGTTGAGTCAATAATTAACTGAGTTTGATTAAAACCGAATTTTCCTAAGTATGAAAACCACCCGGGCTTTCCTACTTCCGTGTGAAAAACAGCGAGGGCGCCTGTCTCCTAGTAGTTGAGGGCGTCCAGCGTCGGGGCTGGGCCTCCGGGGGACCGCGCTGCCCGGGCCGGCGACGAGCCAGCCCCGGGGTCGCCGTCGCCTCGCTCCCGCCCGAGGGGCAGCGTGTGCT
>LNAC01000116.1:266119-361119 GCA_002007465.1 Ailurus styani
GGCCGGCGTGGCCCGGAGCGACCTCGCCAGCGCCCGTCCGGGCATTCGTCGTCACTGTGCCTTTGACTTTCTCCCCTCAGGTTTCGCTGCTCAAGAGTAAGGCCTGGGCTTTGCTTGTTTATCTTTTTTACCTGTGGCTCCAGGATCCCGCCCGGGGCTCGACACCAGCCAGCGTAAACTACGTCTGTGGAAGGAGCTGGTGGAAAAAATAAGGTCAAGGCCATGTGGGCCCCTGTGGCTCTGGATGTTGAGAACTTGAATTTCGTGCCATGGGGCCCCTCCTTTACATTCCGTCCTTATGTGCTAAAAATAGACATTCCTGCTCCTGGCTGACTAGGAGTAAGTAGTACCAAATGCTCCTCACCGTTTTGAGGCCTCTGTGCTTTGAGTCATTTAGGAAGGAGGCAGGGGGGGCGGACGGGGAGGAAGTGGGCCGGAACCTGGTTTCTGCACCCCGGGAAAGAAGACCACAACAAAACAACAAACCAGAAAAACAGGTAGAAAGGCCGATGAGCACACGGTGAGGGCTTTGGCGCGGGATGCCAGGGTGGGAGCCCACGTTGGACCAAGGGGGACTTTCAGTGCAGTTTTGTCAGCCTAGGTATGTGCTCCCGCTTCGAGGCAGGGCAGTACTCGGTGTTCGCGTGATTGCGTGTGCAGTGGGGGAAAGACGGGCCTTTAAAAAAAAGCGTATGGATCGCTTGGCATTTACCGTGGGTGTTAAGTCTGCATTCCAGTTGCCAAGATTAAATTAAATCATCCCCATTGCTGTTCAGTCTTACTCTGCACAAAGCAGAGCCATCCTTTCTGTACTTCTTTCTCCCTACATTTTTTTTTTTAACACACCGTACGCTGTCTTCCTGAGTCGGCCATGGTCGCACGTCACCACGTCGAGCAAACCGTGGCAAGGCACGAGCAAACGTGCCAGGCACATGCTGTTGGAACACCTGCTTGAGACACCTGAGCATTTTTGTGTGACCGGGGGTGGGTAGGCGACTCGTTGCAATTTACAAAATGGGGGGCTCAGCTTGGGTGTCATCTTGATTACTTCTGAACAGCCTTCCAGCTGGACTAGCTTTTCGGGAACACATGTATGTTTGTGCTGGAAGCCCCAGTAATATCATTTAATCCAAAAGCTTTTTTCTATGATGAATTATTCAGGCAGTGTTTTCCAAAATTGCCATTGATCAGTCCAGACCCAGAGAGAGAGCATGTACAGCAATGCATGTGCTGGGCCTGCTAGGGGTCGATATTTTCTGGCTCAGAGTTGTTCCAAAAGAGAGTATTCAAAGCCAGTGTATTTCTTTCCCTGGGCAGTGAGTGATGCAGGTACCACACTCAGGTTTACTGATGTTGAGCTTGGATTAAAACCCAGCCAGGGAAAAGGGAAATATGCGTCGTCTTGCTGGGGTGGAGGCAGGGGAAGGCTTTTATCCTTAGGCACTCAACAGTGAAGAATGTTGGGTGAGGCACGGGGTCAGCTGAGTGCTAGTGATCGAGGTTCTGTTAATGCCCACAAAATTCTGAACTTGGAACATAAATGCTCTTCACTGGACACAACCTTTGGGTCTCTCTCTCTCTCTCTTTTTTTAATTTTTGGTTTTGGGTTTTTGGTTTGGTATCACGAAATGTCTCTTGGAACAGTGCCTGCCTCTTGTAAAAGAGCGGACTAGTTGGTTCAGATGTCTTTGTTTGTGTAAAGACTTTGGCGTTATTTGCAAAAATCGTCTGAATTGACCACGTCCCACCTGCTGGGGCCACACATAGACACATCTGTGGGGTTTTAGATGCGAAGATGGGAGAAGGGGAAGAAAGGGGAAGTAAACTTCCAGCTTTTTCTTCTCAGTGGACTCCAGCTTTTTTGCTGGCTGTCTCCCAGACAGCGGTCCTCAGCTTTGGCTGGGCATTTGAATCACCTGGGAAATTCTTTAGACACAGTGATGCCCCGGGGTAATTAAATCCAGATCTCTGGTGGGTGAGGGTGTTGGGTTTGCAGGAGGCAGGGCGGTGGGGTCAGTTAGGCAGTGAGGGCTGAAAACTCCTGCAATCTAAAGTGACTCGTCATCTAATTTTGGGTTCTGGGGAAAGATACTTCCCTCTGGAGTTTATGTGGAAAGTTTCTGGGATTGTGGAGTTGGGTCGAATCTTCCCTCTTTGCAGAAGTGAGACGGGGATTCCACCTTTACCCAGGGTTCTAGTGTGCTTCTCTGGAATCTGACACCATTCCCTCTGCTTTCTCTTTTCTTCTTTCACACAGGGATGCTTTTATGTGCACTGGAGCTTGGTGGGGCCTACCCCTCCAGTATCCTTTTTTAAAAAAAATCAGCTTTATTGACATATAATGTGCCACGCATACAGTTCATCAATGTAAACTGTACAGTTTTCTGTTTTTCAGTATATTCAGGGTTGTACATCCATCACCACAGTCAATTTTGGAACACTTTAAGTCTAAGAAGATGCTCTGCACCCCTTCGCCATCATCCCGATTGTCCCCTCCTTCAGTCCGAGGCAACCGTGAATCTATTTTCTGTCTATTCTGGACATTTGTCTGCGTGGAATCATACACTATGTGAGATTTCCTTCACTTAGCCCAATGTTTTCATGGTTTATCCCCACTGTAGCCTATAGAAGTACTCTGTTTCTTTTTATGACTGAATACTATTCCATTGTGTGGATATACCACCTTTTATGTATCTGTTTATGAGTTGATGAACATTGGGGTTTTTCTACTTTCTGGCTATTATGATTAGTGCTGCTGTGAGCATGTGTATCCCTGAGCGTTAGGATATTACAGTATCCTTTCATGGCATGTCTTAGCGGCGTCGTATACGACATCGGGGAAGTGTCTTAAAATGTTTTGTGTTCAAAACAAATCATTATTAGCAAAGAAGGCAGCTCTGGAAGAGGGGACCAGGGTACCGGGGCGACTTTTCACTCAGCACCTGCTGTATGACCTTGAACTGTTAATGGCTCAGCTTCTCAGGAGACGAGGGTTTGCAGTGACAAGCCCTGTCCTGGGCCTCCCTGCTTCCAGAGATAGCAAGAGGTAAAATGAGCTGCTTTTGGAGAAAGGAGGGTGCTGCTTGCCTTGATTACTGCAAGGCGTCGGTATTGTTTGTATGATTAATGAGTCCACATTTCACACATTCCCATTTAGTGTGTTCCAGCCTCCTGACAACATTGCCTTTCATGTGTTGCTGACTGTTTTTGAGATTTATGAGGCCTAACTCACAAGCGATGTGTGTCTGGAATAAGGGAACCCGAGAATCACTATTTATGTCTGACCCGAGGAAATTCCCTCTAAGCTGCTTATCAGAGGTGCATGCTGAGAGCGTGATGGGAAGATGGAGTCTTCAGTCCCCTGGTAAAATCTGGGATCTGCTCTCATTCCGTCTTAACTCAAGTGTCAGTAAGCTAACAGACCCTTAGGTCCACCTGTAAGTATATGCTGACGGTTCCACTCTTGTAAATTTAGCTTAAAAAATACATATGCTGCAATTCTGTTTTTTTTCTCCTATACTCCAGTTCTTCAGTGTGAAATTAAAATATAATCCCTTATCTTAAAAAAAAAAACTTTGATCAAGGTGATTTAAATAAATGTACCTCTACTTTCACTAACAGCATAGTGATTATTTTTTATTTAAAACACCGTCAGTGCACCATATTCTTTGCATTTGCATTTGTAAAACTAAAAGAAAATTTCCACATCCTTAAAAATTAGGTCTCTGTTAAAATATACTCAAGGAGGTGCAAAGGCTTGCAAGTGTTTGTGCATCATTTCACCACCAGGGGGCATTGTGGCTTGACTGTCCATTTCAACAGCATGCATTCTGTCAGTTTACCCAGAAAATAGAAGGCCTGGGCGTATTTCTGATTCCTTCCAGGAAGAAATCATATCTGGAAGAGAACAGATGTCGATTCTTTTTCCTCACTAGCAAACAGTAGTGTTGTCAAATTTGCTAAACTTAGCCCGTTGAAGATTAACATGCAGTATATAATATGCATGTGCCTAACTGTACAATAAATAGTAAATCACATTTTTATGCTTTCTCTGAACTTGGAAGCTGCAAGTTATTTTTTTTTATTCCCTGGGTGTGATGAAATAAATAACATTCAAATACATTTTAAAGATGTCAGTCAGAAAAAAAAATGTGCTTGGCAACTGTGTTTGATAGATTTCTTTTATGATTAATTCCCCTATTAAGTTTTAATGACTTTAAAGATATAAAGTGAGAAACCACAAAACTAGGCATGGTTAATAAATAACTGAAATACCAGGTGTATAGAAATGCATCTGTGGAAAAATGAAATCATATATTGTCTAGGATGTATTAGGAAACAGCTCTTTGGCAAGTCTAGAGAATAAAGTTTCCCTGAAGGGGGTTGGGGGGAAGTTTAAGAACGGTGAACTGAAGTAGATTGTTTTTCTTAAAGAAAATCCTATGAGATAGGTACTCTCGAAGATTCACATACGTAAATTAAATTATTTTATGAACCAACAGTTATCAGCAAGGTGGTCGTTCTCTTGGAATGCATTCCTCCGTGTCAGATTTTTCAGACTCTCTCTACATATTTTCGAGCACTGTGCACAGTTTCCTGCTAGAATTTTCTTCCCAAGCTCACACAGCATCGGGGGGCGGGGAGGCGCGCACCACGGCCTTGCCCGTTGATGAATGCCCCCAAGGACTGGCTGCTTCCTGAAGTGGGGGGAGTAGTGACACTGGGTTAGTAACACTATCATTCCTTTTTCCCTTCCGTGCCGTGCTCAGAATTTATGAAATATGATTCGGTTCATCCTCAAAACATTTCAGTGAACTGGGGAGGCTGGAAGAATGAATTCCAGTTTGCAAAGTGCAGAGGCGAGGCTGGTCGGAAGCACGCAGGCTTGCCCCGTGTGCGTGGAACCTCCCCATCAGAGGGCCTGCACGCTCCTGCTTGGGGCCTCTTTGGCGGGCCCCAATTTACTGGCTTATTTACTTTCCGGAACATCTCAACCCGAGTTCTTAAGCTGAGCAGTTTGGAAAACAAACACACATTCATTAATACAAATAATGACTGGGAAGATACGCAGAGCCCCCAGAAGAAAAATGCGTAAATGTTAGGTGGTTTTTGTATACGCTTGTGTATATGTTTTTGTGCCCGAAAGGAGATAAATGCTGTATTTTATGCAGTTCTTTCTCTTCACTGAGGACTGTTACTGTTCCTCAATTTCTCTGAGCCCCTAAAGCACAATAGGTACCTTTTGGAACTCTCACACCAGGCAGCCTGCCCCCCCCCTTAGATCTTCAAAGCTAAAGTTCTTTGAAATACACAGAACTTACTTTTGAAAGCTTTTGGCCCATCCCGAATGAATACTGAGCCCCAGCCCCTAATATGCCTGGGGTGAGAAAACAGGGAATATTGTTCTTCTCTGTTTATATTATTTCATACTGAGTTAACACACTTGCCAAGAGTCCAAGGCAGCTCCTGGCTTGACAATGCCTTATTTAACTAGCCTAGTTTCTAGAATAAAGCCAGGGTCCCACAGGCCCTCTCAGCAGTGCTCAGGTCACTTCTGAGCTGGAAAAGACCAAAGCAAATAAAGCAAATCTGTTTCCCCATGAAAATCATCTTACCTCTTTAAGGGCTAGGACACAGATTGGGCCTATGCAGCCAGAGAGCCTGGTCCAATGCCGGATACCCAGATCCTCCCGGGTTTTGGAGAATTGGAATGCTGGGCTGCAGAGCTCAGTGACCTGCCTCTTGGGGCCAAGCAACCTCACCAACGAATAAGGTTTTCTGCTTGTTCCAAACCCGGGAAGTTGCTGGAAAGTCTGGTTAGCAAATCCCTCGCTCCCAGTGCTGGCCATATCTCGAGGCGCTCGCTAGCACACGGAGCACGTAGGCTCGAGGCTGGAAGAAACCCCAAGCATTTGGCCAGGAAGAGGCAGCTAGTTCCAGCTGGCCCAAGCGCTATGCTTTAAAAATTACCCAGATGAACTGATTTTGTATAGAGAGTGGGTGGAGAGGACTCCGGGGCCATGGAGGAAGATTCAGCCTTTCTCTCCCTAATCATGAGCAATGTGATTTGGAGGGAGAAGCAGGGGGTTGGCTCAGCAACCCACATTTCCTTGGCTGATCTCCAGAGGAGAGAAATGATCCAGAGGGAGGGCACACCATGTCCGGTCAGACCCCCTTCCACTGCTGGGCCTTCTGCTGGGCATTGGGTTGGTCTGTGTCCAGAAGATCGTCGCTTGGCCCAGCAGGGGCTGCCCAGAGAGGGAGGTGACGGGTCTCAAGTTTTGGAGGAGTGGCTTCGGTGGACGTCGAAAAAGCTACATCAGAGACAGGAGGCATCCCTCCAAACATAACTTGGCCTCCCCACTCTCCCCGGAGACAGACAGGCCGCGTTCTCCTGGCTTGGTGCCCAAACGCGTTCTTGGCACGCGCTCACATTCTATATCGCTTTTGCCTCAGAAACGAATCTGGTCAGTGACTTAGCCACTCTATAAAATGAAGAGTAGCGCTCGTGTGCCTATACCATTTTATTTTCTCTTGTAAAAATGAAAAAGGAAAGAGAGTCTGAGCATGCTCGTTCATTCCCTCCACCCCCAGAAGATACAGCCAGAATTGCCAAACACGTGTCCACCCCCCCAAATGCTGAGGAGCCAGTGAGCGAGCCTACGTCCCTTTCCCGCACCTGCCCAGACTCCGGGATACCGCAGTGGCCGGCTAGATAGGCCGCTCGAGGGTCAGCCCTGCTTCGAGCTTCTGTGTGGGTTCACGTTAGTCCCCGGGACCTGCTTCATGCTAAGCCCCACTTCCTTTGCGTCCAGGTGACTTCCATCCTGTGCTGTTTTTGTAAACACTAGAGAAGCAAGATCTTTCTAGCAAGGACAGCATTACCACGAATAACGTGATTGACGTTGATAGTGCTTTTGTATTTGACCGACAGAGAGCAAAGGAAGGAAAGAGTCAGCACCAGTCTATATGGACGAGAGAGAACATGAGTGATTTGTGTGTGTTGAGTGTCTTTTTAAAGACGAGATTAACAGTAATGTATAAATAAATAAGTATGTATATGTAATTTTTATTTTCATTTTTTTCCCTGGCCAAGCACCGTAGATTCCACATTGGAAATGTAAATCACGCCTGGAAACACCGATGTTTATTTTAAGCAACTGACTCTCAGGGATAAAAAATAAAAAGGGAAAGAAACAAACCGCGTTACTGGCAAGTGATAGGATATTCTATTTTATATCTCAAAGAGATTTTACCGCTCTGGCATTTCTAGGGGACACTTTGGAATACTTCTAGTCCGGTTTGTCCATAAAAAGCCGTCTGTGTTCTTATGTTTTGAAAACGCATGCAGAGAAGCCCACAGCGCGTCGTGCTAGGTATCTTATCATCCTCGAGGAAGCAGCGCGCAGCATCAGCGTCACCCACGTCCCACCCCCCACCCCCCAGCGCCCTCCGAGAAATGTCTCCCTGCTGCCTCCAGCCACAGGAGCAGCGCGCTCCCCGATGCACGCCCGCCGCTGCCCGGGGCAGGCTTGCGTGGTCACCGTGCAGGGGGAGGAGGCCGGCGGCCGCTGTCTCCGCTGCTGCCGCTGCTCCCCGATGCCCCAGGAGCCGAGCTTCCCCCGGCGCGGCCCGGCGCCTCGCCTCCCCAGGAAGGCGGGGGGCCCTCTGAGGTCTCCCCTGTCCAGACGAAACAAAATGACCCGGTGCTGTAACCGCAGAATGCGGCTCACTGCCCAGCGGAGCGGGGTTGCCTAACTTTGCCTTGACACCAGGGCGTCTGTGTGTTTTGCAGGCTCTACGCTCACCCTAGCTTTTATGTCTCCAACCAGTTTCTGCCTCAGAAACGACGAGATTCAGAGCGTAGTAATGCGGCTCCTCTCTCAGAAGGGCTGCAAAGCTGGCCGTGCCCTCCGTGTCCTCGGAGCGGAGGACACGCGGTGGCCCCGGCCAGGGGCGAGGAGGGAGAGAGCAGAGCACGGAGGCCGGAGGGGAGCCGGCGGTCGCGGTCCCAGGTCGCGCGGTGCTGCAGCCGCTGTGGGCCCGCGGGGCTGGTCCCAGGGCTGCGGGTCCCCGGGCTGCGGGTCCCCGGCCAGGAGGGCAGAGTGCCGCCTTTCCCGCTGTCTCCTTTGTCTCCGTCAGACCTGCCCGCTCTTCGGTAACGCGGGTATTTATTTATCTGCTGCTCTCGCATCTCGCTCGTGGATCTCAGAAGCCTGTCCCTCCCTCAGAGAACAGCAAGAGGCTCTCGTCCGCCCGGTCTCTTCTCCCAGGGTGTGCATGTGTGTGCGTGTGCGTGCTCACGCCTGCGTGCTTGTGCCCACTCGGCACCGTTTCCAGTGTGCAGTGAAGCCGTCCGCGCACGTCGACCCAGGGCTCGGCCATGCGCAGGAGCTGGCAGAAATTTCATGACCCGGTTGTTAAACACGGTCGCTGTTACACCTGAAATTATAGACACTTACCATTAAGTTATAGTCCAAATAAAGTTATTAAATACTCAAAGCTTAATACTTCTTGGTCATTTTGCTGCCTTTGACTCTGTGCTCTCGAGGTCCCTGAGATCTGCTGTCTCTGTATGGCGGGAACGCTACTCTAGGACGGAAGGCGCCTGCCGCGCTCTGCCCGGCCCGGCAGTCAGTGACTTCCCCGGGCGGCTTGGAAGCAGCCGTGGTCGGGAGGATTTATACCACAGTAACAGGCGGAAACTGCAAATCAAGGCTTCGTCGGTTTGTTCAGATTGTCTTGGCTTGAGAAAGTAATCTCCGTGTTAATAATGCATTTTACCTTGAAGAGTACCCTGTGTGTAGTCATCACATGATGAGTGTTATGTTTAAATGAGGATATAGTCCTTCCGTATATTAAAAAACCCGGTATCCAACTCAGCAAGGAAGTTGCTGATACTCTTGCAGAATGAGTACATTTCCAAGGTATGTCTGTCTTGATTGTTTCCCTTTCTTCTTACTGGTTAACTTAGAAATACCAACCACTATTTCTATCAGACTTCACTTAGTCATCACCTGCAAGTTGTCTGTAGATACAAGCGTTCGACTGAAATCCACAAAAGCCCCAGGTGAGAATCAGGTGGCTTTTTGGCATTTGTAATAAAGAATATTGCATATTTTTACTTGCAAGTTCAGTGCCAACATCCTTTCTATCAGTAAACTTTATAATAAATGAATGCATGTGTGTTTATATGCCCGCTTTCATTTTTTCGGAGTGCTGGTCGTTAAGCATTTACCAGAATACTGGTTCTCTTCAGGCGGCTGCTGACTTCTGAGCGCGTGTGAGGAGTTGTGGAGAGGGAGGGCACACGCGGACGCGCCGGCTCTGGTGCCTGGCACAGGGCCGCCAAGACGGCAGTGTCCTTCGGCATCGTCTGCACCCGGTCTTCACCGGAGGGAGCAGGATGACGGGCACCGGCGCACTGTGTCCTGTGCCACACTCGCCCCGAGTAACGGGCTGCCCGTCGAGCCTGGTGACAACCGCACGTCGGTAGTCCCGGGATGTCAGTTTTTAGGGAGCAAGAATACTTACTTCATGGCTAGCAAATCGTAGGCGCTCCCCTTTATTTTGATATTTATGGCTTTCCCCATAGCCTGTACAAAAACCGGGAGGAGGCGGGGGATGGTTATCGTGAGTGTAGACGTGGCTGGGCATCCCCACGCCCGCTCCAACACAAGCATCGTCTCCAAATACAGTCAGGGGCTGCGTCTGTCCCCGTAAATGAAGCCTTTTAGCCTAGTTTCCAGGGATGCCTTCTGCCCAGACACCCTGACCTTTCAACAAGGGTTTGAAATCTTTTGAGAGTTCCAAAGTGATGGGCACCGGAAACATCCCCCTGAGCGCAGCCAGGGAAGAAGCTGGCATGTGGTGGTGGGCCTCGGGGAAGGACCCAGGGCCCTTGCAGAGCTCAGAGACCCGGCAGCCATGCTGACTTTGAAGGTCGTTTGTACTTCCCGGAGCCAGGCGTTCTATCCCCCAGGCTCGTGGCCTACGAGGTGCCCTGGCCCTCGGCTTCAGGGTGACCACAGTCCCTCCCCACTTACACACCCTCATCCATTTCTTGTTATTCTAGTGGAGTACTGCATTCAGACAGAGGTTGCCAATAAAGTTTATTGTAGGAGCAAAGTGTCAATATCTGTAGTACCCCCCGCCTAGGGTGCTTGTAATTAAAATGCCACAGATAGTCCGGGAGAGGCATGAAAATTTGATGGCAAATTGATTTCAGGTTCATCTTGAAATTTGTCCTCAGCTGGACTCGATACTCGTGGCAGACATGGGATGGCTTTTGTCAGGAGGGTCTGCTAGGATGAGACAGAAATGTCTTGATCTGAATATTAAATACAGCATGCTGTTTATGACAGATTATTCGTTTAGTGCTAAAACACACAGCTACTTCTCTTGACACATTCTTCTCCGCTGAATGTGTAAGATGGGATTGCATAGATCCACTTTGCATATGAAAAGAAGTTGCATAAAAATTCGCTGGGCACAAAATATAAAGACTTTTAGAAACACTGGCTTCAAACGCAGGGTATTCTATCCAATATTCTAAACTTAGAAATGTTACTTGCATCTAATTTAAGAAAGCTAGAAAAATAATGGTAATCAAGATAGTATAATCAACTATCACGGCCTTATATTGTTTCCTCAGAATAGGGTATTAAAGAGAAGGGGGAAAGAGCCATATAAGTAAAAAACAAATCCCACTATTTAATATAATAAATTGCTGGTTCCTGTAAACTTGCATTTATGCATCACATTATAAAAGCCATTATCCTTATGTATTGTTCATGCAGAAACGCACTATGATGATAATATAATTTTAAAAGTATATTTGTTTTCAGAATTTAATTTGAAAAAGGTTTGAGGGAAAAATAACATTGAGTTTTGAGTGTTTCTAATTTAAAAAATGTGTTGTTCAGTTGAATTAAACCTATTCAGGAAAACCCATTTCATAATCTGAAATTATTTATTTGGCAATTAATTGTATTTACTTTAGAATTCAAAGCATGATTAGAAATGGGATTTAAAAGAGCAATACTCAAGTGGAGTGCCTTCATTCATTCACACAGCAAATGCGTGTTGAGTCCCTGTGATGTGCAAAACAAGCTCGGGTGAGAAGAGATTTCTAGGTGGGACTTCGGTGAGTCCCACAACCCAGGCCAGTGTGTCACTATTGTGTGTGTGGCATGTAATTAATTTTTGAAACACTGTACTAGCATTGTGAAAATCTGCCCCAACTGGCCTGAAAATAAATGAAGGATATTGTGTCATTCCTACTGAAGCGAAATTTTAAAACAAAAACAGAAGCAGTTCCCCTTCGCCTCCCGGTGTAACTGTCCATTTGGAATCACTTGCTGGAGGAGTCTCGAGCTGCATCTTACTCAGCGTCAGATCTCAGGCAGTCCCAAGTACTGAAGCCCATCAGCAGAAAGAGCCCGGCATATGCTCTCAGGTCATCAAAGTCGCTCATTTGCACATTCAGGAGATATTTATGGATCTTTTATTAGGACAGTTTTTATGGCCCAAGATTAAAAGTTAAAGTTAAATAATAAAAGTAATGAAGATGTGCCTTTGGAGGATCCAACTGGTGTGTGTTTTCACCCACTTGTCAAGGCCTGGTGAATTTTGATGGCGGCATTCAAAACAAAACAAAACAAAAAACCCCAAAACGAAAAGGATGCCCCAATTGATTTTTGGAAGGAGACAGGGTAGAATGAACAAGTAGATAAAATAACTTAAACTCCAGAGATGCTAATTTATATCTTCTGTGTCAGTAGGAGGCTGTTCTTTTCCAATGTGGAATTAATTTGTGGCTCCTTTAACATTCTCAAGAAATGCTGTGGGTAACATTCGATCAAAGATTTAATTGTTTGGTCATAGCACCTAAATGTCAAGATAGAGCATCTCCAGTCATAATAAGTATGTTTCTGGGAAAAGCAATCAGTAAAAAAATAATGCTTCTTGAGGCTCATCCAAGAGTTTGTTTTAGATTCTCAAATATATCTTATGGTGAGGTTGTTACTTTCAGGCAGAGAGCTTGGTTCAAATTCAAAATAAAGTTTCACTGTATGGTGAATCAGTGATCCAGCAGAGACTAAAAAAAAAAAAAAAATGTATATCCTGGCCTTGCACTTGGATCATCTATGAGTTTGACTAATGTTTATAAATGCTGAGAGGGAGTGAAAACTATTTCAGAAATGCAGTACTTACCAGAGCCTTTTAAATACAGATGTGTTTTTATGCCTCTCTAAGAAGGGGAAAGAATAATAGTATTTTCCAAACTTGTATCATGACAGTACTTACCAGAGCCTTTTAAATGCAGATGTGTTTTATACCTCTCTAAGAAGGGGAAAGAATAATAGTATTTTCCAAACTTGTATCGTGACCACTTATCACCCTCTTTTTTATTTTATGTCTTATGGGACAGCCTTAAATGGAACACACAGGGGGTAGATGAATTCTTTTTTTTCTCCCAAACGTATTACCAGTTAGCTTCCACTTTTCTTTTCTTCCCCATGATCATTTTGTGGGACCCGCCTACTTTGGAACATTTGCCAGAAAACTTGCTTTGCACACGGGAGTCTGTTGTGAGTCCCAGTTCACACAGTTTTGTGAAGATGAACCGTATGGCACATTTTTTCACTATAATATATTTTTAAAAAAATTTCTCATTAATGGAATGACTCACAATCATCCAATCCATAGTGTCACCGAAGCATTTACACTTTTCTCTATTTACAGGTATCAGACAGAAAGCGTTCCTTTCAGAAACAGCAAGCGAGTCTACATTGCAGAGTATCTTAAAAGAAACAGGTTTCAGTCGCTTTACTACTGCACTTGCATTGACTCTCTTCTTTAGTAATTAGATAATTATGTATAATTAGCACATTAATTATGTGCAGCAGCTGCAGTTGCGTGTGTGCGCGTACAACCGCTCAGAAGCAGCTTGTGAGTTCACAATGAGACACGCGGGAGGGGTTTCTCCTTGGCGTGTTCTCACTTGTTCCCCCCATGTGTGAAGGTGAGGAGCAGTGCAGGGAACTAAAGAGTAACAAGGTTGAAATGGCGCTAATCTACTCGTGGCTGCCCCGGTAAACTTAGAGAAGGCATCCTCACTGCCCTCTGGGGCTCTGGGCGTTGCTAGCACGGTCCTTGCCAGGGAGCACATGCGCCAGGTTACTGCCCCGGGGGCCAGAGCGGCAGGGCCTTCCGCGTTGTATGTCGGCAAAGGGCTTGTTAGGTATCATCCAATGGAATGAGTGGTTTGAAGAACAGCATGTGCAGGATGGTTTCCTTGTTAAATAAAAACACGGGCACAGAAAATGGATTTACATAAATAATATTACTATAAATTTGCTAGTTTGCTGCCTGCCTCCCCTCCCTTTTCTCGACAAATATTGATGAGATACGGATTTCACGTCCCTCACCGTGCTGGTCCTGGAAGTACAGCACATAAAAAGATGGCCGTCATCTGTGTCTGGGGACTTAGAGGCAATTTAGTCACTTAAGGAAAATATTTTCCTATAATTGACCACTTCCTGAAATGAACTTGTCACTTTTATAATTAGAAAAAAAAAACCCCTCAAATTGTGTGTGGGAAGTTTAAGATGTTATAGTTTCATTAAAAGCATAAGGCTAGGTACGTAGTAGGAGCTCAGTAAACACTGAATTGAATGCAATTTTGTTTGCATTTGAAAGCAATACTGACATTAAACACCAGCTCTTTATATATCTGTACCTGTATCTGTATCTATGTGTCTTAATGATTTATTTAGCCTATTGTTCCATTTCCCTGAAGTACCCCAGGAAGGGACGGCCTGTGGACTTCCCCCAAAGACCTCTGTTGACACCACGCAGGTTCCATCTATCCATCTCTGGCCAGACCCCCCAGTGCGCAGGCGAGAGGGAAGGCTTCCATCCGCCTGATCGCATCCCCACCCATCTCCCTGTACCACCTGCCTGTGCACCTGCTGGGTTCCTCTGTGCCACACCAAGCCTGCGTGCTCAGCTCTGCAGCAGTACAGTCTTCTGTCAAGGTGGCATTTTAGAGGGCAGAGTGTCCTCTTCAAGGAAGCCAGCACATTCTCTTAAGGGGAAAAAAAGAAAAAGAAAAAGAATAAAACTCCGATATTGGCATCCCGGCAAAATAAAAAGATGGTGAACCATCTTTGGCCAGCAGGAAATTCAGGAAATCTTTGCTCTGATAGGTTTATTTTCTCTTTCTGCCTCTCTCTCTTTCTCCTTCCCTCTACCTTCCTCTGTCCTTTCCTGCTCCCCCTTTTATTTATTTATTTTTTTACAAATTAAATGATACCATGTGCTTACCACAATCAATGAAACCATGCAAATGAATAGCAAGAAATAAAATGCTTGACACCCCCCCTGTCTTCCTGCAGTCCCCAAGCTGTCCCCACAACCCACTGACCACAGCTTACAGCCCACCAAGAGCCCCTAACCCCTTTCTCTAAACTCCTCCGTCCTTGAAGGGATATCTGTGGCAAATGAAGGGAAGGTTTTCTGCCTTCACAAGAATGCTTCTCTGTTTATGCACCACGCACTGCTCCTTGCTTATCTCCCTGACCAATACATCACGGACGTCCCTCTAGGTCAGTAGATAAACAGCTAACTCATTTCTTCTAATAGCTGCATAATATTCCATAGTGTGGATATTCCATGATTTATTGCAACTGGACTTCCATCTATTTTACATCCTCATGTTCATAGCTTTCTGGACATTTGGAAGCATTTTAGAAAATTGACATCATCTCCGTAAATGTGCGCACTCAGATTCCCTCCAGAATGTGCGGATATGGAGACCGTCCTGCACGCTTGGCTCATCTGTGCACTCGTGTTCCCCAGACATCACTCTCTGTTGTGCTGTCTCCACGTGTCCCCTCCCCAGGTTCCTCCGTGCCCTTCCTCCATGCCTGCAGAATATATATTTTTTGCACAGGCAGAAGTCCAGCTGAAAGAATCCTTATTTAGCATAATTTAAACATGAGGGTTTTCTAATGCTACTTCCATTTAAATAATTCAAAAATCCGTTGCAAGGTGTCTGAATGCTCTGGGAAGAGAGCTGTTAATGGATACATCATCGAGGCTGAAGACAAACTGTGTTCTTCTGTCTGCAGTTGAGAAGTATAAGGAAAAGATCAAGATTAACATTGTCAGGATTGGTGTTATGTCATCGGAGTTATCTGCTTGCTCCTCTCTGGAGGCATGGGTCTGATTTCGGAGAAATTATTTTCACCCCTCTTTAGGAATGGTGAATTTCGAGTGGTTTTAATTTTAATTGCATTATTTGTTTGCTTTATGTGTTGTTAAAAGTTTTATGAAAAAGTCCTACGTGCGTTTCTTATTTATGAAATCAGGGCAACCATCCTTCAAATCTGAAGCATAGATCTCAGAATATTAAAATCTTGAACTGCATTTATAGCAGCATGAATGATGCTTCTGAAATTGACATATCAAGGAGCTTCTCATCTATTATTAAATTACTTTTTCCTCAAACAAAATATTTATCAGATGTAACTTGATACCCAAATTCCTTTACTTGCTCAACTAGAAGCTGTGACACACACACACACACACACACCTTTATTCTTGTATTCTTGGTTTCCTACTGTATTTTAACATTTTAAGCATCCACAGAAAAGTGGTAGAATGAGCAATAGAAAATCGCCAGAATTGAAATTATTTCCAGCTATGTTTAAATATGAATGTCTTGTTCGACTCTTAGCATATGTATTTATGGCTGTGTGATATCATTATGTCATCGTAATGAATGTCTGCTGAATTATGTGGGATTCAACGGGGGATACAAATGGATTTGAATTCTGTAACTGTCATGCTGTGGTCCAAAGAGGATGGAAACTGAAATATCCCCGTGCATTAACACATCTGTCAGGCGTCCTCAGCGCTCCGTGTGACTCTCGTCTGTTGGAAGTGGAGGTGGTGCAGCTGGAGACGCCTTTGCACGGAGTGCATGTCGTAACAGGTGTTAAAAGGCAAACACAAGTCACGTTACGGTTCGCTTAATTCACTTGGGGTTTGCTTCACTTTGGATTAAGAGCAATGTTGTGTAACTTTTTTATTTCCACTTCTTGTTCTGATTGCCTAACTTTAAATGAAGTGACTAGGATACCTTATTATTTAGTCTTAACTTTATTAGTGAGTGAGAGCAGATTGTGTGCGGAGCACGGAGACGGAGCGAAAAGAGGAGGAAGGGTCTGGAGTTTGAATCCCGGTGCCTTCCTTACTAGCTGTCTGCCCTGGAGCCAGGTAATTAGACTTCCTCAGGTTGCCTGGGAACAGATAGGAATACGTATTTTCCAGTATTCTTGTAAGATTCAGTGTAATACACATACAGGGTCTAGCAAGTGCCTGTTACATAGGAGCTTAATATGCGATTGGTTGGCAATGCTGTTTTTGCCGTCGTTACTAGGGTTCATGTTATCTGTATATAAAACACAGTTCCTTCGGAGCAATTTTTCCATTTTTACACAGCGGAAACATCATTTTAGTATTAGCGACACATGCTTGCTGAGCCTCTAGATTTCACTCATCTAAGAAATACTTATTGAATGCCCACTGTGTGCTGGGCACCATGTCAGGCCCCTTGGGGAACAGTAGTCAGCTTCAGCTGGCAAGTCCCGCCTTGGCAGGGGCAGTCTCCAGAGAAGTGGAGACAGATCCCCTGTGGCTGGGGAGGAGGATTCTGGTCAAAGGGTGACAGTGTCCCGGCCCTCAGAGAGCTGTCCAGCTCACGAGCTCCGCAAGGGTTCCGCTGCAAGGCAGGCCTGCCCTTCGCAGGGTGGCGAGGGGGCGGGTCCCCAGCTTCACCACTAACAGTAGACACTTCTGCCCAGATCTGTGCCCTGTGATTCCTACCTTTGTCCTTCCACGGCCTGGCAAGAGGCGGCTTGTGCCGTGCAGAGCATCAGATGACAGGGCAATCACTGTTTGCTGTGTGAGCTTCCCACCACTCAGCCAACAGGTGAAGTGTGACTTTTGTCTCATGGTCTTTCCAGTTACATCTCATCAGTTAGATCATAGCTATGAATGTAGTCTTTGATGCAGGGCTGCCCTCTTTGCTTATGAGCTGTGTGGCTCCTGTGCCTCCATTGTCTCGTCTGTATAATGGGGATCACATTGTAACTGGCCTCACCAGATTGTAAGGATTACAAGTTTTAAGCATTAAAATGCTTCGATAACCCTGGAGTGTAGTGAGGTCTGCATGACTCTTATTGCTCGTTCTTATTTTTGGTAGTTAAGTGCCTCGTTCTGCCAATATTCTGTTAGTCATTTTTATCATTTTTTGCTTTTACTCCACCCTCTCTGTTGTTTCCTGCCTCCCACCAAACCCTCTACTAGCTGAGGTAAAACACGCTACCCATCTCATGGACGTCTTCCAAATTTTTTATCTCATATTTTATCTATATCCTACATATGGATATATATATACACAGGTATATATACACAGATGCGTATTTGGGGGTTTTTTGAGATATCATCTTTTTGCTGGTTTTGCTTGATTACACATGGACTACTTCTTTGCGTGCTGTTCTCTTTCCTTTCTCGTCCAGCTATAGCATGATATTCCATGTTGGGGACATGTTGGGGACATGAATCATGCAGTCCTTCCCCATACTGAATGTATTAAAGGGCATTCATTTGGATTCCAAAGGTTTCTGCCTGCACTCCCGCCTGGCCTCAAATAGGGAGACAATAAGCATCTTTGTTCATATGTCAGACTGATGCTTTTATTTCTGTGGGATGGATTCCCAGGTGTGGGATTGCTGGGCCAGACTCTACATTTGTAAAATGGATTTTTATCAGTCTAATGGATTGTGCTGAAGAGAGCCAAAATCTTGATAGAAACAGTCAACTTAGAGCAAATTTTTTAGATGTAAAAATGGATGGTAATTAAGAGAACACACATTAAAAAGAGTCATTTGACCAGCGTATCACAGTATTAATTGATTTTAAAGTCTGGAAGACTTCTGAGTCCAATATTTGAGGGTGACGAAGCAGCTGGAAGCCCCACCGGTTATGTATACATATTTTGCAAGCAGTATTAGAAAGTGGCTAGCTTACCTTTGCTCATCTTTTTGTAGAAATGAAGTTTTTCATGGAGGAAGTGGTTGGTGATGTGTGGGAGAGGCAGAGCTCTTTAACAAGGCACAGCTCAAGTTCACGTTCTGGCACTATCTATGGGCTGAGTAAAATGGGGCAAATCACTTACTATTTAGGCCTCCTCCTTTAAAAAAAAAAGAGCTGGGTTCTACTTGTACCACAGGGCTGTCATGCAGGTTAGTAAATTAAATGTGTTAATATGTGTAACACAGATTCTGAATAAATACTAACCCCAAAAATGGGAGTTATCCTATTGGTTTTCAGGTTATTTTGGTGGTGTTTCAAGTGTTTTTGTTTTTGTTTTTTTCTTCCAGTTTTTCTTAAAGTTTTAGGTACTATTTAGTCAATGCTTTAAGGAAAAAAAAACCCACTTTTTAAAATATAATAAACCCATATGAAAATGCAATTTGCCCTCAATTCTCCATCTATGAAAAGTGATGTGTGTGTGTGTTGTTTGTAGGGTATGTGGATATTTGTGTTTTATTGATTTGTATATAATTTTTGTACTAGGGATGGGAAAAGCGAGCATTTGAGACACATGACAAATTCTGCAAACTTTCAAGAACCTGAGGTGCAGAAAGGTTAAGTCCTTTGCCAGAGAGTGTCCTTGTAGGGAGTAGTAGGGCTGGCTATGAACCAGTGGCCGTGCGCGTCTGAAGCCCGCGTTCTTTCCGCACAGATGAGACCTCAGAGGAGAATGCAAGAGTGAAGTCATTTTTCAGGATTCAGAAGATGTTCTGACATTCAGTCATGCTTGGCATGCTCTCTTTGGTAAAGGAAGTAGATTCACGAGACCTGGAAGGAGTTGATAAATGAGGGTTAGAACAACAGCAGTGAAATTCTGGTTAAATCAAGACTTCATTATGGTTAATGAAAGGCCCACTCTGTATTACAGAAAAACAGAAAGCTTACACTTTGAGTGTCTCTTAGACCTAGATTCTTCCCAGCAGTCCCCTCCATTCACATTTCTAGAAGTTTGCTTCTGTGTGGAATGGCAATAACTCACCCAAGCCCTGAGCTCTGCCTGCAATCTCTTCTTCTACTCCGATGTCACTCCCCTTTGCCTTCTTCAGAAGCTATTATATGACCTCCAGATCTCTCTTTGACTCCCTGTATTACCATTAGAAGACATCTACACTGGGAAATCGCTCAGTTCCTGTTTTTGATTAATATTTTATCAGCCGCAAGAGGAAATGGTATTCTATAGCAACACTAATAAGTAATTGAGCAGATGAGATGCTCCTGCTAGCTTTGGTAAAAAGTACAGGCAAGGTTACAAGTGAAGAGCTCAGGATAATAAAGTCAGGTGTCTGAATCGAATATCTGATAGGGTTAAAATCGAACACTGGCATGAGCAGAAATCAAGAACGACATCCTTTTTTGAGCAATGGCTTGCCGATCTGTATTAATTGACTATAGTAGTAATAATGCTAATAATTACCGCCTACATTAAAGCCACCTATCTAAACCAAATGGCCTCTGAACTGTTAATTTTTGTAGTATTTAATATGTGCTACCATGTATAAGTTCAAGGTTATTAAGTGGACAGCTGTAGACTGCATACACTGTAGCAGCCAGCAAATGCTGAGAATTCCACTCCCTGCCCCGCCCCCTATTCAGATGGCTCTAAGAGAGAGGAAGTAGTGTAGCCATCAGTAATAATACCATCCGGTAATTACCGAATCATAAATGTTTGGGGAGCTGAAGGTCACAGCTTAGTAGCAACTCTCGTCTGTCCTTGTGCATTTTAAACGCTTGTATTCTATATCCGGGTGGTGGTATTTTAATTCCCACTGGACAGTCTGAATGGAGGGGAAAAAAAGGGGGTTATTCTTCCATAATTATTTTTCTTCATCATGGGTGAAAAGACTTCTTGTTTTTCATAACGTGGTGGCCTTCAGTCAATGGAAGTAATTTAGGACATCACAGTCGGTCTTCCTTGTAGAAATAATCCTCCATACATGTTGTCCAGTGCGGGGTGTCTGATTTATGAGAACATGACCTTCGGGGCATCGGGAAGGAGCTGCACGCACACTCCCTGCAGGGGGCCGGGCTCTCGGCAGAGGCCCAGAACACGGCTGGGAGCCCGAGCTTTAGGCTAGGACGCTGCAGGTAAGAACACAGCCCCACTTCAAGAAATACCAGTGGAATTTCTGTTTTTTTCTTTCCTTGAGTATTTTATTAACATTTGCTACCGTCCTTAAGCACAATTCACTTAGGTTTGTATTTCTTGTGTTTCACACGGGAACTTTCATTAAATTGTGGCAATTCCAATTTGTGTGGTTATCAAGTCAACATCAAATAATGTGAACCATGTTTTAGCCTGTAAACCTCACTTTGTGAATCTCAGATGCATTTGAGTTGATTCCCTTCTTTGTGCTTCCTTCTTTTTATAAAGTTACCCTTTTTTATTGCTCAGGTGCTGTTATTGTTGGTTTTTAAGGGGAATTGTCATAATACACTTGCCATGGGAGCTAGATATTATGGACGATGCAGCCGTGTTCGATGCTCTTTTTTTGTTGTTGTTTAAAATTATTTTCCACCAGGCACTTCCTTCTCAATATCTCTTCATTATAATCCAACTTAATTAGCAAAATTTAATTGATTCCACATTTGTTTCTTAACTAATGAATTATTAACATTTAATAAATAGTATTTAACATATATTAATGGAGGTTAAAATACATGGATCATTTGATTTCTTGTGACGATACGCATGTTTTAGAAAGCCGAAGAGAAAATACTTGCCCGCAAGAAATAGTTCTTGTGGTTTTTATTTTATAGTCTGAACTGAGCAGCAAAATTCTTTGCAGCCTTCAGTGGATTTTGTAGGGGGCATTGATGAAGAAAAGGCCAACATATTTTCTCTCTCTCTTTAAAAAAGATTTATTTATCTAATTTGGGGGGGGGGGACAGAGGGCAAGAGAGAGATCTCCAAGCAGCCTCCCTGCTGAGGGCAGAGCCCAATGAGGCTCTTGATTCCATGACCTTGAGATCATGACTTGAGCTGAAATCAGGAATTAGGTGCTTAATTGATTGAGCCACCCATATTTTCTCTCTTTTTAAACAATCTTCTCCACCCCTGGGACCCAAGAGGGTCGTGAGGGCTGTGGTGTGCAGAGTGAACCTTCCGCCCCTAGAGCCTGTCTCCCGCCGTGGAGGCTGCCTCTCACGGCTCCTTCCTCTGCTTCTCTCCCAGTTTGTCCCCAGTCGTGCTAACTCTGACTCACGGCATCCTGGCCTGAGAATGGCCAGATTTTTCGGGAAAATGAGCACTGCTTTAAGAAAAGGGTCTGAGGAACAAAGTACAATTCTTTTCCTTCCAAGTGGAGATATAAAAATCCTATAAGCAGGATTTATCATTTGATTGGAATGTTATATTTTATGGTCGTAAGACACACAGATCATCTGATCTGTCTCTGATGTCCAGGAAACCATTCTGGCTTTTGTTATTTTGGTGAGAGAGCTCCTGCAACAGTATTTTGGTGCATCCATGGCCCTGGTCATTAACATGTTCTTCCGGGGCTACCCTGGAACAGAGAAGTGGGATCAGAGCACCCAGAGGAGGGACCCGAGGGATCCTACTCCACCAACCCTGGGAGGTGGTGGGGTGGAGGGAAAGAGAAGCAGAAGCAAGAGCTCAGTGGGGGGCTGAGGAGGGCTACTGCTCCTTGCTTCAGGCCCCTCCTGATATGACGGCCTGGAGGGTGCTGGTGGTTCTGGAGCCTTCCACCAGGAAGCATGGTGACACCGAGTCATCTTTCCCCTGACTGTTGTGAACAAGGACAGCAGTGCAAGGGCTCTAATGCAAGTGACATGTTGAAATAGGAAAGGTCCCACCAAGACTATTTAATATGTCAAACACAGTACAAAATGAAAATGTGAGGTTCCAGCAAGGGATACGGAAGTTAATCTCGCCTTTCTGTGGGCCTGCCCCTCGAGTCTTGGGTGGACGGGTATCCCCCAGAGGATTACAGCCTCCATTGTGGGACATATTTGGGACCTGGATCAAGGTGAACAAGAGTCTGTTTCGCCATTCACCAGCCCAGTACACTGTATTCCTGCCAGCCCAGGGCTGGGGAAGCTTGCAGGCGTTCATGACCTCCGACTGTCCCCCACCCCGTGCCTGAGCCCTCGCCAGGAGTGCAGGGCAGCAGAGCAACGTGGGTGTCCCTGCGGAGGGTCCTGGCTCCCCGGCCAGGGGCCGGTAGGGGGGGGCTGGCCTGGCCCCGGTGCCGGTGGACGGAGAGCTGGTGGCTCAGTCCGTACGGGCTTGGGAGTGTTGGGGCTGGGGCTGACACACACCTGAGCGGAGACTTCCGGCCCCCCGGTGCGTGCTCCAGTGTTCCACCGGACCTCACTTACAGAGTCCAAATGCAGCAATACAGGTGTAAAAATTGCGGTACGGTGAATGCCACGTGCCGCACTTACCCGACTTGGGGCCCAGTGCCGTGGCACAGATCTTGGGAAAGCTCGCTCCCATGCAGTGCTAATCAGCAAATAACAGCTTCCAGAAGGCCAAATCATAAGCTTGGGATTTTAATGAAAAGGCTTTTGATAAAGAACATAATACGTGGCCATTCTTATTTCAGATGAGTCTGAAGCAAATCAAAACATGAACCCATCCTGCTCTTGTTGTGGTTCACTTGTAGACGTTTGTCAAAACACATGAAGAGTATATACTTTCAATGGGTGCAATTTATTATTTATCGATTATACTTCAACAAAGTTGATTTAAGAAAAACATACCCTGCTCTGTTAGGACGAGAGACTGCGGGCACTGAGGATGGCATCAAGTTGGTGGCAGCAGCGTCCCTTCTGTTCATTTTGTGGCCCTTAGATTGAGCAGTTCTTACTGTGTTTCTGTGTACACGCCTGTCCCACTGTGTACCTGTCAGCATGCCGGGCCTTTAAAAAATACGTTAGTGCATTAGGTCTTTGTAATAACCCAGTGCAGACAGGTTCTCCATCAGGGTGGTTTTGCTTGCCAGAGGACATTTGGCAATGTGTGGAGACATTTGTGGTTGTCGCCTGGGGCTGGGGGGCGCCGGAGGGAAGGAGCCACCGGGCAGCCAGTGGTGGAGGCCGGGGCTGCCGCTGAACATGCTACAAGTCACAGGGCCGCCCCACCACAAAGTGCCAGTAGGGCCGAGGTTGAGGAACTGTGCCCCCCTGCGGTCCCCCTGTGAAAGATTCAAGGCGGTCAGGTCCTGGGGCAGGTGAGGGGGAGAGGCAGGGATGTTAATGCAGCGTGTGCCGCCTTCTCAACCTTGTTTACTAGGCATAATTAGCAAAGAATCAACAGAAGATTGCCCTCACCCATGCCTACCTAGAAAACACTCTTATTCAAGGTGCTAATTAGAGTATTTTGTTGCCAGTAAAAACAAGAGTCAGATTTCATGATTGATTCATGATCATTTTAAAATTAATGCTGCTATTATCATACAAAGTAGTGGTAAGTGGAGGTAAGAGAATTTTTGCTTTGGGATACTGAGTCAACATTATAGTAAACACGCAGCAAACCCATTTATCTCAGGCTTAATGCTTTGTTGTTTCTTCTAAGCACTTCTTTGGTGCCTTTGGGCTTTTTAACATTCTTTGGCAGTTGTAATTTATTAATTGATTTTTAAATTTGGCTTGTGAACATGAACTTTAGTTAGGGGTTTGAGGAGAACGAAAAGGCCTGCATGTGTTTGAGCGGCCAGTTCTTCGTGTTCAGCATTAGGGATCAGGAGAAGCCAGACGCCCGGGACCAGATGGAGTCTGCGACTCCCAGCTTCGTCCTGTCAGGGGCTGGGAGTCAGCTGCTCAGGAGAGGCCTTTGCATGATGTGAGTTCTAACAAAAACCAGTGATACTAAGTGGCTCCTCTTCAAACGCACGCTAACATAGCCTCAGAGAGGTGAGTGCTCCTACTGAACTATTTGGCAGGGGTTCTTAGGTATGTTTTGGTTTGGTTTGGTTTTATATTCTGCTTGCTTGGGGTATTTTGTTGTCTTTTCACCGTTGTTGCTGCTGCGGCTGTGTTACAGCAGTCTGCGGGCGTCTTCTCAGGACAGTTTTAAGTGTATACTATAAAATACTCAGGGTCATAAAGGCCATCAGTTACTCTTCAGTATAGTTCTGTGACCCCAGGGCGTATGTCGAAGCAAACCCAACATGCGATGCTAATCTCGGCTTTAGGAATCTCACTCTTTTAAGAGTTTTGCGGCTGTTTCCGTGTTGTTGTCTGAAATTCTTCACCCTGTGAAATTCATCCTGATGAGCTCCGCGTCCTGCTGCTGATCCAGATAGTGGTAATCATTTTTAATAGTTTTGAGTGCTTATAATATGCTAGTAGCTGTGCTAAACATTTTGGAGCACACTATCTCATTTAATCTCCACACCTCCTCAAGGTAGGTGATGCTCAGTTTGGCAGGTAGGGAAACAGGCCCAGAGAAATGACCCTCAGGATCCACGTTTGGAAGTGCGGTTCCAAGCCAGTGCGCAGTCTTAATCCCCTCGCAATTAATGGCCTCCATTTCATTAATGCTGATTGCATTTCAGTTTGGTGTGGTTCTTTGGAGTTGTTTATATCTTATGCGTCTTGGCATATGTTTGGTAGAGAAACTTCCTAGATTCTCACAATGCTGATAGCCAGAAATTAGGCAAAGTAAAACAAAGATCTCAATTTGGCTTCCCAGCCTAAATGTAAACTTGGACATTCAGCAATTCTGGGAATTTGCCTTGAGGGACAGCAAAAGCAAGGACAGCATTATCACTCTCCAAGATGGATAATTTCATGAGTGTTTTCCTTTTGTTTTTCTTTACGATGAGAAGGAAGGGAGGGAAGAAACCCTTTTCCAGACCTCCCTTAGGTCAGGATGGTTTCATTGTTTAAATTCTGCAGCCTGTTTGTTTAAAACAATTGTACGATAAAATTGTGATTATAAATATTACTGTCTTATCTGATACATCATTATCTTACCCCCAAAATTTTTGTTTTTCTTTTGCTACCAGTTCTTTGAATTTTTCCCAAATGGATGAAGTTGGATAATCAGAGACAAATTGCTTAAGCCTGCCAATTAAAGTAACTTTGTCAATCTCTTATTGTGTAGACCTCTCTGCTCTGATTAACTCTCCCGGCAAAATCAACTAATGGATTTCAGTTTAGATTTCCACATATAGGTAGGTGTTCCTTTGGACAAAATTACCAGCAGAATATACGCGAATGTTTAGTAGCTGATTGCAAAAGGACATTGTGTAGCTCTTCAGGTCCCTGATTTTACTGCTATACATTTTTATGCTTTCAAAACATTGTCCTTTCCTCAAGCAAATGAAGCATGGTTGAAATAATGTATTGATCTATCAGCCGCTCAGTCCCCACATCAACAGTGGAAAGAATGTTTTACAGAAGTTACCGTAGATAACAATAGGCCGGACCTGTATTAGTGGTCAGTCAAGGAATGCTGGAATTTTTCTGTGACTAAACCTATCCCAAAGGCTGTTTGATTGGTGAAGAAAGTGTCTTGAAGTGTGACGTGCCCAGCACAGTATTATAAATTGTGGGTGTACACAGTAAACACTTAAGATATGCTTGCAAATGCAACCAAATAAATACATGCTAATCAAAAGAATACTTAAAAGTGCAGAGAATATCAGTCAGAATCCTCACCACCACCCCCCTTCCTTGAACTCCAGCAGCGTCTGTTAAACTTGGATGTGAATCAGGGTCATAGTCCTGAGGAGGTGCTCGTTAGAGGTGCAGAGTTCTCCGTTCTACTCCGGATCTTTTGAGTCACAATCTGGAGTTTGGACTTAGTGGGCTAGTTTTTCAGATCTCACCAGGTGATTCTGTGGCCTTGCTGAGTTTGGGAGGAATTGCTCTCTGCAATAAAACTTTGGAAAACCAGAGGTATTCCATGTAGACACCTCCATGACAAAATGGGTGGGCAGTCAGTACAAGTGCGTAGCCTGGCTTAGCCTGTTCAGTTTTCTTAAGAGGATATTAATCCTCCCTCTCTTCATTTGGTTGCCAAATGCTCATGAGCTCTGCCCAGATTTGGCAACAGAGTATCCTCACTGGCAGTTCTTGCCAGGGGTTATAACTTCACGTCCCTGCTCTCCAACATTGATCAGATGTTTGCTTTACTCAAGAGAGTCCACCCGTCCCCTTTTATATCCTAAAATCTATCTTCAGAACAGACACGTCAACAGGACGCAGAATCCCTGAGCCACATGGTTTAGACTCAGAACTGGTTGTCATTATTCTGTCTACTCTGCATGGAAAACGAGCCAGATAAGGGAGCCAGGTAAGGGCCGCCTTTTCTCTGGTAGCCTGTTGGTGTCTTGGAGTCGGTGAGCACAAGTTTTTGGGCTGTGAGTGAGGCAGTTCTGGACCGGGTCACCCCAGTGGCTGGGAGCTGGAAGCTACTCCAGCTTTTGAAAGAGGGGTCTGTCAAAAGCATTTGGCCCTCACCCCCTTTTGAAAGAGGGGTTTGTCTTCATCATGCACATTTGTAACTGGGATTCCAAACGAATAAGTAGCATAGCAACTGCATTTTCTTACAGGTTTTCCAAGATGAGCTTGAGTGTTTGAAAGAGTTCTGGTGGGAGAGCTGGACGGCGTGATCATGGGTCCTTCTGCATGGCAGACCTGTGGTTCTTCCACTGCTTGAAGTCGTCCTCTGTCCATATTTTCCCCAGACCTAACACCACCTCATCCTTGTGTCTCAGCTTAAATGTTACTTCTCTAGAAAGCCTTCCCTGGTCTTGGAGGACTAAGTTGGGTGCTGCTCCTGAATGTTCCTGCAGAAGTTTCTAGATCCCCATTGCTCTTAGCACGTCTGATCATAATGTTTGTCTACATGTCTGTCTTCTCCAGGAGCCCATGATAGGAGGTGTGCTTTGGACTCCCAGTCTAAGGCCAAATACAAAATAATAACCCTGTAAGTGTTTGCCAAAATTAAGAGGTGAATGCCGAAGACAGTTCTTAGAACGATGGATGTAAGCCAGTGTTGTAATTCAAGACAAACTGTGAAAAGTGAATATCAGAATCCTTTAATCCCTGAGTTAAAAAGAAATTTAGACAAAAAGAAAGAAATTTAGAATTATCTGGCTGTTTTTTATCTGCAGTGTGGATATCCTAGAGGTATTGGCTGTTTACCCTTGGGGAAGAGGCTTCTTCTCTCTGTGACTCCTCTAGTATCAAAAATGAAAAATCCTCAGGATTAAGTCAACCAACCAGAACATATCGGCTCGCACAACACCTGGCACGATATAGGTGCTCAATAAACGCTAGCTGGTCTTTGTTATTGTAAATCCTGCTTGTGTTTTTTAAATCCTGTCAGTTCATTGACACAACCATCTGAAAGCCATCAAGAGACTCATGGTGAAAAGCAATGAATATATTTCTCAGGAAACTCGATTTTGATATAGATGTCCAACAACATCTAATTTCTACCATTAAAAAAAACAGAAACAAACACAATTTTGAAAATGAGGGTTTTTGCATGACTGGACCCAAGGGTGGAAGAGGATATGACCAATAACAAATAAATAAATAAAATAAAATAAAATAAAATAAAATAAAATAAATAAAAAATCCTGGAATCTTAGAAGGAAGTGCAACCACTTCCACTAAGTGGAAGCCGGTTGTCTCCACCCTTTGGTCTAAATAGTGATTAACTCAGGCTTGCTTGGGTGGCTCAGTTTGTTAGGTGTCCCCCTCTTCATCTGGGCTTAGGTCGTGATCTCATGGTCATGAATTCGAGCCCCGTGTCAGGCTCCCTACTCAACAGTGAGTCTGCTTGAGTTTCTCCCTCTCCATTTCCCTCTGTCCCTCCCCCTTCTCACATACGCTTTCTCTAAATAAATGAATAAATAAAATCTAAAAAACGAATAGTGATTATCTCAAGAGCATGTGTTTGGGAGAATGCCCTATAATAGTGTTTTATACTGTGACTGTAGACAGACACCCTCAGGTTCATGTCAACTAGGAGAAGTTGCAAAGCTCGTTTATGTCTCATTTCCCTCAGTCTCTCTCCCTGCATTGAGAGCTTATCCCCAGGCGGGCTGCACAGGCAGGGTCTGCTCAGGGAGATAACATCACTTGCTAATTCTGCCTTTGCCGTCTGAGTCCGAGCGATCAGTGTTGGGGGCCAAATCTGGACCAGGTCCCCCACAGCCCCTTCTTGAGTCCAGGAGATGGATGATACGGGGAGTCCCTGCCTGCTCTATCTTTCTTCGTCTCCCTCTGCAGCTCCAGCTGCTCACTTGCATTGTTCGGAAGCTAATTGTAGGACTCCATCTCTCTCCAAAGAGGAGTCAGGACAGAAGTGCAGTGCGCAGAGTGTCCTGAGGCTCTTTCATGTACACCTGCCTTGAAAGCCCGAGTGCCAGGGCCCTTAACGGGCCCTCAAGAAATGAGACTTCATTCGGGTCTGATGCCGCGGACATTTGAATCACTTTTGAAGAGAAGGCCTTCCCCGTTGGCATCTGCTGATTGTTGTTGAGTAAGGAAGGTGTGAAATGATCTCTTCTTCCTGAAATCGTTTCAGCGTGCCCTCGGCAGTTCTGATCTGCTGGTTCCTTCGGCAGCCACGGCAGTGAAAGAACCAGACCAGACAGGCCGGAGAGCGTCCGTCTCTACTGCTTTCCAGAGGTGCGAGCTCGAGCAAGGAGTTCAGGCTTTCTGCGACTCGGTTTCCTTGGTGCTGAGGTGGGGCTGGTCAGGAGAGAGTGGGTCGGGGCGTCCTGCGGGTAGAGTGCCTCGCACGTCGCCGGGTGAGTGCCGAGCCTCCAGGGGGTGTTAGCTCTCGATCCCCATGATGTCAGCAGTGCTGACAGTGCATGCCCCAGTGAAGTCACGTGGAAGTTTAGAGCTCGTGCTTGTGAAGTGCCTACCACTGGGCCTTGTATACACTGGGCGCCCATTAATGCTGGCGAGTATTATTATCATGAAGTTTAAAACACAGGCTGCGTGTGTTTTAAAACAATGCAGGTTGTTTTTAGAGAAAGTTTTCTCCCAGGCCACATGTCTGCACTTGGAAATGTCATTGGGTCTGATTTGGCACCATCCTCCCTTCTGCCCCACCTAAAGTAAGTTTTTAGTGTCCACGTCTTATTTGCCATGGAACTGTGTGTTTTCCCCAGTGGTTGATTCCAGGATCTGAGGTTCTCAGCCAAGTGAGTTCATGATGACTGAATCCTTCCAGAGCGAGGGTGGTCCGTCCCAAGGGATAGAGGCTGCCCCCAGCGGGCCCATGTGGCCGGCTGGTCCTGGAGGTCGTTACCTTTTGTCATGTGAGGAATTGGCCGCTCTGCTGACCCTCGAATGCGCTTTGCCCACTGAGCTGTGGGAGCACTGCCTGCTTCAGGCTTGCTCTGATTCTCTTCCCTTCCAGCAGCTTCCCGCTTGCAGTACACCTCGTGGTGCAGACAGCGGTGCAGACAGTGCCGTTCGAGCTTTCTCAGTGCGACCCCAGCCAGACCAGCGCTGTGCCAGCCTCTCCTGTGCTGTGGGGTGGCTGCCGAGGTCCAAACCGTGATGGGCTGGGGAGAGGGGAGGAGGGTGATGACAGATGATGTGGGAGAGGAGGTGACTTGCCTCTAGCTTATGTGGATTATTTTTTCCCTTAATTTACTTGTCTATATAGTCTGGTCAGAGGGCTCAGTGTAACAACAGAAGCCTTTTGTTGAGCACTTGCTACGTACTGGCTCCAGGCCAGGTCTTTTATTTTTTTATTTATTTTTTAAAGATTTTATTTATTTTATTTTGAGAGAGTGAGAATGAGAGAGAGCACGAGAGAGGAGAAGGTCAGAGGGAGAAGCAGACTCCCGTGGAGCTGGGAGCCCGATGTGGGACTCGATCCTGGGAGTCTGGTATCATGACCTGAGCCAAAGGCAGTCGCTTCGCCAACTGTGCCATCCAGGCACCCTCCAGGCCAGGTCTTTGAAATATCAGTGTCTATACCTATCTTCCCTCCCCCCTTCTCCCTTTCCCTCCACTCATCCATCCTTCTGGCATTCCATCCATCCCTCTGTCCATCCCTGCATTCACCATCTATTTATCCCTCTATCAGCTAGCTTAACCCTTAATTCCCAAACACCCTGGTGATAAATGATGTACTTTTCCAGGTGGCTGGATGAAGGTTTAGAGGCTGTAACGTGACCCAGGATGCGGCTTGCTTTCTCGGTGCCCGTAGGTGCTGAGCCCGTGCCGGCCGTACCTGCCGCCTTTCAGCTCCGCACACTGTAGCGGTTTTCATCCTCCTCGTCTCCCTTGTGTGAGCCACCTTTTCTTTTGCTGATGGAAGAACACAGCACTTGCAGCTGTGCAGGTCTTAATAAATGTGCGTCTTAAAACCCATACTCGTACACGAGCCAGGGCAGAGAGTTGAGTTAAGGTGTGGTTACAGCTGTTTGGGAACTGGGGTTGGAATCTGAGTCCCCACTGGCACCGCGCATGTAGGGGCGAGGGGCACGCCGAGATGGAGCAAGGGTGAGGCTGCATTAGGGCACAGCTGGTTCTGGTGACTTGGGAGGGAGGGTGAGACTCATCTGCCGTGGGGGTGGCGCTCCAAGATGGAAAGCCCTTGGCCTCAGCCTTCTGAGAAAGGTTGTCCCAGACATGGGTCAGGACTTTCTTTCCCATTACAACAGCCCTGCTATCTCTCGGGAGCCTGCTGATAATCAGTAAATGAAATTCACCTTTCCCCCAATTCCTGAAAACTGAGAGATGAGGGTTGACTTACAGGGCACATCATGAACACTGTCTTATTGGAACCTGGAATCTCGAGTTGTACAGATGGGGCCCATTATTTTATTTGGGAGAACGAATTTAAGTTTGGCAGTTACCTGGAAGAAAATTAAGTTGCTGATTGCAAGCCCAATTCTCTGGTCTTCTGAAGAAGATAGATTGTAATCTTTAATTAATCTATCACTCACACACATGCACGCACACACACAAAGGCAGGCGTGGGGTGTGGGGTTGGGGGGGACCGTTCCTGTTGCATGTGTTTCGGATGGTAGGGGCCGCGCTGGGGAGCCCAGAGGGCAGTATCAGGGCGCTGCTCCCAGCGGCACATGGCATGTTTACTGGTGTTTAGTATCTGAATGTCCCCGTGAGTCTTAACCCGGAATGCAGTGTGCACATCGAGGTGTGTGTGCTGTGGCCCCCGGCTCGCCCATTGTAATGAAGATGAAGTGACTCCGAGGATGACCTTTCCTTGCCTTTGTCTGGAGCCAGCCCTTCTCTTTAACTGAACACCTTTCCAGTGCACATGTTCTGAACTCTTGAACCGCTCATTCCCTTCCCCGAGCTTATTGCTCAAGCTGCAGTTTATCATTATATGCCTCCAAAGACTGTGTTTCCTGCGTTTGACATCGAGATAGAATTTTTCATAACCCTTTACTAGTCATAAATTTGATTGTTAAGGGACTGGGTTAATCTTATTTCTAACACCAGCATCTGATTCTGAAACCCTGATTTAGGAGCGTTTTTCTTTCTGCTACCTTCCTAAAACACAGGGTGGAAAAGTATAAAATATGTCACCTGATATTTGAGGATTGTTTATTTCTGTTCATTTTGTCCTGAATAGTACCTGAGAGATGCATTTGAAAACTTATCTTTGTTTATATGTTTCTTCTGTTGCAATTTCTTCCATTACCTGGAATAGTCGCTTTGGACAACACGTGAAGCTAGGCCCTTTCACAGCTGGGGGGCGAATGGGGAAAGGAGCCCCGGTAAGGAGGCAATTTGGAGACCACAGAAGCCTCTCCAGACAGGAACGATCATTTTGTGTTGCATAGCATTTAAGGACCTGGTACCGCTCGTAAGTCACGTCTGCCTTTATCACTTAACCATATCCTGTTGCAATGGTCTCATTGTTCTCTCTGGAGCTTCTCCATGTGTGATTCAGGACACATAGTAGGTGCTCCGTAAATCTGCGCTGAACTGATCGGCGGCGTTTGGATTTGCCACTAGGTGCACAGACACAGTCACGGTAGCTCCATGACACAGTGACTCATTCCTGAGCCTCAGTGAGCATTGTTAGGCTCCTGATGGTTTTTTGTGAGGATTAACTGAAATAACAGGTGAAAATGCCCAGTGCTTGCCCACTCTGCATGGCATGTGGGTAGGCATGCTTGTCACAGAACCTATTGTAGTTCTAGAAAGAAAACTTAGAGCATTATTTAGGGGGAGAAGTTACAGTGGAATTTTAAAGAGTGTATTTCTCTTCCAGTAAGCAATTCTGCATTGATGAGATTTGAGCACAGAATAAGTGCAAAATATTTAGTTAATTCTTGGTGACAGAAGTAGGACTTCAGGACCAAAGACGTTATATTTCAGGGTGCACACAGATGCATTGTTTTAAATTTCTAAACGCTCCTCCACGGATGGACAGATTTGCACATGCGATATCTGTACAAATTGTACTGGCACTGGCTCCCCGAGAAATGAAATCTCTGCACTTCCACCAAAGCATGTTTTCCCCCTAAAGAGAGGCAGCTGGTAATTACTAATGCTAATGTCGGGGTGAAGTGCAATAGATAATCTAACACAGGCGATGGCCCCCTGAGCATTTATACTTGATGCTGGAATGTGTTCGTTTTCTTTATCTTGCTATTAATGCACCTCTATTGAGCAATTTACTGTCTCTGCATAGATAGGATCAGATCCAATATAAATTTATAGCACCACACTACATTTAAACACGGTAGTTCCCAGTTCCCAGTGTTTGTGGCTCCCGCTTACAACATACTGTGCGTGTGCACACATACACATGCGTGCGCGCACACAAGCACAACACGCACACACCCTGTTTCTGCGAGCTACACACCAATCCTCAGAAGCAGAATCAACAGTCCTTCTTTCTTTTTCCACCAACACAGTTTCTCTGGCTTCTGCTCTGTGGTCACTGTCTGTCTGAGGGAGTGTTGCATTCATTCATTTAGATAGGGTAAGGGAAAAAAAGAAGAAAAAAAAAGGCAGTAACCACAGAATCCTGTGCAGGATTAATGTTCTACAGCAAAGAACAATAGCAAAAACAGAATCTTGAACCCAAGTGTTTTTAAAATATCAGTGGTTAAGGGTGATTGTTTATTCGTGTATGCCCAATCTTGATTCTGAGCCCTGGTTCCAAACATTAGGGTCACGTTGCTTGGACCCAGGTCCTCCCACATAGGTGTCACGTGTGATAGTCAGATATACTTGCTGGTTGTAAATACATCAGTCTGTGCTCATGGGTATCGTTGGTGTTCATGAGATCCTCTGATTTTGGGTAAAAGAAGGAAATAATTGGCTTTGGTTTTGACCTACAAACAAGATGTCATTTGGAAATGGTTCATTGTCCATTGTTGGAATGTGTCTGTGTCCACATGGAATGGAGTGTCTGCGTCCACATTTGTGGAGAGTGGCTGCACTTCTGTTATCCGTTTCCTGAGCAGTGACTTTCTGTGAGTTCTTATGAGCTCCTACTTAGTTTATGCAGGGGAGATCTGTATGAGAATTATGTCCCCCACTAACACATAGTTGCTCACAGTCAGCTGAGTTAGGGGGGAGTGATGAGTAGATAAAATTAATTTAGACTTCCAGAGGGCTTTGAAAATATGCAGAGAACTCAACATATTTTGAGAACTTTAAGTGTGAAAAGCAGTTTACAAAACTGCGTGTGCTGTATGCATCTCCTTTATTACACACACACACGTGTGCGGGCGCACACACAGGAGACTCTGAAAGAAACACATCAAGTTACCCACCGTGGGCCAGGCTCTGTAGGTGTAATCGAGTTATTCAAGGTGAAGGTGATGAACTTTGTCAAAGAGCTGTGGATTCAGATTCTGCCTCCACCACTAACTGGCTGAGAGATGGGACACTGGGTAAGTAAGTTTGCACTGGTACAGCTCGAGGTCCCGATGTGTTATGTGGCAGCTGTGAGTGGCCTTGCGTCCCCGTAATGGGAGTGGGTTCGGCACAGATCTAGGAGCTCAGAAAGTGCAGTGTCTTATTTCTTACCATTGCTGCTTTTTCCTTCCTGTGTTCTCTGATTTCTTTTGGGAAGAGAAATGGGTTGCTTTTATAGTATGAAAAACAAAAAGTAGTTAAAGGTTTTTGTTTGTTTTGTTTTGTTTCAAAGAATTGGCCGAGGACTGGTGGGACTATTTTCATGGACTGGCCTCTTGCTTGAAGCCAGTTACCAGAGGGCCTCTCTGCACAGAGGATAGAAAAAAGCGTGAATTAGGCAGACCCCAGCTGTCCACCTGGATTTGATATTCATGATTTTTCTCAGGGGATGCTTCCCAGGGAGAACTCCCACATTTCCTTTGGCACCAAACCTTTCAGGATGTGAAATGGGTAGCCACAGGCGTCCCCCGTGTCTGTGCACCTCAGGCCGGCCGGGAACGATAGGGCTGGACAACCACCGCGATGATGCATGGGTGCCGGCTTCCAGGATGTGCGGCCGTGGGAAGGAGGGCGCTCCTGACTTTGTGTGAGGTGACTCTGCATTCCTCAACCTGGAAAACATACACTCTCATGTCAAGTCTGAAAATTAGGAGAAAAAAGAGGGACTGTCCGAAGACGGCAGTGTGGACATTGCTGGAACTCACAGTACACTTGTTTCCTGGCTTTGCCTTGAATTTGGTCCCGGGTCGCCTGACAGGTAAGGCTGGAAGCAAAGCACCGTGCCTGTGATGATCAGGGAACACAAACTGTGTAGTATGAGGCGACCTGCAGAGGTGAATGCTCTCCCTGGAGTTGAACTTCACCAAGTCCCTGTGTCACAGGGCCCCACGCGAGGCCTTGGCTGCTCCAGTGAGCAGAGTCGCAGTTAAGTGTGATTTTATAAAAGACACGGAAGTGCATTTCACAGAGACAGTTCTTTTTTTTTTTTTTTTAAGATTTTATTTATTTATTTGACACAGAGAGAGAGATTACAAGTAGGGAGAGAGGCAGGCAGAGAGACAGGGAGAGGAGGAAGCAGGCTCCCTGCTGAGCAGAGAGCCCGATGTGGGCCTCGATCCCAGGACGCTGAGATCATGACCTGAGCCGAANCAGAGAGAGAGATTACAAGTAGGGAGAGAGGCAGGCAGAGAGACAGGGAGAGGAGGAAGCAGGCTCCCTGCTGAGCAGAGAGCCCGATGTGGGCCTCGATCCCAGGACGCTGAGATCATGGCCTGAGCCGAAAGCAGAGGCTTTAACCCACTGAGCCACCCAGGCGCCCTCGCAGAGACAGTTCTTATGTCAGCCCCCTAAACCGACATAACCCTGAATCATAGTTCAGTGATGGCATTTCTACAAGAAGCAAAGGTAATATAAGCTCCAAGTGCTTTCATTTTCTGTCTTTCTTTCTTAATCTAAGGAAAATGGAGATGGGACTCTCTGTTAGAGCCCAGATGAGGGCCCTGGGAGTCGTCACTGTCTGATCCCTGAGGACATTAGGCCAATTTTTTTCTGTAGCCAGAACCAATAGTGAAATCATAGGAAGACAGTAGATGCAAAATAGTAAAAAAAAAAAAAAAGAAAAAGAAAAGGAAAAAGAATTCCTGCTATGAAAGTAGCGTATGTGAGTTCTGTGTGTGTGTAGAATGGGGGTGTGAAGGGGAAGGGAGGCTGTTTGACACACAGCCTGTTGTTGTCTCCTGCTCACACAATGTGCTCACTGTGGGTTGGCAGGACCCAGGTAGATGTTGTCCCCGTTGTCTCACAGATACACCATCTGTCACATGTGGCTTTCTTCTTCACTGCTGGAGTCGGGCTTGACAGCCACTGTGTGCTTTTGTTTGGGATGTCACGTGTCCCTTCCAGTTAACTGCATATTGGTGAGAACTAATCACGTGACCTTGCGGTAGGAGGGAATATATCATCTCCCCATGGGCCTAGAAGGAGAAGAAAAAGATGTGTGTGCACACTCTTAAGTCTTTACCAAAATGATGCTCGTTTCGCCCACAAAGAAAAGAATTAAGGACTATACTGTTGGTTGATACCATCGAACTTGGAAACAGAGCAAAAGACAGGCTTATTGAAAGAAGTGCCACTATATGCAGGGATTAGTGAGCTTAAGAAACTCATACTTCAAAAGCATATGTGAAAAACCACTTTTGAATAAAAGCAAGATAAGTAGATCAGTGATGAGTTTATGGTGGAATGATCGTGTGTTCCTGATCTCTTGGAGGTGGGTTCAAGGAGGAAGAATAAGTCCCCCCGGGCGCCTGGGTGGCTCAGTGGGTTAAAGCCGCTGCCTTCGGCTCAGGTCATGATCCCAGGGTTCTGGGATCGAGGCCCACATCCGGCTCTCTGCTCAGCGGAGAGCCTGCTTCCTCCTCTCTCTCTCTGCCTCCCTCTGTGCCTACTTGTAATCTCTCTCTCTGTGTCAAATGAATAAATAAAAAAAAAAATCTTAAAAAAAAAAAAAAAGAATAAGTCCCCCCAACAAAGGATTTCTTGATGCCACAGATGGGAACTGGGGTTAGTTGATCAGTGGGGTCTGGCTCCATGTAACTTGTCCTTGGTCTTACACATTGCAATTCTCCTTAATGTAAAACAGTATTTGAACCTGGAATTCACAGACTTTCAGCAGAAGAACCAGAGTTAAAGAGTCTTAAAGACATGCTGTGGACATTTTAAGTCAGTATCATAGCCAGTGTTGAAGTCAAATGAAAGCATCAGACATCTTACATAGCAGAAATGCCACCGTTCCAGCTAGTGCTTGGTTCACCTGCATAAAACAGAAAACCCAAAGTATTATTGGCTTAAACACATACAGGTTTATCTTTTCACTTAAAAAAAGTCCATGGCTAGGTAGCAGTCCTGGACTGACCTGATGGTTCTATGAAGTCGTTGAAGACTCCTCTTACTTTCCTGTTCCACAATTCTCAGCCATTTGGCTTCTATCCCCAGAAGTTCACCTCTTGATCCAAGATGGCTCCTGGAACCTCTTCTATTGAGTTCTTTTGGGTTCCAACCCACAGAAAGCAGAAGGAAGGGGAAGGCGGAAGGAGGGATGTACCTTCCATCTGGTCAGCTCCCTCAAAGGCATTTCCTAGAAGTGCCACTCAATACTTACTGACATCCCATTGGCCAGGACTGAGTCACATGGCTACATCTAGCTGCAAGGGAGGCTGGAGATACAGGTGTTTTGTTTTGTCTACGTGAGGGCATCAGTCTGCTGTATCATTAGCCTCCTGATACTAAGGAAAAGGGAGAAATGAATATGTTCCCTTCTCTTTCACTATGCCTCTCACAAGAACCTGCTTGCTAGTCATCCTGAGTGTTGCTACCCATTTGGCTGCCTGGTCCCCTTGAAAATGAACCTCTCTCACCCCTATCATAAAATATCCCTAGATATCTACCCACAGAGAGAGATTAAAGTTAGAGAAAGTTTATCTTTGGTATCTCTGTATAGATACCAAAGACTCTGTATAATTTTATTCTACATTTTGGATTCCTTTCAGGAATCTAAATGTGCAATTTCTAAGTCCTATGCCACTGTGCCTACCAGGCTCATGCTTCTGACAGTATCCTATGCTCCCAATTTGCCATTCTTCTCTTTTTTTTGTCTGCCCCTCTGATGTCAAATAAGAATACAATCCAATGCAACCAAGTTAAATTAGGATCCCCATTCCTGATACTACTCACGTGGGCATTTTCCACTTAGAAAGTGAGTATTCGGAGTACCTGGGTGGCTCAGTCAGTTCATTGTCCAACTTTTGGTTTTAGCTCAGGTCATCATCTCATTAGTTGTGAGATTGAACTTTGCATTGGGCTCTGTGCTCAGTGCAGAGTCTGCTTGAGATTCTCTTTCTCCCTTTGCCCCTCCCCTTCATGCTCACATGTGCGTGCGCTCTCTCTCTCTCTCTCTCTCTCTCTCTCTCTCCTTCTAAAATAAATCCTAAAAAAAAAAAAAGAAAGAAAGAGAGTATTCTGTGTAATCTGAGGTATTAGTTCTAACAGTGGGGAATATTTTCAAACATTGGAGGAAAAATGGAGTTTCATGTTAAAAAAGGGAGCTTTGGCTATGAGTAACAGGAAACTTCATTAAAAGTAGCTTGAATAGCAACAACAACAAAATATATTATCTTGCATCAAAAGAAGTCTGGAACTCAAGCAGTTTCATATTTGGTTAATGCAAAGGCTTAAAAATATCATCAGGCACCTAGATTAGCTCTGACTTTCTGCTCTACTTTCCCCAGCACATTGGTTTATTCTCTCAGGCAGGCTCACCTCAGAGTCACAAAACGGTTGCCAACTCCCAGGAATCACCTTCAGATAATAATGAGCAGAGACAGCAAGGGATAAGAATGTGTCTGTCTCATGTATGCTTTCAAGAGTGGAGAACACCTTCCAAGACACCTCTGCCAACAGAACCCCTCTCGTGAGACGTTGGTCAGAATGGCGTTGCATACCTGTCTATGTCTCAGCAAGGGAAATGAGACCACCACAGCTGTCTCCCACAAGTCAGAAATTCTTTTTTGGGCCAGGGGTGGCAGGGACTGGAAGTTTGTCATCAAGGATGAAGTGAGCAGGCAGCCAACAGTCTGCCTGGGCTCCTCTGTGGTGTCCATATTGGCGACCAATTCCCTGCATGTGAATTCCCCATTAGAATGGCCCTCCTTTCCATCATTAACTCTGAGGGTCATTGCTTGGTCATTGGTCACTGGAACTTCCCACCCACTACCTTCAACAGAGGCCTGGACCCTGCCATGGAAACTTTTCAGTGGTTGCCAAATCCTGTCCTTAGTACTATACTGAACATACTGAATTCTGAAAGATGTGGAATAGAAAAATCTGGGGCCAAGGGCAGTTCCCAATATTAAATCCTTAGTGATAATACAGGCTTCAACCCTATAAGGCTGAGACGTTACCTTTTGTGCCTCCTTGGGTTGTAGAAAGAGCACCCATCCTCGAAACAGGAACCTGTCAGATGCCTTGGATGTACTGACGATACATTGATGAGAACTGAATACCCATAAATTGCACAGTCTCCAGGGCCCTGGTAGGTTCCCTGTCTCAGTGCTTATGATTCAGAAACCCTGTTTATTTGTATCAAGGACAGTTGATACTTTAATCATCAATAAACTAACGTTCCAGCGGCCTGCCATAAATTTCTTGTCAACGCAGAGATTATTATTAGAGCACTGTGATGAAAGATCCTCCCTACCTAGACTTACATTCGTCACTTTCAAATCCTCCAGTTGTAGGACTTGGAGGTTACTTACTTACACAAGTTACTAACATAAGTAAGAAAAGCGTTGCCGAAGAAAGTCGCAAGTTTCCTACTTTCCGAATATCCAGGGGTTAAGTGACTTGTGTGTTTTCACGAACATCTAGCACCAGCTCTTGTCACTGAATGAAAAATTGAATTTTGAGAGCAAATATTTTGGTAAGGAAACAGAAAACAGATATTAGTGTTCTCTCTGGTTATGATGGCTAACGTTTATTATATTAGTTATTACTAGTAAGGTCTGACTTCTTAATAATAAGACAATCATACGGTTTATTGAGAGTACCGTGCTGAGCACTTTGCATCCCAAATCTGACGGAATTTTCCAACAGCCTTATCGCGTAGACATCATGTGTATTTTACTAATTAATGGTTGTTCATTTGCTGACGAGGAAGCTGTGACTGACTGACTTAAGTCACTGCCACAGTCGCAGAGCTGTTAAGGGGCAGAGCTGTTTTTGTGACAGAACTCTGAGCCATTTTCTAGCTCACTGCAATGCGCAGTAGGTTCAAATGAGAGTATTAAAAAGGAGATTATTTTTAGAATAAGGCAAAAACTAAAAATGTGGATTAATTTTCCATTCTCACATTAAGGATTCTTTTTCTAAGCAGATACCCACAAATTACCAGCATGTGCTAGTTCCCTGAGACAGCTGAGTCTTAGCTCCCTAGGACTCCAGAGGGTGGTTTGCTTACGTGGTGACTTCCTTCCCATCGGCAGCATTCTGACCAGGGTGGGGTGGCTTGCCAGAGTCAGAAGTTTATGGGAGATCTGTTTGACTAAGTGATGGTCCAGGTTCCAGCTCAGGGGTGCTGTGTTGGTTCCCAGCTCTTCCTCCAGGAGTCAATTACCTATAGGACCGTCGTGTCCTTTAGTGCCTGGGATGTCTTCAGATTGTTTCTGTTAATCCATTCATAAATAAGTTCAACAGTCTCATTTCCCCAGATACAGGGGAGAGTGGAGAGAAGCCAGCGATGCCTCGTGGTTATGGTTGGCCATGGAGCAGCTTTGGAGCCCCCACCTTGGAACAGGCTGTGTATTTGTTTTCTAAGGCTGCCGAGACAGAACACCACAGACTGGATGGTTTCACAGTGGGAATTCATTTCCTCACTGTGTATTGGAGGGAAGCTGGAAGTCTGAGATGAAGGTGGTAACAGAGTTGGTTTTTCCTGAGGCTTCCCTCCTGAGCTTGCAGATGGCTGCCTTCTCGCTGTGTCTTCACATGGTGATCCCTCTGTCTGTTGGGCACATTCCTGGTGTCACTTGCTTTTCTTACAAGGATATCAGTCATATTGGGTTAGAGATCCATCTTCACGACTTTATTTAAGCTTAACAACCTCTTTAAAGGTCCTGTCTCCAAATACTGTCACATCACGTGTTAGGACTTCAATGTATAAATTTGGGAGGGACACAGTTCAGTCCATACCATGCCCCATGCTGGCCATGAGGGATGATTTGGTGAATAAGGAAGAAACAGCCCCCGCCTTCCATCAGTCTTCAGGGAAGAAGACGAGACCATCTTTAAAAAAAAAAAAAAAAAAAAAAAAAAGGAAAAAATTCACTGAGTTAAATAATTACAAGATAGCGCTGTGACAAGGATTGTAAGGTCCTAGTGCAGCTTAGAACTGGTGACTCCAAATTTGTGTAGGGGATGGAGAAGGCTTCCATAAGGAGATGAGTTTGGAACTGAGGCGTGAACGGGAGAAAGGAGTTTAAGCAGGAGAAGGAGGGCTTGGGATGGGGAGGAGAGCCAAGTAGGTGTGATCAGGACATTAAGGCTTGGTCCTATTCCAGATAGTTCCAGGAACTGAAAGGCAGCCTGCATGGCACCTACCTGGAAAACAAGGGCAAGGGCTTGTCCGAAAGAACATTGGATCCATAGTTGCAGCCCTTTGTCATCATATCTGACGCTGTGAAATGGCAATTGATTTGCTCAAGAAGTGATGGTTTGTGATTCTGTGTTAACATCCTGTTTGTTGAAATAAGAAATTCTCAAAAGTTCTGGATCTCTAAGACTCAATTATTTTGAAAATATCTGTTCCTGGACCCCACTCCCCAGTGATTCTGATACGTCCTGGATGGGGTCCAGGAATCTGTATGTTCAACAGACACTCCGGGTTCTTCTGGTGCAGGGGCCCACAAACCCAATCTAAAGAGACAAGCTGTTAACATGTTACTTAGAAAAGCCTAGAAAATACTGAGTACTGCCAGACCTATTGGAATGTCTGCCGGATCCAACCCATGGGGGTGGGGTGGAAGCTAACCTTTACTGAGCCATTACATTGGGGACACTCTAGTAAGTGCTTTGTGTATATCCGCTCTTTCAATTGAATACAGTGGTCCTACTGAAGGGGACATAGGAGTATACCCATTTTACAGATGAGCAAAGTGAGGACTGAGGGGCTAGTTGTGTTTTGTTTTTAAGGTCACACAGCTTGTAAGTGACCGAGTAGAAACCCAAACACCAGGTTCAAATGGCCCTCCCATGCATGTGCTCTTGAGGTATAGTCGCTAGCACTCCTGGTGCCTGCTGAGCATGGAAGCTGACCAGTGCTTTACACGCTTCCACTTCTCATTCATTAGATGACCCAGAAAGGCTTGGGTTGTGGACCTGATTTGAACTAAGAGTCTGCTGTTGATTCTCTTCAAAAACCTGGCAAAAGCCCTTGGACCTCGTTCATTCCTTTCACTTGTCATACACATTATTAATCTTCTTTGCCAAAAAATCCAGATTGCTTAGGAAAATAAAATACAGACTCAGGACAGAATCAGAATTTTTCTAAACAATGAACTTTTCAACATCGTTTATATCTCAACCCAAAGGCATTCTCTCCCTAAATTAAAAAAAAAAAAAGTAAAAATAAAATAGAGTTTATTTTAAAAATTGCTTTGCAAACTCCTTTGGAGCACATCACTGCCTTATTGGATGAATCATATTTTTAACTTTCACTTCCCATCAACTTAAACATAATCTGTCAAGGAATTGATGGGCCAGTTGACTGTAAATGAGTTTGCCTTTCATGCAATGCTGTTCCGTCCGCTTGCCACAGAAATGAGTCCAGGTCATTCCAATATATTTAATTAATTTTAGAGATGAAATTATTTTGCCCAATAACTGGAATGCTAATAGGACTTATTGTAATGGTTCTGTTCAGGTTTGTTGGTTCAAAAATAAACGCCTTCATTTCAATATTTGCCTTTTGGTTGCAGCCCGTTAACCCGTCATACACTGTAACCTGATGAACATCACGGCTTAATTGTAAGTTAATGTACACCTAGGTTTTGTAAAGCAGATTTCTATCTTAACTGCTAAGTTTTGCCCCCCAAATATACCCCTGAATTGGAGTTTCCAACAGAAGGATGGATTGGAATGACCTAACTCATACTTTTGAACATAATGGCTTTATCAGTGCCTTGTTGCAAATTTGAACTGATTTTTGGAAGTTAGAATAAAGTAAGGAAAACAAATCTTAGCTTGCTAGGTCATAATTGGGGCATTGAGGTTTTTGGAGGTACACTACATCTGTAATGGGGAGAGGCTGTCAGTAGTAAGGGAGGGACAATAGAACCTCTACCAAATGGAAGGCAGAATTAAAATCTGCATATTAATAGCTTTCCTGCCAGTCCCCAGTAGATTCATTCTTCACATCTCAGATACAGAAAGCTTAGTTCAAAATAAATTCTAGGGAACGTTCAACCTGATTGAATCTGCTGTAAGCTCTGTTAATATATTTGTTCGAGTCACTTGCACTCAAAAGCTTTTTAGACAGAATATCACTTTTTTATATTATTCATGGTAATGTAATTTCCCCCTTTAATCTCTTCAGGGTTTCCCATTAAGTCATGATATGCGGTTCAGAGAAAGTTGGACCGACCATTAATCACACTATCTGGACTCCTCTGTGTCTACTTTGTGTCCATCGCTTCAATCAGTCCCTTGGCGGCAGCAGCAAGACATGGGGCCACTGCAGACCCTGTGATCCAAGTGCTCTTGTCAGGAGATGGGGTGTCCGATCTGCAAGCCAGCTAATGGAAATCATTCTAGGCAAGGAAATAAAACCAAACAACACAAGCAAAATCACTATGTATTATAGGAATCTAGTACAGTCTAAATGACTTAATCCTGTAGCTTGGATATCAAGCCTAGGGGAAAATGCACTTCCTAGATGACTTGAGTGATCCAAATACCTACAGTGTATATATGCATAACCCATGCAGGGCAGGACACTTGGCAGAGATGGGGTCTCTTGAAAGGCATTTGCATTTGACCAGGCAAAGTAAACAAGGGCACAGTGCATTTGTGGGGTGCAGGGGCGGGGGAGGAGCGTTGGAGAAGGGGGGAAAAATGGGAAGGAAAAACTGAAATGTTTCTTTTCTCACAATCAAAGGAGAAGCCCACATTAAAAACACCGGATACATGGTACATGTTCAAGAAGTATTTGTGGTTGAATTCAGTTACCTGGTATATATCTAATTTTTATTTCAAAAAGAATAGTTGTGAATCTTTAAAAGTTCTTTGACTTTCTCTTTTTTTTTCTAACCCCAAAGTAATAATTCATAAATGCCATCACTGAAATGTTCTTATTTGATCATTTTAAAGCCAGCCTAAGGGTTTGAGGTTACTAGAAACGAATATTTGGCCTAGAACAGGGTGAGCAGACTTTGTAAAGGGCCACTTAGTAAATAATTTTGGCTCTGTGGCCCATACGATATCCATCATAACTGCTAAACTGTGAAGTATAGTAAAAACAGCCATCAATAAATGTAAACAAGGAGAGATAGCTTTGAGTCAATAAAATTTTATTTACAAAAATGGGAGGTGGACTGGATTTGGCCTGTGGGTCATAGTGTGGTGGCCCCTGGAGCATGTGTTTGTGAGATGTAATTTCCAAAATCATTTTTTGTTTGATTTTTGTGGTTCAAGAACATGCTATTTTCAATCTTGGATGAGTGCTTGTCTTTTGAATTTTCATTTCTTTCTGACATAACACAAAGCCCTTGCTTTGGGATTTCTCATTAGCCGTGACACTTCTCGTGGAATGCCTTACTCCTGGGCTCCCTGAGAAATGGCGACGGAACTGGAATGGTTGGTTGGAGCCAGAGTGGTCATGATATTTTCCATGCTCGGGCAACAGGGGAAAACATCAAGAGTTTGGAGTAAGGATTTGGAACAAAAAATTGAAGGCTGACTTCATGACTTAATTTTTTTTTTTTTTTTTTTTTTTTTTTTTTTGGNTTTTTTAGGATAAAGAGAAAAGAAAGGAACAGGGGAAATGATGTGCCTCCTCACTTGGCTGGAGGCTCAGGGCTAATTGATGAATCTGCTTTAAGGGTGTGTTGTAAAGTCTTTTGAGGACAGGATGCTGCATAGTTAGGCTTCTGAGTAGCAGAGGATATATTCCATGATGAAGGCATTAAGGAATCGTACTTTTGGTTTTGGAAGAAACCTAAGGAAGACAAAAACTTGTCTTTTCCTGGGTGTTACTTCGGTGGCTTGTCTTCTAAACATTTGTGTATCATGGTCTGAGTTTTCCAAAGAGAAGAGGGCTAGTGGTCAAGTGAACTCCTGTTTCTTTGTTTATATTTAAAATGTTAACCCTAGGGCGCCTGGGTGGCTCAGTGGGTTAAGCCTCTGCCTTCGGCTCGGGTCGTGATCTCGGGGTCTGGAATCAGGTCCCGAATCTGGCTCTCTGCTCAGCAGGGAGCCTGCTTCCCCCTCTCTCTGCCCGCCTCTCTGCCTACTTGTGATCTCTCTCTCTCTCTCTCTCTGTGAAATAAATAAATAAATAAATAAAATCTTAAAAAAAAAATGTTAACCCTAAAAATTGACCCAGTGTAGTAAGGAACCCAGAGTCTGTCCCTCTGCTTTCTTGGAGACAGGGACATCCATTGTATTGTTGCAAGTGTTCGAATGTTCCAAGGAGACAGAGCTAAGGCGATCTGGTCTGTTCCTGTCACCCCTTCAAAGGAGAGGAGTACTCCTAAGCTAGATGAAGGCATGTGCTACTGTTTGCTCCCATAGCTCTGCTCTGGATGGTGAATCCCACCAGTGGGAAGCAGGCACTTCAGCCACCACAGCTCAGATCAACAGGGGCTGAGAAGCCCTCAGTGCCCCATCCCTCTGGTGAGGCTGCCCTGACAAAGCAGGCTCTGTCTCCTTCCCCAAGACCACCATGATTGCTGTCCATTTTATGTTTGAGATCAAAACCAGTGGACACCAGTTTCACCTTTCCTGGCCCGTGGATAGGTGCCCAAACAGGTGTTGTGTCATCTGGATGGTTTCCGGTCCACAAAACCACCTTCTTCCACAAATGGCAGCAAACACGGTGAGGCTCTCAGGATTGAGTGGGAGAGGGTTCCTGGCTGTGTTGCTGGAATCAGGTCCTAGTAGCAGCCGAGCCTTTCTTGGCTTCCTGGTGTGCTTTCTTACCCATTCCGCGGGGCGCCTTCTGGAAGGAAGATGATGGAGGGGTCCCTGGTGGGTTGACCCACTGATCAAGGCACTCCTTAAATGGACCCAGAATTTCACTTGGAAGTGTGACCTCCAGTTAAATCCGGATTTTCCTAACCCTGGACCCTGCCCCACCCTACCCCCCAAAAAAGATTATACCGTGATACTGTTCTGATGAAGTCGTCTTACCCTGTAAGCTGTCATGTGAGTTATACAAAGCCATCTGCTTCCATACAGGGTGTTTTATTTGGGATCCAGGAGGAGAAGGCACATCTGCACCCTCCATAGCATCTGAATCTTAATGAATAAAAGCACAGAGAGTTCTTTAAAAGGGAGCTGTATGGGTCTATTTATAGTTTGATAGCGTTTTGTCATCCGGCTCCACATCAGATGCTGAGTGTCAGCCATCCATGGACGTGAACCTCTCTGCTGGTTTCCTAAGCAAGGTGACTGTGGTCAGAGAGACACTGAACACGGAGTCTCCTGCGGGCCAATCGGTTGCACACGCAGCATCCATCCGTGTCTCCAGTGTACATATCCCCTGGAAGTTTCTTCTGTAGCTTTCTTCGTTGTTTGCCTTCCAAAAAGAAAAGCAGGTTTTAAGTTCCTTATCATTCATCCATGCTTTATTCCTTCTTCAGTTCTTTTCCTTGCTTCTTTTCTCCCTCCCTCCTTTTGTCCCACCCTTCCCTCTCTCCTTCTCTTCCTGTTTTGAGGGGCTTTAATTATTACCCAAGTGTCGAGATCAAGAGACCACTGTCATTAGAAGAATCGTTTGCGATACTCACAGATCCCAAGAGAAAGGGGACCCACCATGCCATGGGGCCACAGGGAGCAGCTTCAGGGTTGTTGAGGAGGCAGAGGGAGAGGGGAGCCTTTATTGTGGTTTTGCTGAAAGGAGTAGCGAAGGCAGGTAAGCAGACTTAAGATGGACTAGTTCGCATCATTTCAATGGGCTCTGGGGCACAGGGGCTCTTCTTCGTTGCCTGGTACCTGGCCGTGGGGTTATCAGGGCAGGTGGATAGTGGCCCAGAATGTGGGAGCCCTGTAGTGGGTGTGTTGGGGTATGGGCTCTGGAGTGTCTGGTTTGCATTTGTAAAGCACGCTGATACAGGAGTTGTTCCCTGTCTCTAATAATCAACTAACCATGGAAGGGTCTGCCCTTGGACCAAAGATCCCCAGGACCATCTTGTTCGTCTTTTAAATCATAGCATTGAGTTCTCTTTCCCATCTTGCAAGATGGCGGACGAAAAAGCTGAGAAGCCGGATACTAAGGAGAAGAAACCTGAAGCCAAGAAGGCTGATGCCGGTGGCAAGGCTAAGAAGGGTAACCCGAAGGCTAAAACGCCAAAGAAGGGGAAGCCCCACTGCAGCCGAAACCCTGTCCTCGTCAGAGGAATTGGCAGATACTCCCGATCGGCTATGCATTCCAGAAAGGCCATGCATAAGAGGAAGTATTCGGCAGCTAAATCCAGGGTTGAAAAGAAAAAGAAGGAGAAGGTTCTTGCTACTGTCACGATACCAGTTGGTGGTGACAAGAACGGTGGTACCCGAGTGGTTAAACTTTGAAAAATGCCTAGGTATGATCGTACTAAAGATGTGCCTCGGAAGCTGTTGAGCCATGGCAAGAAACCTTTCAGTCAGCACGTGAGAAAACTGTGAGCTAGCCTCACCCCTGGGACCATCTTGATCATCCTCACTGGGCGCCACAGAGGCAAGAGGGTAGTTTTCCTGAAGCAACTGAGCGGTGGCTTGCTACTTGTGACTGGACCTCTGTCCCTCGATCGAGTTCCTCTGCGTAGAACACACCAGAAATACGTCATTGCCACTTCTACCAAAATTGATATCAGCAGTGTGAAAATCCCCAAACATCTCACTGATGCTTACTTCCAGAAGAAGAAGCTGCGTAAGCCCAGACACCAGGAGGGTGAGATCTTCGACACCGAGAAAGAAAAATACGAGATTACAGAGCAGCGCAAGGTTGATCAGAAAGCTGTGGACTCGCAAATTCTGCCAAAAATCAAAGCTGTTCCTCAGCTTCAGGGCTACCTCCGCTCTGTGTTTTCTCTCACAAATGGAGTTTACCCTCACAAATTGGTGTTCTAAATTTCTTACAAAGAACCTAATTAAATAACTGATTCATTTCAAAAAAAAAAAAATCATAGCATTGAATGGGACTGTCCGAGACAGCTAGGGCAGTACTCTCTTCAGTGCACACAGATTTGATTATTCAACTCTTTTCTTCTCTATTTTTGAGTCACTCCCAGAAGTGACTCCCAGATTTGTTGGGTCCCAGAAGTCCACTGCCCACCCAAAGCCTAGAACTCTGAGTGGTCACCCAGTGCGTTGTGATGACAGAACTGGGACCTAATGCAGGAGAACATCGGTGGATTGCACAGAATTTGTAATCCTTACCCAAGCATTAATTTTGCTGTGTAGGCAGCCTGTTCTTCCACAAAGCACTGACTAAGAAGAAAAGGGGCCCAGAGCACCCAGCAGGGCCTGGCTGACAGCTTGTGACTCCCTTGCCATCGAAGATTCTGAGGAAGGTGGAGACATCAGCAGGAGTGAAGGAGAATTTGGAAGGAGCATTTTTAGTGCCTTATTTTCTTCCATCCTTCCCCTCCCTTCTTTCTTCCCTCCTTCCTTCCCTCCCTCCTTCTTTCCTTCCTTCTGTTCTTCCTTTTTTATAATTTTTAATTATAAACATAGTTAATGCTATGAATGTGCAAAAAAAAAAAAAACCACAACCTTCTGGCTTTTTACAATCCTCTGGAGGTATGCATATTTCTAAATTTAAATACACTTTCCAACCCTGTCTGGGGAAAGGAAGTATTTTTTAAGCCAAAGCTAAAAGAAAGGCAAGACATTCCCTTTTATTTTTTTGCCCATGTTTCAAAGCATGTTTTTTCTTAGTGTTGTTTATTTGATGCAATTGTTGAATATTGTGAAACACCCAGAACTGGAGCTTTGGATGCTGTGACTTTGGGCAAATTGCTTTTTCTCTCCACACCTCAGCTTATTCATCTGGGTAATGGGGATAATAGCACCATCTACATCTCAGAGCTTTTGTGAACAGTCCTCAAGATAATGTGTAAGAGGGGCCATTACGTGCTTTACACTAAAGGAATGTCACTTCTTCCTGCCAGTATTATTATTATTATTATTATCATCCCCTTCACTCCTGAAGGGCCTTATTCTTCACCTGAAGTAGGCAGAATGGGGTATATTCACTCTTTGGAATAGGAAAAAAAATCTCACAATTTCAAAGGACTTTACATTTGGAGTGATTTTACTCGAAACTTCAGAGAAGTCTCCTGTTTTGACATTGCCCACAAATACCAGAGGAAGACTCTTCTGAGCATTGCCAAGGAGAAAAATGAGAATGCCAGCTTAAATAAATGTTATCCCCATCTCTGCAGAATCGTGATGTGTCCGATTTTTTAAAGTGTCGACTGCAGGGTATTTATTATTCAGCGATAATAATAAATCGCTGCTTATGAAATCCAGGGACTCGAGTGTCCTGGAGGGAGGAAGCAGAGTGCACAGAGAAGAGCTTCGAGAGGCAGAGGTCCAGCCAGACCCGGGCTATTAATCATCGCCCTCCATTATTTCCTGAAGATTCATTCATTGTTCCGTAGGTACCTAGAGGGTCAATTAGAGACCACAGACAGGCTTTTTCAAAGACACAGGAGGGTCAATTAGGCCCTCCTTATAATTTTCTGCTTTAACAGCAAATGCCAGCCTATTGCAAATCAGATGCAAGGGAGTTTGGAAATAAACAGGGTTCTTTCCCTCCTCCTCCTTTAAAAAGAAAGAAAGGAAAAAAAGACTCCGCACGGAGATGTGGAGGTGATCAGCTCTTGGTAACATATGGCTTGCTGTCAGACTCCGGTTCAAGTGAGGCAGAGGGGATCTTATCATCGAGCCTTGTGGGGAGCGGACTTCTTGTGGGGTCAGAGCACCAGGAATGCTCTGGGAATTTCCATGATGGAACGGTCTGTTCCCATCTTCGAGGTGATTCATTTATCTCGGGTGCAGTTGGAACTACACTGGTGTGACGGTACCATTATAAAGTATCTGAAAGGGTACCTGAGATCAATGGAAGCAGATACTCACACCGACACACGGTGGGTCCCCACTGCCCACCATGTGTTTGGGACTGATACCAGCTCAACGCACAGAAGTACTGTTGTGCATGACACTGATTTTTATTCGTTTTCCCTGGGATTGGCAAATAAAGTTTGAAACATGTTACAATAAAGTCAGAGGAGGAAGGGAGTTGTCCTAAGTGATGGAAATATGAAAGGGAGATTGTCAGAAGTCCAGGTACCCTCTATTCTCCTGCGATTTCGAAGTGGCTTGCTAGATGTTGACTCTGCCTGTTCTGTTCTGAACGTATAATCTTGTTAATGGACGGAAGGATGCCTTACTGCTCTGCTTTGAGATCCTGTTCTACCTCTCTACCATCAAATAGAGATCTGAAAGAAAAAAAAGAAATACTTTCACTGTGCAAAAAAACAATTCTAACTCAAGTGATTTTTTTTTTTCTTCTGAGATTTCACTGCCACGTCCGAGCCCCAGATTGTCTGATGTATACAGATGTTCATTGAGAGGTGATTAACGTGCAGGCACTATTCTAGATCCTGGGGAACCAGCAGAGGATAAGGGAGGCAAAACCCTTTTCAGTTCCAGAATGCTGAAGCCCAGCCTCCACGGCTGCTTTTACTTGAAGCTTACGTATATCCTGCACCATTTTCCAGAAAGGAATTAGGATGGAAGCTGGGGGGGGGGGGTGAACTTGTGTCTATTGGAGCCTTTGCGAAATCTACTGAAAACTACCCCCGTTTTTTTTGTTTTTTTTGTTTTTTTTTTTTCCACTTTGCTGAGAAGAGGACACAAGTGTGCATTCCTTTAGGGCCGGGAATTTGCCTGTTTTGCCCATTGCTGGGTTTTCTGAGTCTGGAACAGTGCCTGGCATGTGGTAGGTCCTCAATGAGTATTTGTTGACTCCATGAACTCATGGCCGGTGGGTGGTTGGGGGGAAGTCATTCTGAGGAGCTTGCCTTTCTCCCAGTTCCCTTAGCATCTCTGGCCCCTCGCTGCTGCCATCTCCCCAGGAATCAGGTTTTTTATTCCCCACATTTTTGCTTTCTGATCAAAACCAAGAAAATCTCCTAGCCCTCCACCCTAATTTCCAACTCCCATCCCCAAAGTTGCCAGTATGTGACTTGCAGATGTCTTTCGTTGGGACTGCTGGGTTTTTGTTTCCTTCATGAAATAAGTTAGTTGCCAACATTTTACAAATTGGGAGTCTTTATATCACAACAAGGATTTCCTGCTTCTCTTAAAAAAGCAGAGCTGGCATCATTTGCCTGTGTTTCCGAGTGGCAGCAGCGGGCTGGATTTGAGCCAGGCCGCCCCTCTCTAGCCTGGATTCATGTCCGCTGGCTTTCCATGGTGCCTGTCAGGCCCACTTCACTCTTAGAAGCTGCCTGGCCTCCTAGGGGTTGGAGGCACTGTATGGCACTGACACTAATTCATGAGCCTGCCCATTCACACCCAGGCTATCCGGAGAGCCTCTCACAGGCCTCCTGACTCTACACTGGTGAGTCATTGAGCTGACTGTCATCTTGGTTCCCCGGTCTCAGACCTGATGGTATTCTGAAAGGCCTGGCCTTACTTACATATATCCTTCTACCTAGAGGGTTCTTTTTTTCTTTTTCCAAAGTAACTTTTACTCTTCCAGGAGGCTTGCCCGAACCCTAAGCCCCCTCTCCCCACAAGCTTTGTATGTGGATTGGGTACCCCTCCCTCCTCCCTTGTTCTCATAACGTCCTCTGCAACCATGATTGCGTTGTGGCTGTGTACCACGCTGCCAGCCATCCCAGACCGTCATCCCCATAATAACAAGGACTTTGTTGCTCATGGTTACATCCTGGCCATCCAGACAAAATCTGGCCCCGAGGGAGAGGACACATGGATCTGGCTGGCTAGAACCTAGCACGGGAAAGGGACAATGACAAGACTAGATAGGTAAATCACGGTGACGTCCCCAGATGCCTTGTGAGTCCCCGCGAGATTCTGGATCTTACCTTCATGGCAACTGAAAAGCGCTGGGAAGGTTTATGAATATTGCGGTATCCCGCACATAATAAGGGGACTGACTGTGCATTTAGAAGGGGCACTCTGGCTTCAGTGAGAAGGATGGATCTTTAAGGGGCAGGACTGGCAGCAGGTGGGTTCTTAGAATAGTCCGGGACAGACATTGTGGAGGTCAAAGCCAGAAAAGGATACGGAAATAAGGCGAGGCTACTGATCGAGTGTAGGGGGGCAAGTAGATGGACATCCTACAGCGGGGAGTGGGGGAGTAAGACATTATCTAGCCGATGAATTGATAAGAATGACTTCACTCCATTTGCCCCCTTCCCCCCAAGCATCACCTGTATCACCTTGTAATACAGCCTCTTATTAAAGCACGCAGAGAGCAGAGGCTCTGAGCGCAGCGTGTGATTTTAAAGCAGCACTCTTAGCAAACATCCACTGGCTTGGTTTTTAGTGTGCATATATTTTTGTGTATTCCACACGGGTTTTCTTTGCCTTTCCTCTCCTTCTTTTTAATCCTCTTCCTTAAGGGAAACCCCGTCCTCGAGGTCGCGTCTTGGTCGTGTTCTAACTAATGACTTTAATCATGTGAACGTATAGCAGAAGTAGACAAGAAAATCCTCGGCCCATGTATCTTTCAGACCCCAAGTGTACAGGCACAGAACCACAACTTCCACCCTTTTTTCCCCTTTATTTCATACCTCACCTCAGTTTATGACTTGGCTTACAATCTGGCGTAGAAAGCCCCGCTCCCCAGCTTCCGCCGGAATCTATGTTTTTTTTATTTTGTCTAAAATTCCCAGAGTCTCGGGAGTTTGCCGTTATAATGTTTCAGAGAAATTAGTGATGTTGAAGGGTTCTCATCTTTCTGTGTGTAATTTGGGCTATAGGAAGAAATTCACAAAGCCTTTCTCTTTTTTGTCGCCTGTGCAGTTCAGGAGATTATATGAGATGATATCAGATACAAAAAATATCCCTGGTAGGGCTTTACTCTACATAGGAGCTTAGAATAAGTCATGTCACCAAAACAGGTGCCTTTTGTAGAAATAGTTCTGAGCTCTGTTTGGTCTGAAAGTTTTCTTACTTAACTTTGTGTAAGACGTGGCATAGAAAAATCACTTCAGTAGCTGCAGTCTAGATTCACTATCATATGACTACCACGAGTAATACTAGTGATAAATATTACTTTGGAACTAATTCTTCAGTAATTGATTAAAAAAAATAGTCAAGACAGCTATTGTGTGTGAGTTGCTGCGTTAAGAATTTTACCCTCTGTGAGCATAGTGACTTGTGAAAGTCGAAGAAGTAAATGGAAGAAGGTTTTTATTTTAAAGCTGTATTGGTTTTCCATTGCCATGGCACAAATGATCCCAAACGTAGCAGCTCAAAACCACACCCGTTCATTAGCTCGGTTCTGCAGGTCAGGAGTCTGGACACACAGTGTGATGGGTTTTCTGCTCAGGGTCTCACAAGGACAACTTCCAGGTGTCAGCTGGGGCTCTGGTCCTTTCTGGAGGTCCTGGAGAGGAATCCATTCCTAAGCTCGTTCTGGTTGTGCGCAGAATTCAGTTACTTGCAGTTGTAAGATGGGGGCTCCGTCGACGTCCTCTCTGTCACCTGCTGGTCCCTCCTAGCTCCTAGAGGCCCTGCGCACTCCTCGCCCTGCGCCCCCCCTTCCCCAAGGTCATCAACAGAAGCTGTCTCCTGCACTGAGTCTTCTCCATCCTCGGTATTTCTCTTTCTCTGAATCTGACATCTAGACCCATATTTAAAAGGCTCACATGATTAAGATAGCCTCCTTATCTTAAGGTCAGCTGATTGGGGGCCTTAATTAACATCTGCAAAAATCCCTTCCCAGCGGTACCTAGATTCGTGACTGATGTGGTGACTGAGAAAGGTCACATGTACAGCAGGGCCTGGGTGTCTTGTGGGCCACCTTAGGATTCTACCGACCAAAGCCACTTGTTTTATTTCGTAATAACGGAAAACAAAGCCTGCATCTTTTCAGAGACTTTTTTCTGATGCAGAAAATGTAGTCTAAGGGAAAGGGGGTTCTTGAGGAAGAGAGAAAACACGGAGAAAGGAAGCTTAGGTAGACCCCCCAGGGCTGAACCAGGTTTGATCAGGGATGCCCGTGCCTTCCCTTATGAGCCAAGCATGCGATTTTGCCTGAAGAGGCAGGACGGGGGCCTGGAGAGAGGGGGTTATATGGCTGAGGGTCTTTAGTTATCCGCAGATGGGGCCGAGTCTGCTCATTATCTTTCCTGTGCCTTGATTTCCCCACCTCACATTGGTTAATATTCAGATCACCAGATGATTGAGTGGCAAAAAATGGATGTTCCATTAGTAGCCGCATTGAGGCATAGAGTAGGTACTCAGCACACGTCCCTCCCGTTGTCCTCCTCTCTGGACAGAGTGTCCAATGGGATTAGACGGCAAACCCTAGATTTGATCCAGGCACTCTGGAAACCTCAGGCGTCTTAACTTCTTCCACGGGAAAAGGGAGTTCGGACCTGGAAGAGTCTGGGAGCGTTGCCTCAGTTGCCTGCTCCACACACAAAATTCTTCTGAAGTCTCATTTTATCTCAAAACCCAAGCAAATTCTGCGTTCTGGTCCCTGAGCTAGCGTGTTGTATTGATAGAAGAACTAGTGTTTGAGTCACGTGGTTATGTTCGCACCCCGCGCCCCACGTGCTTGCCTGGGACCAGGACCAGGCAAGCCCCACGCCTGTGGCATCGGCGTCCGGAGTCAGGCGCCACCCCCTCACCCCCGTCGCCGGGTGTGTGCAAATGTCATCGCGCACGCACTGGACCCGCAGCTCACGTGGCTGCTTCACCGGCTGCCCCTGGGGCACGTCCGCCACCACCGCGGGAGAGGCCCGGCAGCCGGGGGACAGGTCACAGGTGCCCGCCGTGCCCACTGACGAGCTGATGGTTCCGCTCTAAGGGGTGTATGTGTGCGTGCCACACATGGCAGTCTTCATCACAGGCAAGGCCGTGCTGATGGGAGTGATGGCTCTTCAGTGTCGTAACCGAAGAGCACGCGTCTGTCTTGCATGTCGCGATCGCATCACGCGAGCCTCAGACAAGGAGCTGACACACAATTGGTTAATGACACGAGGACACCACCAGCAAACTCAACAGCCCCGCATGGTTCCCCGGTGCGTGCCGGCACAGAGTCCTCTGAAAAGGATTACAGATGTTCTTTTTTTCCCTTCTTTTCCCCATCCCTCCCCCTCTCTTTCTCTCTTTGCACCCAGGGCGCTCTGCACTTCAAGCTAAATATAATGTATCTGATTCCCCATCATACATACTAATCAGGTTTGAAAGTTGTCTTGTGAGGCTTTAAAAAGCTAGCCAAGAGCAGTGCGATTTCTCCAAAAGGATGTCTGCAATCAAGGTGATTACGTGGGAAAATAAATCATAATTTATATTGCTGAAAATGGCAATTGCAAAACACTCTGACAATACTTCTCTTTCAGTCTTTTTCCCCGTGAACGGGGGTAAGTGCCGCCCTTCTGAAACATTCCCTTTATTTTATTTATTTATTTTTAAGGCGCCGAATACCATGGAAGCAACTGCAATCTCAGGGCAATTTGGGGCACCTTGGGGACAGAACCACCAAGCATTAATGCCAAAAAATTGGACCCCCCCCATGTCGAAGAGAGAGTTCCAAGATACTCTGTATCTAGGATACATGCACACATGTGTGTGAACACACTTGCTTCGATTATTTTTATATAGAAAAAACATTTTAGAACCAAAGGACTTTAGGAGGCCACCTCTCCTCTGCCCACCTGCCTTTGGGTCAAACTACCGGAAATCATCCATGACAACTGACTAATGATGGGATCGGGCATTGTCCCTTGGTTCTGGAAACTATCTCGGTGTGTCCTGCTTGACAGATGTTATGTCCACAAAGGCCAACACTTAATGCCTCTGGTAGATGACAGAAGTGATCACCACGTCTTCCCTCTCTGTGGTGCCCTAGACCCCACCCCTCCAAAGTCAGGTTCCATTTCACCCCCTAGGGACAGGGCTGCCTGGCTGACAGAGGACACCTGCCCAGCTGAGCCCAGCCCAAACTGCTGACCTGCCAAATTATGGGCTAAAAATAAATAACTATTGTTTTTAGCCACTGGTTTTGGGGATTTTTTTCCCCCACAGTAAAAATTAGCGGAGACAGTACTTCCAAATCTGACTTCTCACAAGGTAGTGGAAAGGTGCAGGAGATAAGTAGTGGTCTGCCCTTTCCTCAGGGGTAGGCCTGGTATGTGGGAGGAGACAGTTGGTGAATGAACTCCTGTTGATGTCCCGGAGCCAGTGTTTTCTATCTCAGGAAGGATGTCAAGAAGTTGAGGATTGTTGCAAATCTGGTCCACCTCTCAGAAGGATCAGGTAAGAAGGTCCAAGGAAGGACAGGGAGTGGGTGTTAAGACGTGGAATGCTCAAGGGAAATCTTCCTCTGAGTTCTCATGACAAGAAAAGCTGTATTTAGCCAAAAGAACCAATTTCTTTTTAAATGTCAATATCATACCCCATAGTATTTCCTTCTTTTCTCTGTCCACCAGGGAGCTCAAAGCCAATTTTTTAGCATACTTTCCTCACCTTCAGCACAGTGATAGTATAGTACCTCTCTGGGAACAAACATTCCCTCTCACTTCATCTTAGTGTTATTCTTCCTTTTGCCTGATTTTTGTAGTTATTTTTCCTCCCCCTCCTTTTTCTTTTTGTTCCCTCCTCTCCTCACTCTTTCAGCTTTTTCTTATTATTTTTATGCAGTATATATTGATATATAATATTTTAGATCTCCCTTCCTTTTTAACAACACAGAGATAAAAACAAAACAAAACAAAAAAGAAAAACAGGTACACCATGATGTTGTTTCGTCTCTGGGACCTGAGAGAGAAATATAGGCAGGTTCTCGCGTTGTTCCCTTCCCACCAACTCTAAGTGGGGGGAGCATTGCCTTGTCTTTTCATTCATTCGTGAAGTCATTCTGGAGTCAGCGAGTGTGCTGGGTTTGAATTCTGACTCCATTGCTGTATCAGTTTCCTTTTGCTGTTGTAACAAATTACCAAAAATGTAGGGGCTTAAAACAATACACGTTTATCAGTTCTGGAGGATGTAAGTCCATCCTCTGTCTCACTGGGTCAGGGTGTCAGCAGGGCTGGTTCCTTCTGAGCCTCTAGGGGAGACCCACTTTGCGCCATGCAAACTTCCTCCAGGCCACCCGCATTCCTTGGCTCATGCGACCCGCCCTCCATTTTCCAGGATGGTAGCATGGCATCATCCTGTCTCCTTCACTGACTCTGCTTTCCTCATCACATTGGCCTCCCTTCTTCTGACCTGCCTACCTCTTTCTGAGAAGGATCCTTGTGATTGTGTGGGGCACACCTGGATCATCTAGGATAATCCTGTCATCTCAAAATCCTTAACTTAATGATGCCTGTGAACTCCCTCTTGCCATGTAAGGTGACAAATTCACAGCTTCCGGGAATCGATCTGAGAGGAATATCGTTCTGTCTACCACAGTGGCTAATTCTGCGCTTCAGTTTCCCTCATCCCTAAGGCAGAGGCAGCAACATTCTGCAGGCTGTTTGGGGAAGTGGAAACATGAGCTTTATCAAATGGGGTCACACAGGGATTGGGGTCTCCCTCATAAATTGTCCTGGGGCCCATCCTCTGCACCAAAGTGTGGACGAGACTGTTCTCTTTTCAGCCAACCAGCATTCACTGAATGGAGATTTATACACCCATTATCATCTTGGTCTGCCCGGGCTGCCATAGGCAGACACCCAGTCGGTCGTTCAAACAACACACACTTACTTCTTACAGTCTGGGAGCTGGGAAGTCCAAGATCAGGCTGGTGGCAGATTCCTGTCTGGTGAGAGTTCGCTTCTGGGCTCAGGTGGCCGTCTTCTCGCTGTGTCATCACCTGGAGGAAAGAGGAAAGGCTCAGGCCTCTCCTTCTTCCAAGGATGCAAATTCCATCATGGGACTCATCACATATTATGACCTTGTGCAAACCAGGCCACCTCCCAAAGGCCTCACCTCCTCAGACCATCACAGTGGGGGTTAGGGCTCCATCATAGGAGTTTGGGGGCACACAGATTCTCTGTCCGTTAGCAGCTATCTTGCGCCTCTGCCTGGTGATTCAGAACATAGCACGTGTGGTGGAGAAACGGTGGTGTCAGAACCAGGAGAGAGCCCCGTGGCTTTCCCAGGTCTGCCAAGACCAAGCCGCGTTGTCTTGGGGCTGTGGCTTCTCCTCCTTCGCCCACCTCCTGTAGCCTTGTCTATAAAACATGGGCCTAAAATAGCTCCATCGCAGGAGGGTTCTGAGGACCACATGAAACCCTCCGTGCCAGGGCTCTCTGTCGCCACGAACCCGGGGGCAGACGTGAGTGCTGGGCGGCTGCCAGAAGTCACGCTCCCCACCTCAACAGCTGAGGGTGCCCTTAGCAAGTTGGGGAGTTTTATTTTTCATCTTATTTGTCACTCAGAAGGGTCTTGACTGTCTTCAGTTTACAGTTGAAGGAATTGAAGATCAGAGGGACGTGTCTCTCAATGGTAGTAGTAACGGTGTGGACGCAGATGGTCTTAGTTATTAAAATCACGGCAACTACTAGAGTTCTCCTAGCAGAAGCTGACGTTGCTGCGTGCCCTCCGTGTGCCGGACATTGGGCTAAAGTCAGACATTCGTTATTCATCTACCCTACCCTAGAGGTAGGTGTGCTCGTCATCCCCACTTTCAGATGAAGAGACTGAGGCTCAGAGAGGCCCCAGGATTATCTCCAGCCCCACCTCCTGAAGGGCATGATTGGCAGAGGCCCAATTTGAGTCCCTATCTCCTGCCCCTTTCTCAAGACTGTGCTGGGTCCCGGAGCCTGTCCGTCCTCTTCCACTCCCAAGAAGTGGGGTTTGTTTCGTTCTCAAAGATTCTCGAGCTCACCCCGTTCCCCGCCATCCCAGACTGGTATATTTTTAAAGGGTAGCGTTTGCTGCAAAACTAGGACCAAAGAGAACCACCCTGCTCCCCCACGCCAACCAACCCCCGACCATGGAAACTTCCACCTGGCCCACCCGCCTTTGTGGCTGAGTCAGGGGAAAGAAAAGAAGAAAGTTCAGTGAGGCTTCCAGCAGGTGGTGGCGCCCAGGGGCCATTACCAGGCTGGAATGACAGAGTGTGGCACGCCTGCGGCTCATCCTGTGTCTAATGGAACAGAAACGAGCACCTTACTGCCCTTGTTTCCCAGTGGCTCGTCCGGGGCTCTGCGAGGTTTATTAATCTTAGCGTCTAATGGAAAATGTGTTGCTGTGTTAAATCCAGAGCCACCGTTCACTGCTCAGAGGATGGAAGGCGGCAGGAGCTTTTGTCTTATTTACAAGCAGTGCATGGGAGAGACACTTAGGGCAGAAGAACACTGTCGTAAAGATCTGCGTGGAATCTGAAAGTGTGCATTAATGCATGTGACCAGATGGTTCTAAACTATGCCACTTTAACCAAAAATCATCCTCTGAAAAACTCTTCTGAAGAACATTGACTGTGCATAATAACTGCCTTGAGTAGGGCCATAATTTTAGAAAATGTATGAGCTACGGGATGAAGATGAGGGAGGGAAATGGTTTCTACTTCTCATTACAGGGTCCCTCCAAATGCCTGCTTGGGAAAAAAAAAAAAGGAAAAAGAAAAAGAAAAATTCACCCAATGCAAGGAACCGTGGCAATACTTAGACCATTTAGAATCACTGTGAGTTATTACCCAGAAATTGCTAACCACTGCTTTCTAAGTTATATATTAAAAAAATAAGAAGAAGCTTCCAAACTCTGAAACTCCAGAAGCAACCAGCTGTTAGTTGCATGTCACAGTATTCATACTGGAGTCTGCAAGTATAGTCTCAGGTTCGTTTTCTGCTTGTGTCTTACAAGTTTGAAGGGCCATCAGTCGAAGCGTCTAATAATCTTAACACTGCTGTACTTCCACTTGAGGACTTATTAGCTTCCCCTTAGCTATGTAAACAGATGAATAACCTGCTTTGGATCTGCCCACACAGCGCTTGTTGCAGACCCCAGGCACAGTAAGATGGGAGGCATCCTCTGTGAGCCTCTCAGGCTTGTTCATCAGGCAGGAGGGGACCATGTTCCAGATAAGCCATCACTGGGAGGGCGGGCGGGGTTACCAGACAGGCCACTGGATCTGCGGTAGGAGCCCTCAAGTTTGCAAACCATTGTTTAAAATTGTGAGAGGCCTTGGGGCTTTCTTAAAAAGAAATCATGTGAGCGGAAATGTGACTTTCCTTAACAAAAAGGTACTGTTGCCCACCGGAAAGAGTCAGAAAAATGCTTCACTGTCTTTCTATATTGTGATTAACATAAGTGGGTGCATTTTCGTTGCATTAAAACATTATTTTCCTTTTCTTAAGCCTTCTATTTCATGTCGCTGTTCAAATTCGACATCCACATTTAAGTTTGCTTAAAATTATTACCACTTTGTTGATATTCACCTATATGCTTTTCAGTGGGTCTTATCTTCTCATTTATAATATACCTTTTCAGGAGCAGTTGGAAAAAAGGAAAAAAAGAAAAAAAATGTTAAATGTTAATGATTTTTTTCCTAACTGCAATTTTGTCAGCTCCGTTTTGTACATACATGATTATGAAGCAATTTGCATGAAATTTACACCTTTTCAAATTTTGAAAATTGCCTTGTTGAAAAGAATCCCTGCACTTCTCAATACTGCACTGATTAATCACGGTTATAGAGTAGACATAACATTTTTATTAAACTCTCAGTGAGCAGGAAAATTAGCACTTCCTGCAATAACGATACTAATTTCATTAGTGAACGTTTTCATTTATAAAGTGCTTCTTCCTTATCTTGAACCTTTTATCTTTTTCTTATTGACCAAAGAGAGGGCACATCTTTGGGAGCTGGTAATAAACCATATTCGTAATACATTGCGACCCCATCGACAAGCCACTGCTTCTAGCTGACGATCTTCCTTGATCATAAATATCCATCGGTACCTTTTATCACATGGAGCTCCTTGAGCTTTCTTTTTGAATTTCAAATACGATGAGATAGTTTCCATCCTTAAGAGCTTGCAGTGGGGTAGTTATTGGCCAGATCAAAACTCTAAAACTATCAGGCAGGGGTATAAAGAAAATGCAGCCATTTGTTGATTGATTTTCATATAACCTCTTCATTGGATGCTTATGATAAAGGGGAAACAGGAGGGAATATAGGAAAGGCTTGGGGTCCTGTTTGACTTTCTAGAAATTGAATTTCACAAGCAAACTCAGGGAGAAACTCGTGAGGTGGAAGTGAAGTCTGCCAGGATAGGGGCCTGGGGTCCAAGCGTTTTATGTACACACAAACCCACATCGACGTCTCCCGTTCTGCCACAAAGTTCTTTCTGAAACGTGCGAATACTTGAACTATTGCAATATTTATTTATTTATCATCAGCTTCTGAGACACCGGGTTTGATTTATGGTGCCAAGGACACAAAGATGAACCCTCAAGGCAAGCCAGGTGCCTCCCCTCACAAAGGTGTTACATTCTCGGGGCCGGGGGGGAGCCAGTAAGAAACAAGTAAACAGCTGGATAAAATATATTCTGGTCATGGTACATGTTCAGAGAGAAGCAAGAAAACACGGGGTATTCGAGAAAGCAAGGTCAGGATTGGGTGGGGGGTGGGGGGCTGCCTTTAGAAAGGATGGCCAAGTAGTCTTGAAGTCCAGGCTTCAAAGATGAGAAGGAGCCAGTGATGGAAAGAGCCAGAGGAAAAGTGTTTTGGGCAGAGGGAACCGAGACTGAAGAGGTGCCCTGTCAAGGCAAACGCTATGCATTGTTGAAGAGATGGCATTGACCGGAGGGGTTGTTCACGTGTCCTGTGATTTTTAAATTTAGAATTGAGGTCTGTGCTTGATGTGAAATATTGATCCTTTCTTTGTGTCTTCAGTGCATTGGGAAAGCTGTATATATTCAAAGTAAAAGAGAATCATCCATTTCTGAACACCCAGTGGGGGAGTAAGGGGCAGTGGCAGCACAGGAACACAGGTGATTTTTCTCTTTGTGTGTCGGTTTTTTGTTGTTGTTTTTTGTTTTTTGTTGGCTTTCTTTCTTCCTTTTTTTTTTTTCTTTTTTTTTTTTTTTTTTTTTTTTTTTTAGTGTGGATTAGATGGCTTTTTAAGTGCCAGTTGTGGCTTAGAAAGGAAATGACTCCTTCAAGGTCACAGTGCCAGTAGACTGGGGGGAGAGGGCAGAATTAATCACATGTGACTGAACTTTCCCAGTAAAATACATATATTCATTGGATGCATTATGCTTTGACATCACTAATAACTTTTCATTGGATTATGTCTTATTTTGTCAACTTGGTATATATAGATTTTATTTTATTTTTTTATTATTTTATTATTTTTATTTTTTAAAAAGATTTTATTTATTTATTTGACAGAGAGAGAGAGAGAGGTTATAAGTAGGCAGAGAGGCAGGCAGAGGGAGGAGGAAGCAGGCTCCCCGCTGAGCAGGCAGCCCGATGTGGGGCTCGATCCCAGGACCCTGAGATCATGACCCGAGCTGAAGGCAGAGGCCTTAACCCACTGAGCCACCCAGGCGCCCCGGTATATATAGATTTTCAATGGCAGTAACTCTCTTATATTTCTGAGTGTCCTAAGACTATCATGTCATTGAAAACATGCTCGAACTCATCAGTAAACAGACATTGCAATGAACACAAGAATCAGAACTTACTTTACACACATCAGATTGGAAGAAAGTTAAGTACCTGGCAATACCAAGTATTGGCAAGGATATGGAATAACAGGAAATTTCATACATCACTGGTCAGAGTATAAATCAATAAAACCATTTTGGAAAATATTTTGGCATTACCCAGTAGAGTCATACATAAGCTATTCAGTTTCACTCCTATGAACCTGTCTTTGAGAAACTCTTGAACACTAGAAAAAGTTCGAGAATGATTCTGGCACATTATTTTTATGATAGCAAGAGACAGAATTCTCCATATAACATCTATAATAAGCCGGGGGAAATAAAAGGTGGTACTGTTCATTAGAGTGGAATACCAGTTAGCAGTGAAAAGGAATGAATGTATTCCCTTAACCTGAATCAAATAGAAGAGTCTTGAAAACACGATGTGGGGTTTAAAAAACAGTTACACAGATTATATACGCAGTATGATTCAACTTACATGTAGTCCAAAATATAGGTTAAACTAAACAGATTGTTTGAGGTTTCAAGAATTTGTGCTTCACACTATAAAGGAAAGCAAGTGAATAGAAACCACAAAATATGAGCTAGTGCTTCCCCAGGTGTGGAGTTGGGTGGGGGTGCGGGCTGGAGAAGAAGGGAGAGTGATGACCTGGGGGAAGTGTTGCAAAGTTCCATTTCTTAAGTTGAGCGATAGGTAGAGAGGTAGTCGTTCTATTTACCATTGTTTACAATATGCATAAATTACTTACATGAACTTTTGTTACGTATGCACATTGCATAATATTGAAAGATTAAAAATACTCTGGTACCTTGAAACTGAATTAGGGGTCAGATGCTTGGCTCACTTGTTTTTTCTACTTCTTAGCCTTGACCCACTGTGAAATCTTGCCTGATGCAAAAACGGGAGAGTGATATTGCCTCACGTGGCTCTAATTTCTCCATCCTCCAAATCAGTCTTGTATGTCAGACACATTTTTCAAAGACACAGTCTTTACCCTGCCATTCATCTGTTCAGAAACATTCAGTGGCTCCCATTGCCTCCAGGACTGAGCCCACACTCTTCAGCCCGTCCGTTCTTTTACCAGTGCTTTCTCTGCCTCACCAGTTTTTTCATTATTTCAATACATTTTCTTGTATGTATTTCTGCGGTCAGCCCTCAGACGGGCTAGTAGCACACAGCAGTGAACCATTAACCCATGGCTTCGGTCAGGCTCATCTTCCTTTCCTCCCCGCATCATCTGCTCATGGTTGTACACACTGCAGGTTCTCTCCTTGTGCATCGTTTATTATTCTCGGTACACAGATGAACACAAGTTTTGTAGCTTAATGTGGCACATGTTTATTATTGCACAGTTTTTGTGGCTCGGGCTTCTAGGCATGTCTTAGCCAGGTTTTCTGCTTAGGCTTTCACAAGACCGCAGTCGGGGTGACAGCCAGGCTGTGTTCTCATATAGAAGCCCAAGTAGGGAAGAATTGGCCTCCAAAGTCACCTCCTCACCTCCGAGGTCACAAAGGCTGGTTACTGGCAGACTTCATTTTCTTACAGGCCCTGATGCAGGGTCTCTCGCTGACTGTTGGTTGTGGCTGGAGGCCCCATTAGCTCCTAGAAGTCACCCTATAGGTCCTCACCACCTGGGCTTTCCCAGTATGGCAGCCTACTTCATCACACCAGCAGAGAGAGTCTAGAACATGTTGGCTGGAAAGACAGAGTCTTACAGAACATAATGTAGTCACAAGAGTGACACCGCATCGCCTTCTAGTGGAAGAAGCACCTCGCAGGACCTGCCCTCACTGAGAGGGAGAGAACTACCCAAAGGAGTAAACACCAGACAGCAGGGATTGTGTGGGGCCTGCTTAGACTCTCTCCACCCCAACTGGAATGTCTTTCTTTGCTGCCATTTAATGTCCGTGATGCCTCTAAAACTGAATCCCATTTCAAGCTCTCTGTGAGCGTTTGCTCCCTGGGAGCAGTGGGAAGTAGACGTGGAGAGTCTAAAGGCCAGAAGATCTGCCCCACAAAGCTGCCTTTTCTAGCCTTCAAGTTAAAGAAGGAAGATTCTGGATTGAAGAAAGACTTTGCAGGTGTTAATTGCAGTTTCTTTCAGCTGGAATGAGAAATCGCCCCTGGGCTGGTTCCACCCTTGAAAGTGACAGTATGTCAAAAATGGTTTGTTTTTCTTTTCAAATGGCAGTTACTAGACACCTGAAGATTAGGGTTTCTCAATTACTGATCATAATAGGTATCTAGGAAACATTTGTTTAGAGGACAGTAGACTGTGATAGGCTTGCCTTCACTGTGTCAGATGTCCTAAGGATGTGGTGTCAGTCTTAAATCCCAGTATCCTCTAGATCCTTTGAAGGATGCTCAGAAAGCCAAGCATTGATGACAAGACCCAAATGGTCTGTATTTACCCTTTCCTAAGATCCTGTGACATCACCTTTGCTTTGGAATGGGGCCTTTGGTTTCCCTATTCCTTCCTGTAAGTCATGAATTTGACAAATATTTAGTAAGCACCTACCATGTGCTTGGCAATGTTATAGATCATGGTGCCATTTTGAAAGCATAACCTGAATAATGGATAGCACACTGATAAAGCCAGTGTCTAGTCTTGCTTATCAAATCGCAATAACTCCATTTACTTTTAACCCCACATGGTGAAGTTATCAATGTGTGATGCCTCTATACTCACAGATGAAAAATGCCTAGATAAATACTGCAAGGGACATTTTTAAGCATGTAAAAAATCAATTTTCATAAGGTTACATCTTTTTACCTCTTTATATAAAACATGCTATATTAAAAGAGAGATTAAATTTTACTCTGTGGAGTAAAATGCAAACACAAAATTATTTTTTCATTTTTCAGAGCATGCACTGTATTATCATTTATTTATGAGGCTTTTTTTAATCTAGAATATATGGAAATCTTTTCTTGAAGCACAATATAATATTGAATTGGGAATGTTGTCTGACAGTTTCCCTCTTACAGTTGCATAGAATGATTCTCCTGTATGAATTTTTAAAAGAAACTTCAATATACTCTGCATTTGAAGGGGAAGAAGTAATCGCCGTAATCTTGAGGAATCTTTTAAATGGCCTCCATCCCACTTCTTCTATGTTTCCCCAACTTTTCTGCAACAGTAATGCTTCCATGATTTTCCAGAACTCACAAACTGTCCAGTTTTCCTTCTTTTGTCCAAAAGGTACACCCAACATGGCTATTAGTTGAGAACAGAGCTGTTACATGATTTCTGTGTTTTTCTTTTGCATGTTTTCCTTGCTTGAAGGCACTGGGCTTGAAAGGGCATGAGTACCCTTCCTTCTCCAGGAAGCAGATACCTTTCCATGGCAGGCCCTTCAAATCATGTGCTGAAGCGACCCAGCCATGAGATCAACAACCACATAAAAATGCTGGTTGGGCATTAATCCTTTCTGAGGAATCCTTCTAAGGTTAGCCCCTCTGGGCCACCCAACACACATTACTATCGGTGTACTCTTATGTGGCTTGACCATTGTGTTTTTCATCCCATTCCCACTCTGTGTTATCGCTGCATAACAGACCACCCTGAAATGGAGTGATTGGTCTACGGGTTGCCTATGGTGTCCTGGCTTCACCAGTGTTCTTCTGGAACTCAGGCTGCGCCTGGTGGGTTAGGGCACGTACTTCCCATGGTGGTACTTGGTAGCTCCCAATGCCTTATCAGGGCTAGACTCAGATCTGGATTCACATTTCACTGGCCAAAGTCAGTTACGTGGCCAAGTTCAACTTCACTTGGGGATTTTACACCTTCTAGGGAGGTGTGAGGATGTAGAGTGAGTATTTGCTGAACAGACTTCCTCTCTAGTCTTTGGGATTTATTGGAGATATATATATAATATAGATATATTATATAGATATTTGTGTGTGTATATATATATTTGTGTGTATATATATAGATATTTGTGTGTATATATACATGTGTATATATATAAAAATATTTCTGGGTGTATATATATATATATGTATATATGTATTTTTAAAGTATAAAGTATATTCTTATAAAATTAAATAAAAATATCTCCGTAGCTTGTTCATATTTTAGCCTCCTTTAGAATAGTACCTCTGGTATTTGCATTTGTTCCCTACATTGCACGAGAAAGGGGGGCCCTGGCCCCTAGTTCATCATTTAGCTGGCTCACCTTTCATCCAACCCCAGATTCCACTAGGAAGCACTGGGTATGATTCTCAACCTTGGAGCCAGACCAGCTAGAGTTCAACTCTAAACTCATACTTCCCAGCTTTGTGACCTTGGATAATTTACTTAACCTTTCTGGGCTTCAGTTACTAAATCATTTAAATGGCAGTGATTGTACCCATGTCTATCCTTTGCACCTCCATCTTGACATTTGGCTCATCCCCAACGAATAGCTCTGGAATGCTATGTGCTGGCACTCTCTTTGACCGCATCATCTGAGCAGTCTTGGAGAAGCTGCCGCTTTCTGAAGAATCTGTTGCTAGGAAATGTCAATGGTATGACTTTCAATTTAGCACATGCACAGGCGACCTTGTTTGGGCTTGTGCCATTGGTAATTCAGTTTTGGGATTTTACTTTGACAGAGTGTATTCAAATATGTTTTTTACTGTCTGTCAGTTGCACCCTCACAGCCACAGTTCTTTCAAACAACCAAGACTTGCTAATTAATATTTTCACGAGAACATTTGTCACGTGGGTGCAAATTTCAAAGGAAAAACGTATATGGCCTTTGTTCGTCTAGATACTTTATAATATGGTTGAGTACACGTCATTTCGACTACCTGCTTTAGAAAGTACTTAGATACCATCTGACCTTAACATAAGACAGTTGAGCTCTTTGATGCTTTTTACCTTCTTGCCAGTTAAAAATAATCTCATACTATTGGGCTACTCTTTTATCATTCAATGATACAGTGTATATATACACCAAATCCAAATATATAGATAAGATGGATGGATAGATAGGTAGAAAGGTAGGTGTAGAGTTGTTAGGAACAGTGCAGAAGAAATTCATTTCCAGCTATGGGTCATTTGGAAAAAGATCAATATGGTACATCCACATTATAAATAAATGAAAATGAATACAACACCATGGCTTTCTGAAAGCCTGGCTTTCTGTGTGGCTTCCAGAATTGCATCTCTGACACCTGGAACAGGAGTTATCGGTTGCAGAGTGCTTGTTTGTAAACAGATTTAATGATGAGGATACATCTCCATAAATGAATAGCATTTGTAATGCTGCGACAGCTTTGTTGATTGTTAATGTTATTTAGGGCATATCTTGCTTTTCAGAAACCTGCACCACAGAAGAATAACAATAATAAGGTCATATCATACCTCTGCATTTTTTCCTTTCTTCATAGTTTCCGTTTTCTTTTTTTCATATTGTCAGCCACCCCATGTTTGCTCTTCCATTCTCAGACCTGTTTTCTTTCTGTTCTGATTTTTTGGAGCTGTTAAAAATCCATTTAATGATTCAGCAGTAATTGTGAAGCTCCTGCTCTATGGATGTTACTTTATTAAGGACTAGGGATAGAAGGGCAGTTTTTGCTTTACTCTTAAGAAACTCACAGCTTGGTCAAGGAGATAGATACTTAAATAAATTGCAGCAGTGTGTGACAGAAATATGTTTCAGGTATGGAGGACATAGAATAAGCAGGAGGAGAGGGAGTCAAGGCTGACTCCCAAGATGTGGTGGTATGTCCCCGAAGCTGGAGGACGAGCAGAGTCGAGCCAGCAGGCAAAGTAAGGGAGGGTCCCGGAGACAGAAGGATCAGAGGAACAGAAGAGCATGGGATCTTCAGAATAGTGCAGGTATTTACTCCTCATCAAACATTATCCAGGAGGAGGATGTAGGCAGGAGCAAAAGATGGGTCTGTCTGGGGAGAAAAGCCTCGAGACCGTTGCAGTGACGTGCCACGGTGGGAACGCAGAGGTAGCATTCTGATTTAGAAGAGGAAGCCAGCCGGGCAGCCCCTGAGCCTTGGCATGTGGAATTTGAGAATAAGCATGGTCTGGGAGATCCTCTTTTTCCACTTTATAGATGGAGCAAGGGGCTGAGAAATATTTGAGTTTCCGCCCCTTTAGAGAACAAATACCATTCACCTTGCAAGGTAGTTGTGAGCAATGGAACAAGATGATAATATCGTTAAATCCCTTAAACAATGATACCTGGAACATAATAATGCTCAAAACAATGTACGTTTCTCTTCTACTTGAAATTAGACTGCCTCGAAGGCTCACTGAAACCCAAGGAAAGCGCCACCATTTCCTGTCAAACCGTAGACTCCAGTTCTCCATACTCAAACCCCAGGACTTGTGAGGTACTCCCCCAAATAATGCCCTGTTGTAAGGCACAGTGGTTCCCAGAAGTTTGCTCTTCTGGGTATGTGCACTTGCTTTCTCCAGCAGGCGGCAAGCTCTTTAGAAGCAAGGGCCGTATTTACCGTTTCCTTTGCCAACAAAGAATTCCATTCGGTGCTGATCACCAACGGCAGACTGATTAGCTCTCTGGTCCCAAATAAACAACACCTCCTCAGAACCCAGCTGGCCCATCAGAAACAGGGAATCCTCACAAATGGCCAAGGTGGTGGCCAGTGGCCCTATCACAGATGAATGGCCAAATTTAAGGCTCACACAAATGGCACAGAAATTATTTCTTTAGCATCAGCACACTTTTCTATAACGTTAGCTTTATAACCCCAAAGCCCTGGTGTTAGTGAATTACAGAATCAACTTGTGACATCATTCGGTGTGCAGAGTATTCGAAGAATTTAGAGTTCAGCTCCATGGTGGCAGTGGGGAGAAAATAGGGAGCAATAGTACTCTTCTGTGAAGTTTTTCTTATTAGTATTCATTTTATAATGCCATTTATTAGGGCCTCCAGTAGAATGCATTCTTCTCTTAACATCACCCCAAAGATGCCTTGTCATTTCCTGTGGTGATAGCCGCCAACCCAGGTGGTCATTCCTGGCCATGAGTCTAGTGTAGCAGATGTCAAAAGGTTATCTGTTAACTTATTTAGATGACTTTAATCATATGAAAAATCAGCTACTGCCCACGGTACAGTTGGTTTTGTGCTTAATTTTTTTTTTTTTAATTTAAAAGCCTTCTTGGCCGTTTTCTGTTTTTAATAGCTGTTGTATATCCTTAATGCACAGGATATGGTCAGGACGAGTATTTAAAAAATATTTACTATTCTGATCTTATAAAGAAAAAAAGTTACATATGGTCATTTGAACTAATTGCTAAAATGACACTACATTAATTAGATAATTAAGGGTCTTGAGCATGTGGCTATTGTATTCATTGGGCTGGAAGCCAGCATTTTCTATAGCTGAGAAAATGGGTTAGCATAATTCAAAATTCAATTGCTGTACCCTTTTTCATATGAATAGATAATACAGAATGAGTCTTAAATCTGGATTGGAAAAACTAACAGGAACTGGTTTTATTTTAATTGAGTTTTAAAGCACTTCTAGGCCGTCTCATTGTCTTTATAGTTTAACCCTTTGTGGTTGTGGCCGCCTGCCTATTAGTCTTGGCATCCCACACGTTCATGGTGGTGATCTTTCTAGATTTATTGTGAACCCCTCAGAATATGTTCCTTACCAATGAATGCCTTGAGACAGGAAACCAGTGTCTCTTTGGCCTCTGCCCCCTCCTCACTGAGGATAAATGCTGCCCACGGTTTGAAGTCCTTTATAACAATACGTTTTCTAGGTGCCTTAACTTATCAAGGTTATTTGTCAGGAAAATTATCTCTTGTAACACCAGGTCCCCTACCTTCAGATGACAGGACTTAATACAAAAGTTTTCCCCATACCAACTAGTAGTGTAAGTTGATTTCATATCCTTTTATTTTATAAAGTTTTGCTTATCACGTTTGTCATCCTCTATTTGAAATTAAAATGTGTGGTCTCCAGGTGACCTTAAAGTAACTGACCCCCAAATCTAATCACTCCCAGCGTCTGTGAAAATCGACAAATATGTCAGGTATAACTCGTGGCATCAAAACATTGTTTTAAATATTACATTTGTAGGCAAGGCAAGGATCATTTTCAGGTTAGTCCTCTGAGAAGGATCGCTGGGTGCATGAACACCTTTGGTTTCTCGATTCTGTAATCGGCACTCATTATCAACGGGTTGTATGAGCAGAAAATGTGCAGTTATATGTTCTGCATGAGTGAATTATTGATCGGATTTATGGCCAGAAGAGTGTTCCTAAGTGGGCAATACACGGCCAAACTATGTCAGGTGAAGGTAAAAATAAAGTGAGATCCATACTTTCGATAGCATTTGCTGTTGGGTTATGTTACACTTGTCATTCGAGGTTACCACTGGATGTGGATAAAGATGTTAATTATATTAACATCGATGAAAATGGGGTGTCAGGCATGCCCCTTACAGATATAGGAAGTATCAGTGTTTGCATGTTGAGATTTATTTTGTCAAAAATTGTATTCTTCCTGTGAGCTGACATGGATTGGCTTACCAGTCTGTCTTGGGTGTGTAAGGACAGTTTAAAAATTTGGATGGGGGGGAATAATAAATAAATAAATAAATAAATAAATAAATAAATTGAAATTTGGATAGGTTTACGAAAAACCATATGTAATCCTGTGTTTCTGACTATGTATTGACCAGTGACACCTACACAATAATGTCATTAGTCCATTGGTTGGCGATTAGTCCAGCTTCAGCTGATACGCATATCTGTGTTCCATCATTTCTAGGAGATGACTAATGACCTTTGTTTAATCATAAACCTGTTACTATGCAAAGCTATAGTTATTGGAAATGTCTTCATCCAGTTGAGCCAATGTTTGAGCCTGATTGAGAAATGTTCTGGTGACCCCTTATTGGATAGGTCTGTTCTAAGCGTGCATTCCACTGATACCAAGTGGGACCTACTGTGCACCGGAGCTCTACCAGTTCTGAGAATATGGAGATGACGAAGAGGGTGGCATTGCCATCGAGATGTCACAGTCTTAAGCAGGGTGCCGTCCAGTACACACTTAACCTACTCAAGGCCAACTTGAGGCTAGGTGAACAGGGATTTCAATCATACGGTGATTTTCTCTATTCCCTGCACTGAGCAGGAGGCTCAGAAAAGCTGGGTATCTTTTGTTCTTGAAGTGTTTGTCCCTGGAAGCCTCTTGGGTTGGAGCATCCTGTAATGGGAAGTCTTTAACGCTGTGTGTTCTGTAATACTAACCTGGTCTGTAAACCCAGGCAGCTGTTTTACCTGGTGGTCCAACCAGAGGAAGGGGGCCATGCCAGTGCTGGAGCAACAATTGGCTCTCTTGCTCCTCTTAAGCCAGCCAGAGGAAACTGTGGCATTTCAAGGGTAATTCTGACAGTGTTCAGGTTTTCTTTGTGCACCAACTCTAGAATCTTGCCCCTAATGAGCGTAAGGTGAGATGCCACTCCAGCATCATCAAAGGGATTGAGAATCACAGTGAATCCATTAAGAGGAGTTTCATTTTTATTTTCTCTAAAGCAGAATCCCGGGTCATAAAATGGTATATGTATTGTAGGTTTTGTGGGGAAATCCATTTGGCTGCCATCCCTTGAAAGGAGTCCTAGAAATACCAGCATCCCGTGCTCATCTTCCCAGGCTGCAACTGAGTCACTGATAACGTAATGATCATGCGAGTGCCTTCAGTGTCAGAGTACCAGGCAGTGGGTGGTCTGGCCCTGGAGCAGATGCCCTGATGTGGTGGTGGTAATCCTGAGGGTTTTGAGTTAAGTGCTTCTGACATGCAGAATCAAGAGTCAAGGGCGAAGCTGCCTTTTAAATGCTCTCTCTCGAGCGTCCACCTGCAGATGTAATTGAGCCTCTCAGGCGAAGAGCTTTATCAGAGCAAAGCTGGTTAGTGTTGCATACCTCCTGGGGGGGGAATATTTTAGGCATCTCCAGTAACTGCTCTGTGACATTGCTGAAGGTCCCAAGCCTTCGTGTTCTCCAATAGTTCAGGACGAGAAGTGCCATTGTGGACATGTTGCCTGAACTTCACAGTTCACTGTGGTCCCGGGCGACCCATCCCATCTCTTCACAGTCACAAGTTACCATTCTAGTATTTCTTTTTTTTTTTTTTATTTTATTTTTTTTTTAAAGATTTTATTTATTTATTTGACACAGAGAGAGAGATTACAAGCAGGCAGAAAGGCAGGCAGAGAGAGAGGAGAGAGGAGGAAGCAGGCTCCCTGCTGAGCAGAGAGCCCGATGCGGGCCTCGATCCCAGGACCCTGAGATCATGACCTGAGCCGAAGGCAGAGGCTTTAACCCACTGAGCCACCCAGGCGCCCCATTCTAGTATTTCTGTGTTTATTTTACATCTTCCACACCAGGCTGTAAGAGCCATGAGGCCCAGGACCGTGTCTGCTTCCCCACCATTCACACAAGTCCTGATAGAATTATCTTTATCACCTTGATCGTCATCATCTCCATAGCTAATATTTATCACCACGTACAGTGTGGCAGACACGTTTAGAAGGGCTTTATGTGAATTATTCCCAACCCTGGAGTCAAGAATTAAAAGCAAACTGGCCAGGAGAAAAGAACGTGGATTTTGGACACCAAACCCTTGAATCCATGATCCCAAAATGTTAATTTCTAGCCTCAGGATTTTGCCCCACTACCCGGTCACCTAATCCCTCTATGCTTACATTTCCTCATCAGTACAACTGGAATAATAATTCCTATCAGCCAAGTCTGCCGTGAGAATGAGACACGAGGATTGCTCTGACATTGGCACACGATGGATGCTGAAGACAAGTGAGCAGAGGTGCTATTTTTATATACATTATAGAGTCTGAGAGTCAGGCCGAGAGTTGAGTGAAAGAAGCCAGGGTACAATGATTCCATTTATGTAAAGGTCAAAAGCAGCCAAGACTTCTCCGTGTGAGAAAAGTCAGAAGAGTGGTTACCTGTAAGGGGATGGAGGCTGCCTTCTGGAGTGCTGGGAGTGGTCCATAGATTGACCTGGGACTACTATCCCGTGGCTGTGGACATATGTAAAAGCCCATCAAGCTGTGTGTTTAATGTTTGTGCCCTTCAGTGCATGTAAGCAATACCTCAAAAGAAATCATGTGAGAGAATTTTCCATTATTTGAGAGTTTTCCTCCCGCTCCCATCCCAGCACAAAGTAGGTGCCAGCGGGCCAGGTGGTGAAGGTGGAGGAAGGCTGAGATGACCCGGTGGCCTGCTTCCGGGTGGTGCTGAGGCCTGTTCAACGGCAGCTCTGGGTCCATCACTCAACAACCGAACCTCAAAAGAAATTCTTGAGCCATGTCCGTGTGACTAAATATAGCATCCGATTTAGAGTGTTGTGGTTCTGACCACCCCCGGGCTGTTTCTGACCACAGGGACAGCTTAAATGGTGTGGCCCATAAAAAGTCATCTGCAAGCTCAGGCCAAATGCTGATCTATTTAGGGCCAAGAGGAGACCAGGCCTTGGTAGCAATTCTCCCTGAGGCCGGATCCTAAGCTGAATGGAGACCATTGCTGCAGCTGCCGGCCAGGAACTTGGGGATTCCTTAGCATTCTATCTCTTTGGGGACCAGCTTTTTAGTTACGGGGCTTAATCATGCAGCCCTTGACCAGCTCCCCAAGGCTGGATCCGCTGATGGGCACCCAGCTAGTCTTTTGCTGGCCAGGGGGGCTTGGCATTTAGTCAGGTGAGCCCCAGGCCCCCAGGTGAGCCCACAAGGAGGCTCCTTGTTTCCTTTTTTATTCCCTTCTCTTTGCCATGGTGATCTTGCCACAGCTCCTCGAGGTAGCCTAACTAGTATTTTCTTCAGAGTCACTTCACACCACCATTCCTTTTGTTGCCTGGCTCAGGCTTGGCTTCCTCCCTGGAGGCCTGGTTCCTTTCGCTCCCCATCTATCCCCCAGACAGAGGCCGATTTCTGGTTATGATAGAGCTTGGCCGATTCCACTGGCTCTGCATTGTGGTTCACCTTCTGGAGCCTCTTGTGTTGTGCTCCCATGCAGGCTGCAGGTTTTCCTTGTTCTCGCGAGATTCGGTCCCAGGCCCACCTACAAAATAATTGCTCCAGGTAACATGAGACAAGATAAGGCTCTCTGAGCCTCAGTTTCCTTATTTGTAAAATGGAGAGGTTAAGAGCAGATTTCTTAGTTCTCTCTTAATTTTGTTTTTCTAGTTAAATACTATTGTGACATGATAAGAGATACATATATTGGTCTCTACCTCTGGCTCTGGCTAATATTTGGTCTTGGACCCTGGTTCCTGACACAGAGCTCCTCAAACCCTTGCTATTTCCTGGGTAATAGGTGTTTCTTTTGTTCTAATGAAGCTACTGATAGCAGGAGCCTAGATTGGGGCTGGTCACCTGAAAGACCAAGCTGTCTTGGAACTTTCACCCCCACCTCCCATTCTCTGGAGGGAGAGAGAGTTTTTGGAAAGTGAGTTAGTTAATATTCGATCATGTCTACACAATGAGCTGTCCATAAAGATCCCTGAAGTATGGGGTGTGGAGAGCTGCTCATTGGTAAACACATCCATGCGCCTGAAGGATGGCCCAGCCCACTCCACAGGGACAGAAGCTCCTGTGCTCAGGACCCTTCCGCACCTGATGGTGTGTATCCATCTGCTGTTCATTTACAACCTTTAAAATATCCTTTGGAGTAAGTTGGCAATAGTAAGTAAACTGTTTTCCTAGATTATATGAGCAGCTGTAGTAAATTATGGAGCCCGAGGAGCAGGTGGTAGGAACCTGCAGTGTATATCCAAGTCTCGACAGAAGTTTGGGGTAACCTAGCAACCCAAATTTGAGATTGGCATCTGAAGTGGGGGCAGTCTTGTGGTGGTCCTGAGCCCTAGCCTGTGGGGTGTGCGATAACTCTTGTTAGTGTTAGAAGTGAATTGAATTGTAGGACACCCAGCTGGTGTCAGAGAATTGGTCAGTGTGGGAAAAACCACACACATCTGGTGTCCAAAATATTATGGGTGAGATTAAAGGAAAAACAGTGAGTTTTCACCATATGATTATTTATCAGTTTTAGTGTAGACCTACCATGTGCCAGTAGGTGCTACTCTACTCAATATCTGATTTAATTCCCCAACCATGCTGCAACATACTTACTATTTCCACTTTTTTGAAAAAGATTTTATTTATTTATTTGACAGAGAGAGAAAAAGTATGAGCAGGGGGGAGGAGTAAGGGGAGAAGGAGAAGCAGGCTCCACCCCGCTGAGCAGGGAGCCCAATGCAGGGCTTGATCCCAGGACTCTGGGATCATGACCTGAGCCAAAGGCAGACACTTAACTGAGCCACCCAGGTGCCCCTTATTCCCACTTTGGAAATGAAAAAGTAGTGATTCAGAAAGATTAAGTAACTTGCTCAACGTTGCCAAGTCAGAAGTTTAACATTAAGAATAACAAACATTTTGTATGTTTGGGATTGTGGTAAACCTTTCGCGCAGATAATTTCATTTCATCTTTACCACGTCCCTAGGATAGAGATGCCAATATCTTCTGTTTGACATGGGAAATTTCAGTGTTGCAAAGTTAAGTAATGTGCCCAGCAATGTCATCTGTCTGGAACTGGTGTGGCCTCACTTTCAGACTCAGGATTGTGTGAGTCTGAAATTCATGCCCTTTTTATTATATGTAATATTGCATTCCCTCATAGCCGCAATGGGGAATGCTTCCTCCCCCGCTTTTTTTAAGCCTAAAAGGTATTATCCCAAGATTCCACAGCATCTGAGTTCGAAAATCCCTATTAAAGCATGAGGAAATCTATCTATTTGATGATGGCATAATATAGTGCATAGTCTTTTTAAAATGTGTATACCATTTTGAGAAACCAATGAAATGGAAGGTAACTCTCTGATAAAGAATTAAAAAAAAAAAATACCCAGCAACTCTCTGTCAGACTTTTATCATCATCCCATTCATTATGGATTCCAAACTCGCATGAATCTTTCAAGATAAGTGTCTTATTGATTATCCTGAAAACAGGCGATCACTTGGCACCCTGAGACTCTCTCGCTGCCCTCCCCTGATTACCGTAAACAGAGATGTTGATCAGAAGAGCTGTCATTTTCTTTGGCGTGGAACGCATGGGGCATTCTGACGCATTGGTGTGGGGAGTAAAGGAGCTAGTAACCCAGACGGACAAGTGCTTGATCATGGCTGATGTCTTGTTTTTGAGGAGCTGCATACAAACGTCCACTGGTTTAGCCAGTGCAGTCTTGAAGTGTTTTATATCCTCGTGCCAGGACTTCTTCCTGGTAAAAAGGCAGAGTGGCCCAATGAATGCCAATTTATTGCTGCCAGAAAACATTAAGTCTCTTAAGTGACATCCTTTTTCGGTGTGTTTACTGGTGGTTATGTAAATCAAGTGGACCTCTCTCTTAGAAAGGATCAGAGTGTTTACAAGGGACTTCACTCTTGTAGTGGTAATGAGATGAAATACTAATATGACCATGCAGTTACATTCAGCTTTGCATGTCTGCTCCCCATGGGGCCACGATTGCACCTGTCCGGGGAGCTGACCCTTGCGTTGCTGCTGGCTGCCTGGCATGGGTACCGGGAGGGCAGGTATTGGCAAAGTAGGTGGCCCAGTTTTCCCTGGTGGCTCAGTTGCTCCTGCTGAAGCCTTCGAAGTACTGTCCACATGACAAGAGCCCAGACTCAAACAGATTGTGGCATTTGGCCGGAGGGAGACCTGACTCATGGGTTTTGGGTCCAGATAATGATGATTCAGGCCACTGCATTAAATGTACAACCTGATTTCCTGAGGCTGCTGTTGGTAAGATGCTTAGTTGACATCCTGGGGGCTGGGATGTGGCCACCCTGTGCCCCAGTGAGCCTTGGTCTCCGGAAGCTCTTGCCCAGCAGCAAAATCCATCCTTTCGTAGACCCTGAAACTTATTTGGGAAATGGCCTGACAACTTGCTTGAAGCAGGTCATGAGCAGGAGAGAGGTTCTTAGCGCTAGAATCGGGGAATAAACAAAGCCACTTGCAGCATGGTTAGTTCACTTTCTCTAGATGAGGACGTGGCGGTACAGAGAAGGCTGAGGTCCTTCTGTCCACTGAGCCGCCATCCAGTGTTCATGGCGCCGTTGTGTCCTGGGTGCCACATAATGCCTTTACCACCTTATTCATTTAACATCAACTGAGTACCTGGTGTGTATCAGACAAGATGCTGGAGCTAAAGAGAGAAATCTGGAATGGTCCCTGCAGAGAGGCACAGCTTTTCTTGTGGGGCTGATAGTGGTGATAATGGTGGTGGAGGAGGAGAAGGACGAGGAGAACCTTGGCCTTATCAGGAAGACATGACTCCTCCCTCCTTTGTCTCCCATCTGTACTGCTTAGTAGCCATTTTGCAGTGCCTGACTCTGGGACCATGGCACCATATTGAGACCATATTTTCTCTGACCCAGTCAGTGGTATTACGGATTCTCCAGAGAATCAGCCAGTAAGATATATAGGTGAAGAGATAGATGACAGATAAATAGGACAGGAATTGGCTCACACGGTTATGGAGGCAAAGAAGTCCTATGGCCTGCCCTCCGTGAGCTGGAGAGACAGGGAAGACTGTGGTATGGTTCAGTCTTTAGTCTAAGTCCAGAGGCCTGGGACCCCAGGGGAACGATGGGGTAAGTCTGAAGCTAGAGGTGTGAGGATGCGGAGCTCTGATATCTGAGGACAGGAGAAGATGGGTGTACCAGCTCAACAAAAGAGAACAGACCTCCTCCTTTCTTTGCCTTTTTGATCTGTTGGGCCCCTCAGCTGATGGGATTCTTCAAGTGCCCCCTGAACTGTCTCCTCACTAAGACCCTGGATGCCGCAAAAACGCTGCAGCACAGAGGGAGCTGCTTAGCACGGGTCTGTAATGGCATAAAGATAACCAATAACTGCATGATAAAGTGCCCCGATTTCCTATAAAAATACAGACCTGGAAGGGTAAAAATGGAGCTTACAGTGTGTGACTCTTCACCTTCCTTTGGCTTCCCCTAGTTTAACTCTTTTATAACCTGTCTGCTGGCTTGTTTTATTTATTTTTTCTTTATGAAGAATAAGAAACATGGGCATTACCTGTGGTGTTGCTTATTAGCTGGAAGGTGAGAAAAGATAGAAGACTCTAGGGTGAGAGGTCTTCCCATAAGAAGTTGGTATTTGCTGGATTTTTTCCAAAAGGATTTCACTGCACATGGCCTCTCTTATCCGATGTCTATGATTATTGGTGAATTCTGTGATTTTTCTGTGTCAGGTACTGTTATAGGTCCTAGGATTACAGAATTAAAATGAAATGATACCTGCATTTTTTAAGAAAAACGAATATAGAGAGACCTAGCAATGCCTGGTAGATATTAGGCATTAAGTTGAGGGTTGGTGAAGGCATCAGGTCTGTTGGATCCTCTTACGAAAGGTCCATCAATGTGTTTTACTGCTATGGAAGACAGGTCCAATATGGCGGTGATGGTCAAGAGGATGGAGGAAACATCTAAGTCTTTTAATCGTTTTTTGCTGCTCACTAAGGAATAAATGGGATTGTCCCAGTAGAAGAGGAGGGAGGAAGGAGGGCAAGGAGGAGGTTGGACAAGGAGCGTTGAAAGCACACCATGTATTTGTTGAGCAGAAGCCTTGTGGTAAATTGCAATAGTAGGTGTTGAGGAATCATGACCACGTTTTCCCGCAAATTGTATATTAGGGCAGAGAGAAATGTCTTGTAACTCAGTTAAGTATTGAGAGGTTTCTTCTCATACAGTGAATACATAAAGTAGTTGTAAGGGGATTGATGCTAGTTCTCGTGGGTTTCATATGTAGGACCTGATTTCCAGTAGATCATGGGGTAAGCCTCGAACGGGAGGCATACCTGGGGTGGTTGCAGAGGCAGTTAAGAACTCAAGACTGACTTCGATGGTCCTAGTTGCCACATGTTACACTCCTCATTCCTAAGCCAAAGTTTCTTTGTGTATAAAAGGGGTAAGATGGCACCTACTTGCATCAATTGAGACACTTTGGGCTGCAGATAGCAGGAAACTCAACTTGCAGTGATTTCAATCATGTTAAAATGTGTTACCTCACCTAATCCGAAGTCCAGAAGCAGGGTGGTCACAGTGGTGACACACCATGGTGGGACTCCACTTCCCTGAGGTTCTTGATCAGCATTTCCCTCAGTTAGAGTCTCCCTCACATTTTCAATACGGCTTGCACAATTCCATACATCATAATCAGAGGGCATAGCGTTGGAGGACAAAGGTACCTTCTCTTCTTGGGTGTATCTCTCAGGAACAAGGGAACTTTCCCCCAGAGCCTCTCAGCGTACTTATGCTGATAATTCATTGGCCAGAATTTTGTAAAATACCTATATCTAGACAGTCTCTGGTAAAGCCTTTGGATCTGCTGTGATTGGGAGCTTAAGCCACTGAAGGTTCACAGCCCAGTCGTGGTCATGAGGTGGAGGGGTCTCAGTCACCAGGGGGGTCCTGGGGGATGGATATTGGATAGATAACCGAGTATCTGCTACATGACCTTATAGGGATATGAGAGTTCATCAGAATGAGACACTTCACACAGTACCTGGCACATGGTCACAGCTCACCAAAATGTAGCTACAATAGTGATGATTGACAACAGCAGTGGGAAGTGGGTTTGTAGAGATGTCTTGGCCACTGTGGCAAAGAAGTTGTAAGGCCTGTCTACAACAAAGAGGTATTTTCTCACCCCCCTCCAATCATTGCATTCACTCTTCTCTGACACTTAACTCTTCCACCTTGAGTCCCCATTCCATAGTTCTTATCAAGAGACTGTGACGTGGCAGAAAAATACCCAACTCAACACCAGGCAATTGGATTTTGAATTCAGGGCACCTCCGTTTATCATCTCTGATCTCAGTTGAGTCTCTCTAATTCTCTGAGCCTCAGTTTACCATGCTGTAAAATGGGGATAACCATGGCAGTCTTTTCTGCAATGGGGAAACAAACCGAAATTACCAACATAAATGCCTAATTCGGTAACTGCTTCCTGAAGATGGAGGCTAGACTACTTCCTTTGCCAGGCTTGGTGGCGTAATTCACCTAGTGTGATGCTAGCTAGTGAAAAGTCCATCAGTGCAGCCTCTGTGAACTCCTACCTGATTTCCTAGAAAACAATCAGCAACCGCTCACTGTACAAATGTGCTCAAGTGACTATAACCACGAGTGTTTGTAACAATGCGCCTATTGACTTCTTATTTCAATAGATATCCAGATTTATTATCCCTCAAGGTAAGCATCGATTTTACCTTTGTCTCAGTCAATATTTACCTCTGAGGTCAATACATGTGGATATTCACCTCAGCTACAGTCAATAACCATTTCGTATTACAATATATGATGTACGTATGTGAACATAAAGCACACTGTGGTCTGTGCAAAAGTCTGAAAGACAAGTTTCTTGCAAAATAAATGTGTTATTTTTGTTCTTTTTTTTTTTTTTTGACCATATCACTGGTTAGAGGTCAGATTCTAATTCGCCAAATAGAAAACATATATGTTGGGTGAATAGCTGGTATTTGGGGAAGGATTGCATGATATCAAATACACAGTCAAGAAGTCACTTAATGATATTGCAGTAAATACAGTTTCTTGAGAATTTCTAAGTTACATGAGAGCCGTAAGGATATAGGCCTGCAGGTAGATTATAAATGTGGTAAGGATGGAAACATTGCGTAGTTAGAATCGGGCGTTGTCTCTCCAGCCCCTGGATTCTGAGAGACTCTGGTGGCAGGAGCAGGAGGAAGAGGCAACAGTGGGGCCCTTCTTGTTGGCCGCCAGTGAGAGCTGGGAAACCAGGAATCATGGCGGGTCTGGATTGGAGCCCAGCCATGTGAGTTAGGAACTGCATTTGGCTGCTGGTAAGAGGGACCCAACCAGGGTGGTAAATTCTTTCACACAAAAGAAAACCGGAAATGCATACTCCAACACTGGTGTAGCCACTCCTCACCAACACTGGGGACCCCGCCGCCGCCTCTCTGCTTGGCAACGGCACCTCCATCTTCACAGTGACTCCCTGGTCCAGAAGGACCAGGCACCATGACAGAGAAACGGTGGAATGGAGACTTCCTCCCTCTCGAGGAGCCCTCCAAGAGCCCCACCAGACGCTTCTGCTTGCTTCTCAGTGGCCATGATTTAGTCACTCGGCTAACAGACAGCTGCAAGGGGGCGCGGGAAATGTAGCCTTCAGTCCTGGCTCCAGCGTGCCTGGGGAAATGGAGAAGCTCTGGAGCCAAGGCAGAAGGGGGAATGAATATTTGGGACACGCCAGGCTTCTACCACACCGGGTGCCATAAACTGAATGCTGGTGCCCTCCTAAAATCCATGGTTTGAAACCTCATCTCCAGTGTGATGGTAGAGGAGGTGGGGCCCATTGGGAAGTGCTTAGGTCACAAGTGTGGAGACTTCTCTTATGGAAGAGACTGCACAGAGCTTGCTGGCTCCTTCCATCCTGTGTAGACACAGCAAAAACCAGGAAGTGTGGACCTCCCCAGACACCGTATCTGCTGAGACCTTGATGTGGCACTTCTCAGCCTCAAGAACTGTGAGATAAAATATATTTCTGTTGTATATCAACTACTCAGGTTATGGTGTTGTTTCAGCAGCCCCAGTGGGCTAAGGCACTAGGCAACCTGCCTCATCTCACCTTTCTCCCTTGTACTCTATCCTGATTCTTTGAAAGATCACAGGGCCCTCTCCCAGCCACCAAGCCCGATTAAGGACTGAGCAGACACAAAACCAGGATGCTCCCAAGTCCTTCCTTGGACTTTTCTGTTACACCTGGCAAGGAAGGCTTTTGCATGCCTTCACCCCACGCAGCAAATTCAGTGACCCTGCTGCTTGGCAGCATCTTCCCAGGAGGCTGCCCATTGCAGCAGCAGCAGCAGCAGCAGCAGCAGCAGCAGCAACGTTTAGAAAGTCCCCAGCAAGGGCATTATAAAGCCTCTTCCCAACTTCTCTTTCCCCTGCCTTATTAATGCCTATCCTTTAACCTGTCCTCAGGTTCATCTCCTAGAATCCTCAGGGCCCTTTTAACCCCGTATAGGAAGCAAACCCATGTGCATATATGCATACATCAATTCATATCGCCCCATGCAGCATTGCCAAGTCAATCCCGGAGATTTCCCTGGACTCCTGTTTTCAGCAATCCTCTACAGCAGCAGAACCAGAATAACTCATACTTTTGTGTTTGTTTTGGCAACACCTCTCTTCGTGTTCCCTGACTCTTGACGAAAAGGGCTGGGGATGGATCCCAGGGTTCTCCTGTTGATGTTTGGCTTGTTTATGACTACCGGAACACAGCTTACCCTGCCCACCCTGCCACATAAGGGTAGTCTCACTCCTGGGTTTGTCATGACTCATCCTTTCCGGATCATATAAACCATGGCATTCCCTCCTCCCTTGTGGAAGGAGCTGATATTCCTGGTGCAGTTCTGTATTCCAGAGAGTACTGAAAGGAAGCTGGGCTATCACACAGGGAGCTCAGAACCCCTAAGTTATCCTGGGCCACACCTGGCTCATAGGCCACCTCCAACTTGACACTTATTTAAGTTTTTATTTATTTACGTGGCATCTAGAAAACTCAACAGCCTCAGCCCCTTGGGATGTAAATTAAAGCAATTTCATTTTCATAGTTTCTCTGTTTGAAACCCCTCATTGTTTATTTAAATAGTAGCTGATGCATACTCCAAGTAAAGAATTATAATTAAGGGACGAAGAAGGGCTGGTCTCTCGGGAAAAGTAGTTGTTTCCTCTTCCAGTAACCCCATCCTAAGTCTGGGAACTTCCACTCTTGCTCCCTGGAAAAGGGAGCTGGCCCAGGGAACCAGAGCTGTTTAGGGGAAGAGCACTTTGTTGGGAGAGGGGCACTCAGGGCCCTGGCTAGAGGCAGTGGTGCTCATGGGGCTGCTCCAGCAGTGGTGGTCGTAGGAGAAGACTTTGCACACCTTGCAAAAGCAGCCACCGAGGATGGGTAGAGCCGTATGCCATTGCCCACAGCTGCTGAAGACATAGGCTTGAGCTTAGGCACTTCCTCCCAACAGCAGGTCCAACAGGGGTGGGACAAAGGAAGCCATTAAGGCAGCAACAACTAGAAATGCTTCCTTCCCTCTTTCTTGAGACTGGAACCATGGTCCGTTGCTCCTGGCTCACATCTGAGGGTCTTTTCTTTCTTTTAGTCCCCACAGCTGGCAGCTGCACGACTCGCATCCCCCTTCAGCACGTGATGTGCCGTTTTGGTTGGGACCATGCATTGTTCAAGGCCATGCCACATCTTTGCAATAAGCACACGTTCTCATGACTGCCAGTGGCTACGTGCAAGGCTGAGTCTCTCCGCAGTGGTCCTTGGTCTGTAGCCGCTGGCCCCACTACCAATCGGAGGTAAAGGATGTACTCAAGATAGAGCAGGTAGGGCTGTCTGCCTCTTGGTCAGCCAGTGAGGATGCCTTGGTGTGGGACCTGTACTCAGAACGGCATTGGAATGGCTCATCAGTAGCTGCTGTCAGAAATCTGAACTCAGTAGAGTACGAAGGGGAGCAAAATGTATACTCAAAATAAGAAAAAAACTAAATGGTGGGAATTTGGTTAGTTTTTCATTCTTCTTTCTGCTAATTTTTCTTCTTTAGTTTTCAATAGTGATACCTGACATACACATGTACTAGACACAATAGGTTTTATTAATTTTTTTTTAATTTGAAAGTGCAGTAAAACAAAGGATGATGTCTGCTATCTCTCTTTAGGGTTGGGTATTTGGGACTCACTACTGTCATTTGTTCATTCGTCTCATGCAATCAACATAATTTGAGCCCTTGCTAGGCTCTGTGCTCGGCCTGGGGAGGCAGTGGGGTGCCTGTCAAGATGCTGGCCCTTCAAGAGTTGATGTCCTGCTGGGGGAGGTGTGCGGTAATTATGGTGTCCATGGGTTTATGGTGAGGAAGACATGGGGCCTTGTGGAAACCCACAGCAGGACTAGCTAGTCCAGCCCGGGACGGGCACATCCGGGGTGCTAAGATGGCCTCCAAGAATGAAGCCAACAGGGACCTGAGGGATGAGCAGAGCCAGGCAGCTGAAGAAGAGGGGAGTCAGACCAGTGGACGTGCTGGCATGTGCACTCCAAGGTGACTGATGTCAGGGCCCATCTGGGGGGAAAGCATGCACTGTGCCTTTGGAGGCCAGCAATGAGATTTGGTTGCGAGGTGAACAGAACCTGGTAGAAAGTGCGAGGATAAGCCCTGCTTCATTAAGTGAGTGAAGGGAGCCTGGTGGATGCCTACCCATAAAGAGAAAAACAAAAAAAATCCCAGTGGCAGGGTTTTTGCCACTCTGATCTTTCTGCTCTGATCTCAGTAGTGATAAGGGCTGGCTTTGAGGGGTGGGGATCACACACCCCACGTCGGCCAAATCTCCAAAGCACCCCCGCCAAGCTTTTCCTAATAAGCATGCAATTTACATAATACCCACGTGCTAGCTGTGCAGATGCAATTTAAAGACAAATCCTTTGGGCTCCCAGCACCCCCTCTTCTTCCTATCCCATCGTTCTCTTCTACCTTCTCCTGCAGAGAAATTCTGGAGTTGCCCGAGGGTCCAGGTGCTTCGAGTCTGGAAGCTCCTTTGTGAAAACTGTTCTTGACCTAGTGTTTCGTTTGTTCTAATCAGTGCCTGACTTTATAAGGAGAAAACAGCTTAGCGAGCGTTCAGTAGAGTAGATCCAATGGTCTCCTTGAGCTCTTGCGTCATGCATAGGGCCTGTTTTCATTGCTTTCTTTTTCCATCCCATAGCAGTCAACCAGTCAGTCAAACAGTTACTTAGTGCCTACTGTGTGCCAGACTCTGCACTCAGTACCGTAGGCTCCAGTGATTCATACTTTGGATTCTGTGGTTGCTTTGTACACATGGCCATCATTTTGCAGACAGATTCTGCCTGCACAAGGGGGGGCTTTTCTCCTGCACCACTCTCAGAGCAGTGTCCCTGATTTACCATGAGGCATTTGGGACTTCCCCACCCCACCCCCTTTTCGCATTGCTTCTTTCTGCTTTCAGAAACAGCACTAGTGACCTGTTTTAAGAAAGGTTGAGAAGCCAGCACTTAGATTTTCCTGGAAACCTTTAAATTAACCTCATTAGGCTTGCTTTATTTATTTTCTCTCATTTCTCCTGCTTTTGTGCTTTCCGAACCTCTAAATTGTGGTGCTCGAGTGATCTTCCATAGCATGACTCAATAGTCAATACGTGTTTAATAGGAATTGTAGTATACGAGTCTATAATATATATTTTTCCACGAATATAGTGAATGTTTGCCAACCCCCCCTTTACCTTTTTAAATTCAGAAATTTCTAGCTGTGTTTATTCCTCTCGTCAGCATACTTTATCCTATCAAAGCCTTTTCAGACACTGTAAAACTACTGAGTTATGTTTGGGTCATGTTTTGCGGTGTGCCCTTTAATACTGTAGCTTTAGAAATGCAATTTTCAGCCTCTGCTTATTAGAATATGATAAAGTTTTCCTGGTCTATGTCCACCTCCACTAATCTCCAGACTGCGCTTCATGAATTAAGCATGAAGATTTTAGTCGATGTGCTTTCAAAGACCAATGTTTAGGGAATCATGGATTTTCTACAAGCTGAGGGAGAAATCTATAATAGGAGGAACTGATTTTCAAACATCATATTCTCAAGAAGAAATGACCAGTTCTGGCCCAGAAACAGAAAATATTTCACTATCAGAATATTCTAGAACCAGTTAAAACCACATTGTGCGGTTTGGTTTGTTAAAGGGACGGTGTTTTAAAATGTGTAAGGCCGTCTATCACGTGGGAGGATTTCAAATGACTGCTTATTTTGGAAAGCTCATGTAGATTGGCTTAAAATTGAGAGGGGAATGCAAATTGAATTTATAAGGTGTTATTAACTTCACGTCCCACCCCTTGTCCCTCCCCAACCCCTGTGCATTTTGGTTCATTTTGTTCGGATACAATTCAGTAAGTAGCCAGAGATCTCTCTCCAGTGTGAGAGATCTTCCTTGGGGGAGAGACTTTGAGGACCTGTGGGTGCCTTAACCAGGTTACCTCTTGAGTAGATAGTGTCCGAGACCCCAGAGTATCTCCTGGTCTCCGGTTTGGTGTGTTGCATGGCAATCAGCAGCACACATTTTGAAAGGAAATCTCCTTTTGGAATGACCGTGCTAGATGATGCAAGGCACCGCTCCACTAAAATGCAAAAGGCATGAATATCTGAGAGGCTGTGAAGCACCCCGAAAGGGCACTGGGGGCACTTTCATCTGAGTTTGAGCAGCCTCTGGAGTCTTAGCTTCTGTGTTTAGTGAGCTCATAACTTACGTAGTCCCAGTTTCCTTCACAAGAAAGGTACCTTTGAGCAAGCCTCTGTTCTGTGCCTGACGTTGTGCTTAGCCCTTGACATCAGTAGTTCACTCAAATCCCCGTTTCCCAGTGGGGAAACTGAGGCACAAGGAGTTTCAGTGACTTGTTTCAACAGAGTCAGCATCGAGGCCAAACTTAATGAGCCCCCTACGTCTAAACCGAATCCCACTTTGTGGCTACAGAAGGAGGTCCATGTCTCGAACATGTCAGGCAAGAATCTCGGCCCTGTCGCTGCTGGGACTGGACTCCAGTGGTTGCTGATGGAGGCTCTCCTCTACTCCTCCACGTCTGATACCAAGACAGAAATGTAAATCATCTCCAATTAGGGGGCTGTTTCTTGAACATTTTCCTTTTGAGGAGGACAGGAAAATTCTCAGCTCATCTAGCTTTATCTCTGAACCTACGGGATCTCTCAGGGGCTTTAAATTAATCAATCAGTGCACAGACATTGAACTGAATCTCTACCTTGAGCAGGAGACTCTGCAAAGTGCTTTAAATGGGAAAGAAGCCAAAGGGCCAGCTGCCCTGCCCCCAGCCATAGCCCACGGCTACCTTCCGTGGATGGGGAATCAGCCTGTCAGTTCAATCACAGAGCCCCTGTGACTGGTGTTTTTGACTAAGCTGGCCCCGTGGACAGCTCTGGTTGTGTGTAGACACGGCCTCGGGATGGGAGAGAATATCCTTCTCTTCTTGAGTCCTTGCCATTTAATCGTTACTGACACAGTTTTATGAGAAATACAGGAAAACCTAACCCTGTCAATCATCATTTCGTCCCCAGTCTCAGAGCAGCACCTGAAGAACTGGGTGAGCACGGGCACGTCTCCGGACACCTCAGGTCTGGCGGGTGGAGTGTGCAGGCCATGGGGGGAGAAGAAGTGTTGCCCCACGTGGCCCAGGGATGCTGAAGAGAGTCCGTATAAGGTGACCTGCTCTCTGGGTCTTGCAGACATGCTCTGAGATGGGTCTGTCTGAGAAAAGGACAGCTGCTGTCTAAGTGACAGTGGCTGAACAGTGTTTTTCAGATTCAGAGGCACCGCGCGGGTTCACTTGGGTTCCCGTGGTTCCCGTAGGTTCACGTGGATGAGAGAAGTAGACCAAGTGGAGACTCAAATATAAGAGTAACAATCTTTAGCACTTTGTTGCTGAGTTTGTTTTTAAAGAGAAATGGGGACTCAGGGTTTTTACGTGGAGTCTCTCCATTTTTCAGTGTTGGCAACCAGTTCAGTTTTTTGTTTGTTTGTTTGTTTGTTTAACCCTCCATGCACAGGTTCATCCTCTGTGCCTAAGGAATGGACACCGGGTGCAGGATGTTTTGTGGCACAACAGTCCAGACAGGTGAAGGAGCCAATGGTAGCTTTGAGGCTAGAATCTTCCAGATTCGTTGGTAAATCTCTGTGGCTGATGAAAACACCCTAAAATTAGAACAGGACAATGGGGCGTTTAAACGTGAGCTCTGAACAGAGGCCATGGAGGGAGTTCTAGAACTCGACTCATCTGAACAGCCACCTTGATAGCATTTAGGTCTCCGAACCAGGGATCTAGAATGGATTTGGAGACCATTGTAGGGATGATTAGGGTCTAGACACCTCTTCCCAAGGTGCCTGGGAAGAGCCTGCATGCCAAGCCCCATGGCCATCTCAGTCCTTGCAGGGGTTATCTGTGGCTTTGGACACCTTTGGGAAGAGGGCAGAGCGCTACTGTTCCTTCCAGAGCCTCTCCCACCCGTCCGTCACCATGAGAAGCGTTGCCCACACGCACCCTCATTGGATTTCCGGAGTACCTGGGAAGTGGACAGGAACACCCTGCTTCTGCACATCAGGCACCCAGGGCTCCTGGGATGGGACAGCCGGGGTCGGGTGGCTCCCTGCACAGCGAGGGTGGAGAGGCAGATCCAAGATGGCGCCTCTCTCTCGACTCGAACAGAGCTCCCGCTCTATCACCAAGATCCCTTTCTTCTTCTTTGCTGTCTGCTTCATGTTATTCATCCAGGAGAGCCTGAAACCCTCGTTGACTCTTTGGGTTTTTGTGAAAGACAAGTTATAAACTCCCCCTTCCAAGGACAGATGGAAGTAGCCCCCAGGGAGCAACACCCGCTCAGCTTAGCGCGTCTCTTCTCAGGTAGAAGGTCAAAGGACAAAGGTGATCAAGGGGAGCTGTCCTGCCTTCTTTGACCAGGGAAGAGGAATTCCCCAGCGGAGAGGAGAAAAACCAGGAAGAAGAATAGAAAGTATTATTTCTAAGCAATTATCCACAGACCCCCATCCATTTTCCAAATTGTCAGTTCTTTTTATATAAGCACTTTCCGTTAAAGGGGAAAAAATAGCTTTACCCGTAGTGTAAAATATATACTTTCTAATGTAAATCAAGAAGCTTTTAATACCATAATAAGAACACGGTAGTATATTAATTGATGGAAATTGTGGAGTGGAATATTCATAATCAGCGACGGTCTTTTCTTTGGAAGGAATAAAGGATTAAGTTAGGGAGACAGTAATGGTATTGTTAGCAGGCTATTTCGATGATTTTCTCCGCGGAAGAGTAGAGAAAGGTGAAATTTCAGCTGGGAATTTTAGACTATGCAGATCTGTACCCAGGGGTATTCCTCTCTGTGCAAACCGCCGAGCTGTGCTTTGCCTTATGATCCAATTGTTTTATTAGCGGAATCATTGCGTGTTTCATTTTGCTATAGTAATAGCACAGTGTCTGTCTAACAATAAATTATAGAGTCAGGCAAACAATGGTTTTGTGTTTGGGATACAATGAAATATCTTATTAAAATGCAGACTTCCTTAGGTTCCTGAAATTAGAGTCTTATTTTAAAAGATTCCATTGGGCTTAATACACTGTTTAGAACTAATCACACGAACAGAATCACTCTTTTGTCAGAGCGTAGAGGACTGTGGGAGTTACCTGTTTCCTTAGTATTTTCCCATTCATGTTTTACCCTCGAGTTCCCTTCCGGTTAGATCTTACTGGTTCCACAGCGGAAGGCATTGTGCTAATGGCATCACTCGCTTGCACGCAAAAGATAAAAAGAGTTCTAAAGCGCCATATCCTTCCTCCCACATTTCTCAAGCAGAATTCTGTTCTGATAATCGTCGTGATATGATAGTGGTAGTAATGACAAATCATAGGTGTGTTTGTTTGTTTGTTTTAATGATCACTTTATGCCAGGCAGTACAAAAAGTGGTTTACATGGTCTCTCTTGTAGGATCCTCATGTAAGCCCATTAGGGGTAAATGCTGTTGTTACCTCCATTTCGCAGATGTGAAGATTGAGGTTAAGAGAGGCTGAGTGCCTTCCCCCAAGTCACATAGCGCTCATGGTGGGTGTTAATCCTGGGCCCCGAATCTCTACCGTCTGGTCTGTAATACTCTCCACTTAGCACTGCAGGATTCATCTTCATTCCTCTCCCCATCTCCATGATTAGAACCTTCCTGTGTCCTTGAATTCATCCACACTTCATACTCTTTGCCTCTCCAGCCTCCAGCACATTTTTTGGAGATGCTGAGTGGGGTCAAGGTGGAGCAACAAATGCAGTGAGAGTTCTTTTTCCTTTTTCCGTTGCTACAGATCACGTCCCCCTCTAGGGCCCGGCTTCACGCTGCACGTTTTATGTCCGTCGTCTTCTCCGAGCCGTATTCTTTGCATCACACAGATGAGGCTTCTGAAGCTCAGACTTTGAGTCACTGCTCAGGCGTCTCTGACCCCGAGGCCTGCCTTCTTCCTAGCCTCACCTGCATCTCAGAGATCGCACTCCGATGGTCAGGAAATAGTGCCCAGGGAATGGACACAGGAAACTGTACACGTTAAAACAAACACACACACACAAACAGAACTTTTTTTTTTTTTTGGAAGATTTTGTATTTATTTATTTGACAGAGAGAGAGAGATCACAAGTAGGCAGAGAGGCAGGCAGAGGGAGAGGGAGAAGCAGGCTCCCCGCTGAGCAGAGAGCCCGATGCGGGGCTCGATCCCAGGACCCTGAGATCATGACCTGAGCCAAAGGCAGAGGCTTTAACCCACGGAGCCACCCAGGCGCCCCACAAACAGAACTTCTGAGTTGAAGTTGAAAGAGATAACTGACAAAGATCCTCTCCTTGACCAAGCCTCAGTCAGGCTCCTTGGACTCCTCTTCCCAACTAGGCCTTGTCTTCTGTGTCCTTTCTCGGCATGGCCCCATTTTAGCAAGAATGCCCCCGGTCAGTATCTGATCATCTTCCTCAACCCCTACCGTCCCCCAGGCACTATCTGCTCACCCTGGCCTGCCTCCCGCCGGAACCCTGTGAGGTCAAGAATTAGCAAGAATTGCCCTACTCTCTTAGTGATTTTCCACTGACCATTCCCACCACCCCTGCCCTGCTCCTGAGCTGCGAAATCATCGCTTTTCCTTATTGTGTTCTGAGTTGAGTCCAGTGTCTCTTTCCTGCTACAAAACCCCATTGCAGCAGTCCCCACACAGATGAGATCAAGTCGGCCTTACTGTTCTTAAAGAGTATCACGAATTTTTTCTTTTAACACCGCTTTGCTGCTCAACTTCTTGGATCTATCGGGGTTGGGATGGAGATACCAGGTGGCCCCTTGCCTCCTAGCGGAATCTCAGGGGACAACCTCAAAACTCAGAAACTGCTTTTGGAAGATGCTGACCCCCACTGAGGAGCTCTTCTGCATCTGGGAGGGCCCAACATTTCAGGCTCCCATATCCACTTCCCAAGTGCTCCAGATGTTGTACCTCCTGGGGGTGCCCTTCCCGATTTCCCCCACACGCCGGCACACGTTGGCCTGCTAGCTCGTCCTTTCACCACCCACTCCCCACCCCCATGAATGCTCTCCTCAGCAGATGTTCATTTATAAATATGGCCCCTCATTTATTCAGCAAACATTCATGTGCCAAGATGGTGCCGAGATACAGTACAAGGATGAGCGGAAGACAGTCGTCATCTGTCAGATCCCTAAAGCCCATCTGGGACAAAATTCTCACCAGGCTGTTTGAAAGAGAGAAAAATATAGACACAGTAGTGAATTTCTCATAAAACCCATCGTATCTGTTTTTTAAACTGTCATTTATTTTAGAATTGTATCTTTCACCCACCGTTTTTTTTAATGTTAAGTATCTTTTCCTTTAAAAAAAGGATGACAGAAAATGGTAGTTACTTTTTCCTTTTTTTTTTTTCCTTTCTTCTCTCCCCCCGCCCCTTTATTTTTCCTTATGGTCTTTCTCTTTGTTTTCTTTTTAAAGTCTTTAACTGGCAAAATGAAAAGTTGAGAAGTTTATGTCAGCAGCCCCTTTTTTCTCTTTTTTTCCCTAGAACTTAACTCTAAAAGTCTGGGAATATCTGAGGTATCTGTATCCTCTAAGCTTGCCACTTGATGACACTTGATACTCCATCGTTCCCCCCAACTATTTTTGTAAATGTTAGCCCTGTCTCTCCAGACTCCTGCTTCTCTGTGTCCCTCAAGGTGTGCCGTCCTCAGGCAGCCTGTAAGTAATCAATACTCGGTGATTTGACTTCTTAGCCCTAAGAAGAAAAAAAAATTCTCCAGGTGCAGAACACAAAGGCAGAGCTCTTGTGAAGGGAGTCCTTGCTTTTCCATTCTCAGCCAAGGGGAGGCAAGGCCACTCCAGACAGCCTTTTCCCCCCACCTTTCCCTAGGCCCTTGTAAAAAGAAATAGGCAGTTTTCTCTTACCATTGTCCTACCTGACGACTCAAAACTGTGCCTGGAGTTTCAAAATCGCCTGATACTCATCGTTTTTAGCGCAACCTCATTAAGAACCCCAAATTCTAAATTTCGTTATTTAGAGACTCAGCACTATCCAGAATTACAATTCCAGCCACTTGTGCTCGGAGGCACAGTTCTGTCCTTTGCAGCAGCCATGAATGTTTGCAACTGATGCAAATAAGCAACTATCTTTGCTCCTTATCAAAGAGACAGGAAGAGGTCCTGATGCAACAAGGTTGAGGCACTCGGTGGTTAAATTGAACGCTCCTTGTGGTGGCGTGTGTGTGTTTGTGCGCATGCGTGCGTGCGTGTGTCTTTTCCCAGCACCCAGACTTGGTCCCGTAGCTCATGTAGAAGTTCACGTGCCTCTAAGTGGGAGATGAAGCAGAAGCAGGAACACTTCTAAGAGACTCAGCCTCTGAATTGGATGGGCAGCTTTCTTTCCTCCTACCGCAGCTACTCAAATGCCCTATTGTCCAAATATATCCTAGTTCCAAGACACAGTCTCTTTGGGAGGGCATTTAACCCCTCCCCCCACCAAAAAAAATAATTAAGGACATTGTTCACTTTACATTGAGAATTTATGGCTATCAAAGTGATAGTCACAACCAATCATCATGGGTTCTTTAAGGAAGTCACAATTTACCGCTGGGCTGTTATTCAAATGTAACATAATTAGCATTAAAAGCACATCATTCTTTTCAACCAAAATTGGCTTCCTTTGTAGTCTCCTTTTTTAATTCATGTAAAGAATTTGGTGCATTTAAAGTTTTGTGTCAAATTTTTTACGAATTTTTTTCTTTACTTTTTTGTCAAGGATGGTGTTCACCATAAATATGAAAATGCACATAGATAGTTACTCGGGTTTTACTCTCTTTTGCCTTTTGGAAAACTTGAACATGAGGCTCTGTGTTTTTCACCAGTCGATTACCACAAAAGACAGACAGAGGCACAAAATGAGGGTGCTGATGCCTCGTCCCCGCTCTGGCTCTGTCAGGGAATTTCTTGTGCCCTTCGTAGGAGCCCGTACTGAACAAAAGCAGATCCTGTTGACCTCCCAGCTTAAAAAGGCAAGACATGTGCCAGGTTCCGCTGGAGCCAGGTGAAAGGGGGCCATGAGAATTCCTGACTCCGAGGTGGATGTGGGAACAGGTGCAGGCAAGTGTGCAGTGCGCTTGGCCATGTGGAGTGAAAGGGCATTTCCCCAGAATGGCAGCATTTTTTTTTAAATAGGGGATGCTATTGTCATTCAGAAAGCCCCAAGCTGTTCTGAAAAGAGGCACAAATCAATAGCCCACTTGTTGAGGAGAAGTGAATTAGTCTGTGTTGAATGTAACTGAGTACCTGAACACTTGAGTGAGCAGGGCTTGTTGGGGAGAAAAGACAGTTGGAAGGATTGTCTTTAAATGTCCACAGCGGTGCACATCGCTGCTTAATTATGTCCAATGGTCATTTTTGTGCAGGACTAATGTGAAGACTCTGTTTTTGTTTTTGTCTATCTGTCCGTGACCTGACGAAATGAATAGAGTTCCCCACTTCTCAAAACCATCCAACTGGTGGCAAATGGGCCGCAGAAGAACTGGGAAACATGAATGGGATGAAAAGTTTCTCCCGTTAACCAGTTAAAAATGTGAAGTGGTAAAATATGAGATACATTAAGTAAATGTTTCATAAAATAATATTGCGTGATAAAATGGAATACTGTAAATACCCTATTTAATAAACTGTGTTAAGTTGGTATAAACGATACACACCATAAACAGTGCTAAGAATACCAAGCCCAGCAAGTCTGTAAATGATGAACACTCACAGTGTGTGCCCTCCTCCCCTTTCGTTTCTGAGTCCGGATTTCTGGAGTTTTGAAAGTTATAAACTTACCCTCGCAAGCATTTGTGGCTCCCAAGAATTGTTTTCATTGTTTTCGTTGGCCCTGACTGTTGAGATCTAGCCAGGCCTTGCTCCTGAAGCCATCCAAAGGCTCTTAGAGTGTGAACTCTTGTCCTTGACCTTGGTGTGGGACTGCAGGCATTCAGCTGGCATGGAAGGAGGGTCTAGGGCTTTTTTTTTTTTTCCCCTCTCTTGACTGTGTGCACAGAAGAAGGATTCAGGGGCACTCTTTAAGAGAGAAATAGGAGGACGGTATAAGTATGTTAGTTTTGGTCAGGAGCCGTGCGTTTTGTTTCCAGGTGTTTCATTGCATTTCTGTTAGCCTCCATCACTTCTCCTCTGTACCTTT